>JACEEZ010019327.1:0-15553 GCA_016584305.1 Chionoecetes opilio | reverse complement strand
GGAAAAAGGGGCCCGTCCCCGGGTTTTTTTCTGGAGACGTGAGGTCGGCCCTTTTGAATCTATTTAATATACTCGGATTGGTATGATCCCCGCAAAGCGTGCCCGCGGTAACAATCGATTAATTGTACGTCTGTTCCCTCGTCCACTCCATGGTTTTCTCCTTAGTACACCAACAACGAGTGAACCAGATGCCGTCGCTGTTGGTGTGTTTCTGTGTGTCTGTCCAGATATCTCCCGCGACATTGACTCGTCCACACCGGTGTTACCAACATATCGTCTAAACATCAGTACCAACATGTCTACAACATTGAATCATTCCCGCCCTCACAACTTGTTGCCTACTATGTTGTATTGTGTTTTTCCAACATGTATTGTTGCCAGTGTGGACGCACCATTAGTCTTACAGCTATCATGACTCTAGCATGACCATCTTACGATCGTCATGACACATACTACTTGCAGGAAGCGTGACATTGTTGTGAAACTATCGTGGTATGCGTTGATCGTGGTCAAATTTAACGATAGCTTCAATAACTAAATCATAGTGGCGCTATCGTGGTTCGATTATGGAATATGTGAAGGGATCTTTACTTGCTAAGACTTCACGATGGCTAAGATTGATTTGTAAAGGTTTATTGTACAATTAAAACATATAGATATATATATATATATATATATCTTATATATATTATATATCATCTTATATATATATATATATATTATATATATATCTATATAATATACTAATTATATAATATATATAAAATTTATATATCTATATATATATATATTATATATTATATATATATATATACTATAAATATATACTATATTATCTATATATATAATTATATATATACTGATATCTATATTATGTCTATATATATATATATTATATAAATATATATATATATACAGTACAAGCATGTACGGTCACCCTGCAGTGGTTGTCCTACCGCCTTTGACACTTCAAGCCCCTATAATCGAGGTCAGACGACATATGCCAACTACCCACTGACAGGAACAGTCATTGGCTGTGACTCTTGTGACTTAGTCAATAAGGCCCGCCTCCTGCCCTCTCCCCCACCCTCTCTACCTCTCCTCTCCCTCTTCTACTCCTCCTCTCCTCTCTCTCTCTCTCTCTCCTCCTTCTCTCTCTCTCTCTCTCTCTCTCTCTTTTCTCCATCTCTCTCTCCCTCTCCGTCTCTCTCCTCTCTCTCTCTCTCTCTCTCTCTCTCTCCTTTATCCTCTTTTTCCTTCGTTCTCTCTCTCTCCTCTCTCTCTCTTCATCTCTCTCTTTCTCTCTCCTCTCTCTCTCTCCTTCTCTCTCTCTCTCTCTCTCTCTCTCTCTCTCTCTTTCTCCTCCTCTCTCTCTCTCTCTCTCCTCTCTCTCTCTCTCTCTCTTCCTCTCTCTCTCTCTCTCTCCTCTCTCTCTCCCCTCTCTCTCTCTCTCTCTCTCTCTCTCTCTCTCTCTCTCTTTAAAGATCATAACTACAGACAGGAGGGAGTCACAGTCAAGGCATGGGAAAGGTAAGATAATGATGGCTGCTATGCAGTGCTGTGAAGGGTTGGTGCTAATCATATACCTAATCCCTCCCCATCTCGCCAATACACTCGACTCCCTTCCTCGTTGTGTGTGTGTGTGTGTGTGTGTGTATGTGTGTGTGTGTGTGTGTGTGTGTGTGTGTGTGTGTGTGTGTGTGTGTGTGTATTGCTTGAAAATATTACATGTGAACATAAAAACATAAGAAAATAAGGAAGCTACAAGAGGCCGTGAGCCCTACACGTGGTAGTTATTAATTGAATAAAGTCTTTCAAAATATGACAATAAAGTAAGAAATAACATACATACAATAAAATACAACCAGGGACCTGGATCTTCCAGTATAAAACAACAACAATGTGCTGATGAAGGCAAAACAATAAGAAAAAATAATTAATAACAAAAAATAAACAATAAAACGTGGTTTAAAAGGACTTTCCTCCTCTACACTATACGGCTTAAGTTCCCTCCTGCCTCCTTCTATCACCCGCCCTCCTCGCACCCCTCCTTCCTCCTCATCCTTCCATCCTTATGTCTATTTCCTGACCACTGCCTCCCCCTTCCCCCCCGTCTCGATTCACTCCTCTCCTCTCCCTTTCTTCCTTCTCCACATTATTTACTCTGTCGCTGTCCTTATTACACATTACACACACACACACTCTCTCTCTCTCTCTCTCTCTCTCTCTCTCTCTCTCTCTCCTCTCTCTCTCTCTCTCCGATTGTCGCTTATTTTGCCAGTTTGAGAGGGAGAGAGAGAGAGAGAGAGAGAGAGAGAGAGAGAGAGAGAGAGAGAGAGAGAGAGAGGGAGAGTGCCCACACACGCACCGCCTCGATACGAATGTTAATATGATCTAACAAAATATGTTATGTTAATATGTTAATAACACCTCATGATCTTTAAAATAGGCTGCAATTTACTATTCAATCATCATTGGGGGCATACGCCGGGGGCGCGTCGCCTCGCCCACCCTACGACGCCACTCCCGGGGGTCACCACGCGCGAGTTCCCATGCAGGCTCCTTTCCCATACCAAGCAGCTCTCGACAAGAAACATCAACTTGCCCCAGCCACGAGCCTTGTGGGCGACCCCTTGGCCTCCTCCACGCCGGATTGTTTCTTACAGATACAACACGATGGGAAGGATCGGTTTCAGGGTAGCGTGCCACATGCCCATATAGCCGAAGTTGGCGCTGATGGACTATGCAGGTAATAGGCCTCGATTCAGTCTCCCGGTCCAATCGCTTATTTGACACGTAATCCTCCCAGCGATACCCCATGATTTTGCGAAGACACTTATTACCAAAGGCATTGATTCGTCTCTTCAAGTCACTATTTTGTGTCCCTGTCTCACAACCATAGAGTAAGACAGGGATCACAAGCGACTTGAAGATACGGATCTTTGTCTTCCTGCACAGGTACCGACAACGCCAAATACTCCCGCTGAGCGAGTCCATAACACCGTGGGCTATGCCAATCCGCCGTAAGACTTCTTGACGTGACCCGCCGTCATTATGGACTGCCTACAAAGGTATGTAAAACTTTCCAATATCTCAATGTCCTCCGCCACAAAGCATGAATAGACTGTACTGCTTCATCTAGTAAGTCTCCAAACACCTGGACCTTGGTCTTGAGCCAGGAGACCTCAAGTCCCAAAGGCTTTGCCTCCTCGTGCAGCGCCTCGAGAGCCAGCACAGTCTGGAGGGTGGAGCAGTTGTCAGACGTCCGCCACGACAGCTCTGTCCCACCCGTGACGAACGGGTGCCTGTTCTGCAACTCCCCGGGTCGACCGAGCCGTCAGTGAAGTAGACACTGCTGTCCCGCTCGGCGACCTGGGCCATGGCCATCAGCGCGTGCTGCCGCAGCTCCCGGTGTGGTGCAAATGGCTTTGCAGGCAGGCAACTGCGTGGCGGTGAACTCTGCGGCGGGGAGCTCCCACGGGGGCGGAGCATTGTAGGTGGGGGTGGGGACATCGGCCTCCCGCCACGGCCCGGTGATCCCCGCGTGAATGAGGCTGTGGGTGGCTAGCGAGGTGTTAATGAGCCACGTGTTGCCGCGCAGGCACTCAATGCCCTGTGTCATGGCCAGCCGGAGTCTCCTCTGCGCCACGCCCTCCACGTCGCGGCGGAAGACTCTGGCCACGCGACAGGCCATGATGCACTGCACCCTGGTGGCGAGGGGCACCAATCTGGTCTCGCTCTGCATTACGCAGGCGCTGGACCATCCCGGGGCCCCCAACATGGTCCTCATGGCGTTGTTCTGGAGCACCTCGAGCCGCTCCTGCTGATTGGGGGAGAGTGCGATGAGAACAGGGGCGCAGTAATCCACACGGGAGCGCACAGCCTGCACGTCGTACAGGCGGTGGACGGAGAAAGTGGCGCCGGTGTTAAGCTGCGTCATGGCCCTAATCACATTTCACCCTGGCCTGCGTCCTATCCCACAGATAATCAACCTGCGCCGTGAACGACAGCCGCCTGTCGAGCCACACCCCGAGGTACAGGTAGGAATCCGTCCAGGCCAGCCCGATGCCCTGGACGCGCAGATGGCTAGGTTAATGTAAAAATGTATATGCTTTCAGATATATTTGAATCGTGCACAAATAAATATCTTAAGTAGTAGATATATCAAAATATGACATATAAAGCCCCAGTCCCACTGTGGCGATTTTTAGCTGCGAACCAATACGAACCAGCATTCGTTGTGCATCTCACACCATCGTATTGATTCTACCTACTCCTCATTAGTTCGCCGTCACTTTCGTATTAGATCGGCCACATCCGCAGGCCAATACGACTGTTTTGGGATGTTCAAAACAATCGCAGAGGTCTGCGAATTGAAGCCCATTCGTACTGCATCCCTGGAATACCGTATCAATTCGAATCACTTCTTGTTGGTTTGTATTTCATCGCATTGCTTCCCCCCCCTTTCTCATTCACCTCCACCCACCCCCGACTCCACTACCCCTACTCCCATGACCACGTGATAACACTCCCCCTTCGACTACCTTCCCCCTACTCCCACCACCACATGGTGACACTCCCTCCTCGACTACCTTCCCCCTACTCCCACGACCACGTGATTACACTCCCCCCGTTACTCCCTACCCACTACTCCCATCAGCACGTGGTAACACCCCCACCCACACCAACACCACGCCTTCTCCACCCCCCACCCCGTTTCTTCCAGCAACACCGACACCCACCTTCTTTTTACCACCCCCCTCCCCCCCGTGGTGTGAAGGGAGCTTTATGTGTGAATGTGTGAAGGGAGCTTTATGGGAGCGTCTTTTTTGATGCGGCGAACAACATTTTGGCGCGTAGTGTATACTGTTGTATGGGGTTGTATATCATTATATTTGGTTATATGGTTAACAAATTAGGCTATATGCGAGCGGACTTCGATTGCGCAGGTATACAGAAATATTGTTCAATACATTGTATTTATCTCCAAAACAAACATATCACTGCATATTCAGTTACATGTCCTCATCGTTGCAATTCTGTCTTGAGGTAGAATCAATACCGACCCCTATTTTTCTATCAAAAGATCGCCATCATTCGCAAGCGATGTCATTCTTAGTTATTCGTATTGATTCCCCAAATTATTCGCCACAGGGGGCTTAAGATCTTTTTATTTATTGTAATGTTGAATAATTTTAAGTTTATTGCTTAAATGTTTAGAAGTATTACATTAAATATATATGATAAGCATAACAAATAACAAAATTTGATTACCTAAAACTAATATAAGTATACCCATGCAATTTACATTTTCTCTTATATTAATCTTATAGAAAACGTTCCAGCATAGACAATAAAAACAGCGGCCGGTATAGCGCTCAAACTATAGATAGCTTCACCAGTGCCGGATATAATATGTCACGGGGCCCTGGGCACTGGGGCAAGGTAGGGACCCCTATGATCTTCCTATAATCACGTGAGCAACTATGCCTACTAATTACGTGTTTCATAATGTCATATAGTAGGAGTATAATAATGAAGATTAGTACAAGAATCCAGGCCAGACGTGAACATATTTGCACTTTGTCAGCTATTCCAACTATCTATTATAAATGAACAAAAATCGAATGCGTAAAGATAAATATAACTGTACATGTAGTGATGTAAACATGCTATAGCCCAGGCCCGTAGCCAAAATTGAAATTGGGGGAATAATTTTAAAGTTTTATTTAAGAAAGGGGGGTCCCGCCCCCAAAAAAATTCCGTTTTTTAAACGTTTAAAAACTTTTAGGAAAATTCGTTTTCTTTAAAATTTTAACTTTTTGGTTTATAGTTTTGGTTTTAAAACAATAAGTTTTTTAAGATTAAAAACCGTTTATTTATACGTTTTTTCTTTTAAAAAATTTATTTTTTAAATTTTAATTAGGGTTTTTATAACACATATTGGGATATAAAATTAAAAAACTTTTTTAAAAGAACGGGAAATCAAGAAGATAGAAGATTTTAACAAAAATTTTGAGTGGAGGGGGGGGAAAAAGCGCCAAACAATTTTTTCAACTAAAAATTTTCCAGAAATTCTTTTTCTTCTACAAAAGGGCGAGTGGTTTAGCAATTATTTAAAAAAAGATAAGGGAAAAGGGAATTTTAAAAAGGTTTTTTAATGAAAAAGGGGATTATTAAAAAGGGCTTATTTAGATAGAATAAACCCAAACCCAAGGGAAAAAGAGAAAAAATGAAAGAATAACAAAGTTTAAAAGGAAACTTTTGAAAGAGGGGGGGGAAAAGCGAAAACCCCTTTCCCTGCCATATATTTATATAAAATTTATACCCACCAACAAATTTTGGGGAATTTTTTAAGCATTTTCTACAGTGAGGGAATTACAGGATTTTGATGGAAAATTTTAAAATAAACGATTATAGTTTTAAAAAAATATAAAAAGAAAAATGAAAATAAAAGTAGCTTCCTTAAAACTGAAATATTGAAAAGTGCTTTCCCTTTTTCGCAAAAATTATTTAAAAACCCAAAAAAAAATTTAAAACAAAGGCAAAAATACAATTCAAATACATTTTTTTTTTTATAACAAAAAATAATGAAAAGAAAAAAATAGGAATTTTTGATTTGGGTTTCTTTTTTAAAATTTTTTTTTAAACAAAAAGCTTTTTAAAATTTTTACAAATAAAAGAAAAAAAACAAACAACGGGGAAAATAAAGGGAAAAAAAAAAAAAGAAAAAACATTGGTAACTGTGTGTCTTCCTTGGACCTTCCTCTAGGCGGCAAACTCAAACCAAAAACATTTTTTTTGGGGGAAAACAACCCATCACACCTTCTTTACCTAAAATTTTTTAACCTGTTTTTTCCCCTCATCACCATGCCGGGAGAGCTAAAATCCATCCTAGGCCACGGGGGGTGAACCCCCTAGGGCCCGTGTAAAGGATCAAAAATGGGCGGCGGGAAATATGATTTTGGCATTTTAGTTTATGTTCGTCTGCTCTCCTCGCCTGTCTCCCTCCATTTCTCCCCCAACGGTTTTTATCCTTTTTTTGGGTAACTGTTAATTTGCGGGGGGAAATACTTAGAGTAACCCCCCAATTTAAATTAGGTGGGGGAATTGAATATGTCTTAAAAAGTTTAAGGCATTTTAAATATGTTTAAAGGAGTGTTTTGGTGTCCATTTTGACGAATTTTTATATTTTATCATTTTTGGGAAAACTTTTGTTTTGGAAAGGGAAAATACTAAGAGAAGACCCCGCATTCGGTGTCGGGAAATTATAAATAGTCCTTCAAATTAATGTCTGATTAGGGGAAATTTTGTTTTTGAATTAATGAGTTTGGGGGGTCTGACATCTCGAGATTTTTTTTTTTTTTTTTTTACCCTTTTTTCCCCGGCTAAAATTTGCGAGGGAAAATAGAAAAGAGAGCCCCCAAAATTAAAATTAAACCAAAGGAATTTGAATATGGCCTTAAAAATTTTTTTTAATATTGGGGGTTTTTTTGTAATTTTTAAAATATTCGGGTCTGACATCGTTTTTTTTTTTTTTTTTCAATTTTTCTGGGAAAACCTATGAATTTGCGACGAAAATACAATAAGTAGACCCTGCAAAATTAACCCAGGAATTAAAATTTGGGCCTTCAAAATGAAAGAGGCAATTTTTTATATGAAAAAATGATAATGGGGACTGACATCTTGACATTTTTTTTTTATCCTTTTTCTCAAAAAACTATAAAATTTGCGAGGGGGAAATGCTATAGAGAAACCCCGCAAATTTAGGTCAAGGGAAAAAATTTGACCTGCAAAAGTTTAAAAGCAATTTTTACTATGATAAGGTGTTTTGGGGGCCCCAAACTCTCTACTATTTTTAAAAATTTTTACCCCTTTTCTCGGGAAACTACAATTTGGGACGGAATGCTATAGGTGACGCCCTTAATTATATAAAAAAAATTAAAATTTGGTCTCAAATTTAAATGAAAGGATTAGGGGAATTTTACGGGGGTATAAGAGGGTTTTTGGGGTCTGATTTCAGATAACATTATTAAATTTTTTATACTCTAAAACTCTTTACAAAAAGTATTCCTTTTTAATTTAAACCAATCCACAAAATTTAAATATAAAAACCCAATTGAAGAAATTGAAGTCATGGCTTACTAAAAAAGGTCGGAAAATTACGTGTAACTGAAAGAGCCTTTTCTGTATTGAAGTGAAGAGCCCTTCTTCTTCTAAATCAGAAAAATTCATGATGATTTCCCTTTTAAAGAGAACACGATATGCCTTCATTTTGCCTTATCAGAACTGAGGGACAAAATAGTCCGGGGGCGGATATATTATATGTTTGTGTATGCATATTTCTTCATATATTCATTTATCTCTTCTTGTGAAAAGGGAAATTAAAAAATGTTTTATTATTCTGGAACCCCTTTAAAGGGGCCCCATATGAAAAAGGGGGACAAGGGGTAACCGAGGTATTACTAAAGTAATGCCAAAATTATCCACGGGGAATATCGAAGGGTTTTCATGGGGTTTAAAAAAAGAATCCTGAAGAAAATTAGAAAATGTTTTATTTTAAAAGGATGCAAGTAACTGCCTATGAAAATTTAAATTTTAAATCCAATTTTAATGCTTGTTCACTCAAGCAATTTTCTTTTCAAGGAATTTTCAAGGGAAAGTCGGAAGAAAAAAATAGGGGCAGGTTAGAGAGGGGGTATCAGGAGACCTAAAGTGGGGGCGGGGGGATTTTGGGGCGAAAAATGTAAAAAACCACTGGGCCCTAAAAAGGGGGAATCCTTTCCCCACTATCTTAAAACTTCCCCCAAAACCTCAAATTGGTTCAAGCCCCTTCCCCTTTTTCCTCATCTTAGCTTTTGGGGGGTTATGACGTAAAATGTTTTACTCGGGGGGGGGGGGTTTTTTTTTTTTTTTGGGGGGGGGAATTTTTTACCCGGAAATTTAAACAGAAAGGAACCCTTTCTCTCTCTCTCTCTCTCTCCCCCTCTCTCTCTCTCCTTCCCCTTTCCCCCCCCCTCCCCTCTCCTCCTTCTCTCTTCCTCTCCTTCCCCGTCTCTCTCTTCCCCTCTCTTCCCTTCCCTTTTCCCCTCCTTTTTTCCCTTTTCCCCCCCCCTTTTCCTTTCTTTTCCTTTTTCCTTTTTCTCTTTTTCCTCCTTTTCTCTTCTTCCTTTTCTCTCCTTTCTCTCTTCCTCTCTCTCTCTCCTTTCCCTTTTTTCTCCTCTCTTCCCCTTCCTCCTTTTTCCTCTCTCCCCCCTTTTTTTCTCTCTCTCTCTCCTTTTCTTCTCTCCCCTCTCTCTCTCTCTCTCCCTCTCTCTCCCCTTCCTTTCCTCCTTTTCCTTTTTTCCCCCCTTTTTTTTTCTTTTTGGGTTTCCTTCTTTTTTTTCCCCCCCTTTTTTTCTCTTTTCCCCCTTTTTTCCCTTCCTCAGTCTCCCCTTTCCCCCCCCCCGGGGGGTTTTTTTTCCCCCTTTTTTCTTTTGGATGAGTAAAATTAGGAAAATTTTAATTTTTTTTAAATTTTTTTTTTAAAACATTTAAATTATTAGTTTTAGGTCAGTCCCCAAGGTGCACCGAAGGGCATCCAAAAAACCCCAAAAAAAAAGGGGGAAAAAAAATATTTTTGCAACCCGGGACTGAGGTTATAAAAAAAGTCAGCCCATTAATTTTTTAATTTTTTTTTTTTTTTTTGGGCTTTTAAAAAATGTTAAAGTAAGTCTTTTAAAAGGGGGGTGCCCAGGGCAGATTTGTTTTCAAAACCACCCAAAACGTTCCCAAAATTTTTTTGGGGCTGAAAAATTTTTAAAATAAACAACCCAATTTAACTAAAAATTTTTTTTTATTTTTGCTAACCCCCCAAAACCCCCCCCCCTTTTTTTTCGGGATTTATTGGTCTTAAATGTTTTTAACCCCCGGCTTTAGCTTGAAAACCCATGGGGGTTTTTTTAGCCTTTTAAAGGGAAAAAAAGAACACACAAAAATTGTGGAAAGCATTAAATTTTTAAAAATTCAAGCCCCGTGTTTTTTTCCTTTTTAGGTTTTCCCGAATTTTTTTTTTTTTATAAATTTTTTGGGGGGGTTTTTGGGTTTAAAATTTTTAGTAACCATTTTTAAAAATTTGGGGCCCTTACTTCCCGGTTTTTTTATTAAATACTTTTTTTTTGGGGGAAATACTTTTGAAAAAAAAATTGTCACAATAATTTTAATTTTAAAATTTTGAATCAATTGCTTTTGGGAACTCCTTTTTTATAATTTCCCTTTAAAAATTAAAGTAAAAGGGGAAAAATTTTTTAAATTTGGGGTTGGGGGCAAAATTGTTTGTATTTTTTTTTTCTAATTTAAAAGGGGGGGCACAGCTTTAAATTAAAAATACTCTTATTTCAATTTTTTTTAAACCCCTTTCCTATAAAATTAACAAATTGTTTAAATTTTTAAAATTTTATAATTTTTTAATTTTTTGGCCCCCGAAAAAAATTAAAAAAATTTTTTTATTTTGAAACCCCAATGGGGCCAAATTTTGGGTGGTGTGGGTTGGGGGGGCATTTTTTGCTTTTTTTTTTTTTTTTAGATAGAGGTTATTTTATTTTTTTTCCCCTTTTTTTTTGGGGAAAAAAAAAAAAAAAAAAACCCCCCAAAAGGTTTTATGGGGGAAAAAATTCAGGAAAAATTTGGTTAAAAACCATTCTTATCTAATTTACCTTTTTCTTTGTGAAAAATATGAAAATGTTATATTTAGGGTATATAGTAAAAGAATTTTTGGGTAAAAAAATTTTTTTTGGGGATTTTTGATGGCTTTTAATTTAACAATTCCTTTTTTTTTAATAATTTTTTTTTTTTTTTTATAGGGTTTTTTTGGTTTTAAGGGTTTGTTATTTTTAATTTGGGGGTTTTTTTATTTTGTTTAAAAAAAAAAAAAAAAAAAAAAAAAACCTACAAAAAAATTCATTTGCCCTAAAATCACCCAAAAAAAAAAGGGTTTTTACCAAGGAATTTGTCACTGTTTCCAATTTTTTAATTTTTTAAAATTTGATGAAAGGGGGGGGAATCGTTAATTGGGGGAAATTGTTTAGAAAGAAGCTTTTAAAAAAAAGGGAAAATTACGTGAGAGTGACTGCCCGGGAAAAAAGTTTTTTTTAAGGAAAATTTTTTTTTCTTTTTTGTATAAATTTTTACCTATGATTTGAACTTTTTTAAATTGTTAAATTTTTTTAAGTACAAATTGAAAAAAAGGGGTTAAAAAAAAATAGTTTTAAAGAAAATTTTTTTGTTCCATGTTAGTTGAATTTTAGGGTCTTTATTCTAATGGGCAATTTGTTTTTTGTTGTCGGTTAAAAGAAGGAAAGGGGATTGGGGGGACCCGGGGAAAGGAAATAAAATTTCTTAAAGTAAAGTAAAAAACGCTCCTTTTAATACCGTAAATTTTCTTACGGTATTAAGGAGGGGAGCTTTCGAAAGTTTAATTTTTCTCCCAATTTGGGAATGTTTTTTAAGGTTTACCTAAGCAAAAAAAATATTCAAAAGGTTTAAAAAGGTTGGGACGGATCAAAGGGGCAAAAATTTTAATGAAACCCCCGGGAGTAGTAACTGAAAAAAAGGGATTTCAAATATTGTAGGTTTTTTTGGATTTAAAATAGTCAGGTTTATTTTGAATTTCCAAAAAAAGAAAATTGTGTTACGTAGTGAAAGGTTTTTCCCACTGGGGTCCAAAAATTGTATGTTGATTTTTTTTAAAATTAAAAACCCTTTTTATTACGTAAAAAAAAAAAAATTTTGTGGGTTTTTTGGAAGGGATTTTTCCTTAAGGGGGGTTTTTTCCCTTTTTTTTCCATTTTTTAATTATAAGTCCCTTTTATTTTGTTAGTTTTTTTTCTAGTTATAATCCCCCTTTTTAGTAAAAATAAGCCCAAGTAAGCCCAAAATAAATTTTCTAACAGTTTATGTTCATCTGAAGACAGGTACATAGCATAAACTATTGTACATGCTTTATTTGTGACACATACAAGCTAGTCTGTAGTGATGCTTTAGTGATGAAAATCGTAATATATAGCGCCTGGCGACATTAGTGCACCATGATGACTTAGTGTTATATACGGTAGAATGAATGAGTGTAGCTGTATAGAATCAAATCATGTGTCAAGAAAAAGTAGTGAATCTGGCTTGAATTTTCGTTATTTTTTTTACATGTGTGTAGACATATCATATACGCTTCCTTGTAAAAAACCTTTTGTTGAATGGTTTTGGGGGGCTAATATGTTTCTTGGGGGGCCTAAGACCCCCCATAGCCCCGCCGTGGCTACCAGCCTCCTATAGCCTGTAATCCAAGCTCCCTTATTTTGTCGGTAGTGTGTTTTTCAGCCTAGTTATTTATATGACAGTATGATAGTCATAATATGAAGCGAAATATAAAATGCATCAGATAGCTTGAATAAAATAATATAAATCTTAATCCAATAACAGCGTGTTCTATATTTCTTTTACGCGTCACGGACGACCATAGGACTATAGACGGACATAACAGACACTTTTGGATGCCAATGGGATGCGAAATAGACATCCGCGCTTACCTCCGCTGCACGTCCGTCATGTTCAAATTACCGTAAATTTCTTCTGTAAAACATTCAAGATTAAAATCATGCGTAGTTTACCGTAGTACAAATCTTAACCCAATAATATCATGTTCTATATTTATTTACGTGTCACGGACGAGCCGTGTACTGAACAAGAACATAGGACTGTAGACGGACAGATCAGACACTTGTGGATGCCTGATAGACGCTGAATAGAGATCCGCGGTACTATTGCGGACATCCACTGCCGGCGGGGACGTATACATATATATTCATATATATATATAATATATATATATATATATATAATATATATATATATATATATATAAATATATATATGTAATACTAGCCGCAAAGCCGCCCTCCGGACGGACTTTTTGGGCTAGCTCCTGCGGAGGGCTATTGGTGGGCCCTCGGCCCACCACCTGTGTTTGGTGGGCCTTCGGCCCACCAAACACAGCTTTCTGGAGAGTGTGTTTGGTGGGCCGAAGGCCACCAAACACAGACTCTCCCAGATAGCCCTTCTAACTTTCCTGAAATCATGGATGTAGAAATGTATGTATTAACGCCTTACCCATCACCCCCACCCATTCACTCACCCATTACCCATACCTCCCACCTATTCCCTCACCCATCACCACTCACCCCCCACCCATTCACTCACCCATCACCCCACACCGATACCCATCACCCCACCCATTCACTCACCCATTACCCATCACCCTACATCAAGGTTTCCTCAATTAGAGAGAACTGCAACTCCGAAATGCCAGTGGTCGCTGGCAGTTTTAACTCACAATTTCGTAAAAAGTTGGTCAACTTGAAAGAAAATTATGGGCTTATTCCACTTCACTTAAAACATACAAGTATAATATTAAGAACGATTTTCTTCTATATGTATATTGTATAGAAGCCTGATTCTGTAAAACATTGTATATAACCAAATAACCAAGGAGGTTATAGTTGAGGAGGCGAGGTAAATGCTACTCTATGATATTATATAGTCAATAACGAATGTTTAGAAGTTATCTTTACCTAGGCAGTCATATTTTCCTGTTATTATTGTGTATCAATCAGATAGAAAGCCTGGAAGTGCAATGAGTCGACGCGTGAAGTTGCAATGTTTTGATTCAATCTCCCCGCCACAATCTCCCCGCCCACCACTCCCCGCCGCGGCACGTCGCCTCCATAATTATAGCCTACATTGTCGCAGCAGCAAGCCGATTTCGGCATTCCTTATTCTTCGTTTTTCCAAGGCATTGCTTATTGTATTTTGACAAGCGTTTGCCAGACGCAGCAGTACTGTCTTAGAAAACAGTGTGAACATCGCCCAAATTTTACATGCCACAATATACATGTAAAAAATATATTAAGCTTTGCTACACGAGGCGAGTAATTTGCATTAAATTGCTATTATAGAACGTTCCATCGTAATGCATGTCATCCATATAATTAGTAGAACAACAGAAGAACTATATTTTTTGGTTTTCAGATGCGGTGCATCAATGTTTATCGCGAAATTAATTTATGAAAAATATTAGTCGCGGAGCCATAACAGAGTAGACCAACCTTTAAGTTAAAACTGCCAGCGACCACTGGCATTTCTCGAGTTTCAGATCATTGGAATTCTCGCAACCCACATTTTTTTCTTCACAATTCTCGCTAATAGGCTGCAAAAAAGAAGAGGAAAAAAAGTGATCGGATCATTTCATAAGTGGGCTTAAAAGTTGCCCCTGGTCGAGCTGGTTCCAAAACTGTGCCATATGATGGGATTGGGGCACGGGGGGCGGCACCTATCGCGGACACACACACACACACACACACACACACACACTTTCGCTTATATGATTATAGATATATATATGTATATATATATAATATATATTTATTATATATATATATATTATATATATATATATATATATATATATATATATATATATATATATATATATATTATTATATCTTATATATATATATATATATAATAAAATATAATCTATTTTTTACATACAAGAACTGGCACAAGCAAACACAAATATGTAACACATAACCCGTAAGTTCAGTCCTATAAAGAAGAACAGTATAGAATAATAAAAAAAGGGTGAGACCATATCTAGTCGGGAGGTTCTTGTTACTCTTCTGCCATATGAACAAATATTAAAGTCGTAGCGAAAGGAAAAATTGAAAACAGGGGGAAAGAGAGTTTCCAGACTTTTAACTATGAAAGTGATGAAGGAGATTAAGATACGATTAACTCTTGCATTAGGAAGATGGGCTGAATGAGGTGAATGGGATGAGTAGAAAGTCTTGTGCAGCGAGGCCGTGGGAGAGGGGAAGGCATGCAGTTAGCAAGTTCAGAAGAGCAGTTAGCATGAAAATAACCGTAGAAGATAGCAAGAGAAGCAACATTCCGGCGCTTATTTAAAGATTGAAGACAGTCAGTTAGAGGAGGAGAGTTGATGAGACGAAAAACTTTTGACTCAACCCTGTTAAAGAGAGCTGTATGAGTGGATCCCCCCCAAACATGTGAGACATACTCCATACATGGGCGGATAGGGCCCTGTACAGAGCAAGCAACTGGGAGGGAGCAAAAAAAGTACACAGACGCCACAGAACACCTATCTTCTTAGAAGCTGTTTTAACAAGAGATGAGATGTGAAATATCCAGATCAGATTTTTAGTAAAGGATAGTAATAGAATGTTCATTGTAGAAAAAGGAGATAGTTGATTGTCATTGAAGAAGAGGGGATAGTTATCTGGTAGGCTTTGTCGAGTAGATAGGTGAAGAAATTGGGTTTTCGAGGCATTGAACAAAACAAGGTTTGCTTTGCCCCAATCAAGAAATTATAGAAAGATCAGAAGTTAGGCGCTTGGTGGCATTTCTCCGTGAATCACTTAGTTTCTGATGAGTTGGACGTCTAATAAACGACGTTGAAAAATGCAGGGTAGAATAATTACACTGGGGAACAAATTTTTGTTGAGTT
>JACEEZ010019326.1:58051-103626 GCA_016584305.1 Chionoecetes opilio | reverse complement strand
AGAGCAAACTTAATTGGTTTTTGAGGGGTTAAGAAGAGAGCGGTTAATGGAGAAACATTTGTTTTGGGGTTTAAAGGGAAGAGAGGGGTTGATGGCGAAGAGTGAGCGTTGAGTTATGAAGAGGGAGACAATACTCCGAAATAACGAAGAGTTCTGTAGCATCTGTAGCGAACCGTTGAAGCGCCGTTCCAGGTTGTCATTGCATCACCCCCTGTTTGAGGGCAGACTGGTCTGACCCTCGCTAGTGAAAATAATAATGGAATAATGGTAATAGTAAGCAAAGTATAGTCGGAACCTGCTTAAATAATACACGACTGGCAACGACGGGCTTCAGAGTGGAGTAAAATATATCTATCTATCTTTCTATGCAATATTTCAGTTAAGCCATGATTATAATTAATTAAGAACAAATATTATTCACAAACTTGCAAAATTAATACACACCACCCCACACACACAACACACACCACACAAACCACACAACAACACACACCACACAACACGCAACAACCACCACACACACCACACACACACACACACACACACCACACACACACACACACATTCACACAATGAAGGAACAACAATCACACGAACAACGATAGGTATCTGCAAGAGGAAGGGGGAAGGAAATGAAAGAAAGAAGTGACGGTATTTGAGAGAGAGAGAGAGAGAGACGACCAGAGAAGAGAGGAGAGAGAGTGAGAGAGTAGAGAGAGAGAGAGGAGAGAGAGAGAGTGAGAGAGAAGAGGAGAGAGGGGAAGGGGAGACGAGAGAGAGAAGAGAGATGAGACAGAGAGAGAGAGAGAGAGAGGAGAGGTAGTTTTTGAGAGAAGGAGAGAGAGAGAGAGAGAGAGAGAATTTGTTTTATTGATATTTTTTTGGCCATGTAGTTTTGTACATATGAACATATTACATATAGTGATAAAAGCCAGGTCCAATAAGCCGAAGCTTTTATAGGACTGAAAGCTATAATACATAATAACATAGCAAGGGACTGGTCAGGCCATTTTGAAAATATAACATTTTATGGATGATAATATGGAAGTTAACAATAGTAAACCAATCATTTTAAAGCATAAAAAAAAAAAAATCTTAATAACCATAAAAAAAAAAAAACACAAATATGGGCATTTATGGTTGTAAAGAGTTTATTAAAATTTTCATTGTATTTGTCAAGCATGCTTTTTATCAAGTTACGTTTGAAAGATTTTAAGTTTTCATCAGTAATAAAATGTTCTGGTAAGTTGTTCCAGCTTTTAGTTCCTCTTTACAAGATACTCTGTTGTGCATGTGATGTCCGCACAATGGTATACGTAAATCATGTGGTCTTCGGGTTACATTGTAGGGTATTGCTCTAAAGCCAAGGTCTAAAGGTAAAGAGTGTATGGATTTATGTACAAAAAGATTGGTTTGAAGGAGTATGATATCTGGAAGCTTTAATAACTTGAAGTCTCGGAAAATACTGATGGTATGGTCATAACGATTTTTAAAGAACATAACACGTAACAACTTTTTCTGCTAATAAAGAGGCTGTCAATGAAGGTTTTATAGGCACCTCCCCATAAAGATGAACAATATAAAAGATGTGGATATATTAGGGTAAAATAAACTTGTAGTAAACATTTTAATTCAAATAGTGCCTTAGTCTGTAAAGTATGCCTGTGTATAGCGATATCCTAGATTTCACCATATCAATATGTTCTTTCCATTTCAACTTACTATCTATATATATCCCTAGAAATTTAAATTCGAAAACCTCATGTAATGATAGATTATTTTTCTTTATTTGTGTGTGTACTGGCTGAGTCATAAGGGGACTGGAGACCATAAAGCAAGTTTTATTAATTTTTAAAGTTATTTGTTCTTTATCTTATTTAATTTAATTTTCCATTAAAGTTTTTGGGAAATTTTAAAAAATGGGCCGGGAAGGTGGAAAGGAAAAGTTTCAATTTATTATGAGGCACTAAATGTGAAGGTTTTGGGTTAAAAAAAGGCGGGAAAAGATTGCCGCCCTCCAAACATATTCAATAAAAAATTTTATAAATTTGAGTAATCTTTTCAAAAATATTTGGGAACCTTTGGGCTCCAGTGTTCCAAAATTAGATTAATTTTTTAAAAAAAATTTTTGGAAATGATGCCAAAATTTTGAAAAAGGTAAAAACTTTTGGCATTTTTGGCCCCACTTTGAAATTTGGTAAGGGATGATTTCATAAAAGGGGCCCATTAATTATTATTTTTAAAAAATTTTTAAGGTCCAAATTAATTTTTTCCCATTTTTTTAAAAAACTTTTTTAAAAAGGGCCAATAGAATTTTATTCATTAAAGGGCCCTTTGAATTTTTTAAAGAAAATGAAATGGGAATTTATTCGAGATTTTTTTTAAAATTTATTTATATTTAGAAGAAAAAAAGAGGGAGAAAAGGAGATTTTTAAAAATTTTTTAATTTAGAGAGAAGAGAGAGAGAGAGAGAGAGAGAAGAGAAAAGAGAGAGGAGGAGGAGGGGGAAAGGAGCGAGAGAGAGAGAGAGGAGAAGAAGAGAGAGAGGAGGAGAGAGAGAGAGAGAGAGAGAGAGAGAAGAGAGGGGGAGGAGAGAGGAGAGGAGAGAGAGGGGAAAGAGAGAGAGAGGAGGGGAAGAGGAGAGGAGAGAGGAGAGGAGAGAGAGAGAGGAGAGAGAGAGAGAGAGAGAGAGAGGAGGGGAAGGAGAGAGAGAGAGAGAGAGAGAGAGAGAAGACGAGGAGAGAGAGAGAGAGAGGGGAGAGAGAGAGAGAGAGAGAGAGAGAGAGAGAGAGAAAGTGTCACCTGCTTCACCCTGGGTATGGTTGGATCATCGGACCACTCTGCCGTACTCACCACCATCAGCACCACTGTAGTACGCGACGAGGGTACTGCCCGGTCAACTGGCTTTGGTTCTGTGGAGATTGGGACAGCCAAAAAAGAAAACTTGGACTCCATTGTGTGGACGGAGCTTCCCCACGGGGGACGTTAACACACAAGTGGAGACCTTCACCACCCTCCTATCCCCCCAGAAAAAACCATATCCCCAGCAACCTACAAATCCAAACCCCATATCAGCCCTGATTGGTTTTCAGTGTAGGAGGAAACGCTGACAACAAGAACAGGGCCTGGCTGCGGTACAAGTCCCACCCCTCCAACTCAACAAACATCGTCACAAAGAAGCCTGCAAAGACCATGTGTCAGGTCCAAAAGCAGGCCATACAACGCTGGAGAGAGGACTTAAAAGGCCAAGTACAGCGGCCCGTCAGTGAGCAGTAAGGAGTTGGTGGTGTGGAGTGAAGCAGCAGCAAGGGTTCTTTGCTGACAACACCATTCCGCCGCTCACCAGACAAACGGGTCAGTGGCTGTCCGCGACAAGGACAAGGCTGAGCTGTTGGCAGCTCATTTTTTTTTTAAAAGTTCGGTGCCAGACCCCTCACGAGAGCCCCAGAGATACCATCCCTCACCAGGCCTCTCTGGAAAGGGCTCGCAGTTAACAATAAGGAAGTAGAACATCAGATGCGGCAAATTTGATCCCAAGAAGGCGCTAGGGCCCGACAACATCAGCCCTCACCTACTAAAGGGATGTGTGCCCAGCTCGCTCACCACTCACCATCATCTTCAACAAAAAATTCTTTCCTCGTGCAAGTGGCCCACGCAATGGAAAGAGGCAAGAGTGGTGGCCATCCACAAAAAAAAACAGCAAACGGGGACCCAAAAGAACTACCGCCCAATTTCCCTTTCACCACTGTTGGGAAAATCCTGGAGTCCCTCATCACCGCCAAAATCAACACCTTCTTGGACGCCCACCATCTCCTCAACTCCAAAGCAGTTTGGTTTCAGCAGGGAAGGTCAGCTGCCCGACCTGCTCTCCTTCAGTCTGCTTCCTGGAACCCCCTCGCTGGATAGAGGAAAGGACACCTTTGTCGTGGGTTTGGGACATCGCCGGAGCCTTTGACAGGGGTTTGGGACCGAGGTCTCGCAGCCAAGCTGAGGAGCCTGGGGGGTGCGCGGCGCCCTACTGCAGCTCATCCAGGACTACCTCCAAGACAGACCTTTGGGTGGTGATCAACGGCCACACTTTCCCGCCAGCAACCCATCCACGCCAGCGTCCCGCAGGGCAGCGTACTCGGGCCTCTTCTGGGGAATGTCTATTTCAATGGGCATCTCCAGCTCATTCCTGAGGCCCAGGGGCCCACGTGATGACTGCACCCTTGCCTTCCCTGCGACAGACGTGACTGGCAGGACACAGTGTGCCGCATCAACCCGGAATTGGACAACATCGTCACCTGGAGTAGTCGATGGCAGGTCAGCCCGGCCCCTGACAAAACCCAGGCTTGCTTATCTCCCGCAGGCAAGACATCACCAACCTGCCTGCACCGGACATACGGCTTGAGGGCAGATCACTTTCCCCCTTTAGAGATCCATCTCCATCCTTGGGGAGGAGTTTTGACGCGGGACTGACCTTCACCAGTCATGCCAAGAGAGTAGCTAAAAACTCGGCCTGGAGACTCAGCTGTGTCCGGCGCATCTCCCACCTTCTAGATGCCAAGGGGGTTGAGGTTTGTACAAGGTCAGGTACGTCCCCTAATGGAATACTCCCCCCTAGCATGGTCTTCCTGCCCGCCCTCTTACTGGCCACACTAGACCCCGTCCAGAGAGAGCCAGCGACTGGTTAGCGATAAACGTCCCCACCACGCGCCTGGGCTCCTTCCAAACCCCTCCAGAAGCGCAGGGATGTGGCAGGTTTATGTGTCATGCACAAGGCACTAAATCCCACACGCCCCACCTGGCAGCCATCAAGCTCCCCAGGCCCGGGCCCCCCCTTCACTCCACCCGTGTCGCCCCACAGACCAGAGCAAAGGGCGTGCCCTCTCCAGGACAGAAACACCACCTACGTTCCTTCTTACCCCCTACGCCGGTTTTGTGGAAAACCCGTTAGTTCACCAAACGGACCTCCACCACCACGCCTCGCTACAAGACTTAAGCGGGGGGTGAACAGCTGGTTTATGGCCTAATTTTTATTAAATATAAAATGTCTTTTTATATTATATGTAGCTATAGATAGCTCCAGTGTAAAACCTAGAGCTTTAGCATAATAGCACCAAATGTACTAACAGTTTAAAAAAATAAAAAAAAAAAAAAAATAGAGAGAGGAGCATGAAGGGGAGAGAGGGGGAAAAGAGAGAGAGAGAGGAGAGGAGAGGGGGAGGAGAGAGGAGGAGAGAAGGGGAGAGAGGGGGGAGGGGGGAGGGAGAGAGGGGAGAGAGAGAGGGGAGAAGGGGGAGAGAGAGAGAGAGAGAGAGGGGAGAAAAAACAATACAAGAAATTAGCATATTGTAAAAAAAAAAAATAATATGTAACGAACGAATACTTGAATCAGAAAACTAAGAGCAAGATGCAATTAAAAAAAAAAAAAAAAATTATGCGTAGAGGGGAGGGGAGGAGGAGGAGGAGGAGGAGGAGGAGGAGGGGAGGAGGAGGGGAGTATTTAAAAGGAAAAAAAGGAAAAAACAAACGAAAAGACCATTAGGTCTTTACTGGCTGTTTGATTTAAACTATATACAAGCTTTCCTATCGACCGCATGGCAATCATCCCGGACATTCTCTGCCAAAAAACTTCGCCAGATCAAACACTCTATCTCCCATGGCAAATTTTATCACTTAATAGGGCGTTGGGAGACTGCCTCGCACGCTTACGTACGGCCCTACCAACCCCAATCCCTACCATGTCACGCTCCTCCCCAACCCCCTTTCAAACCCCGTCAAATTCTCTCACGTCCAAAAAATGCCAATATCTGCCCCCCTCTACCCTTTCCCGTTCCAGTTCCTTTCCTTTTATTTTCTCCCTTTCCCACCTCCCTATCTTGCGGAGATTCTCCCGGAATCCCCCTCCTTCTCCCTGGAAAATTTAAGCTCCTTCCTCCAACAAATCCACATCCTACATCTGATCTAACCTTCCTGCTGTAACATTCCGTTCTTTCCCCCTTCCCTCACCGTTTCGCTATTTTTCTTTAACCCCTCCCCTTTTTATGCTTTGCCATAGTGCCATATGACCTCTGATGCCTGGCACATTCACCTTTTTGGCATTAAATCAATCAATCAACTGTGGCAAACAATACATAATTAATATCTATCATACAATTTTAACAATAATATGAGGAGCAGTATTAGAGATTGTAGTAGTAGTAGTAGTAGTAGTAGCAGTAATAGTAGTAGTAATAGTAGTAGTAGTAGTAGTAGTAGTAGTAGCAGTAATAGTAGTAGTAGTAATAGTAGCAGTAACATTAGTAGTAGTAATAGTAGTAGTAGTAGTAGTAGTAGTAGTAGTAATAGTAGTAGTAGTAATAGTAGTAGTAATAGTAGTAGTTGTAGTAGTAGTAGTAATAGTGGTAGTAGTAATAGTAGTAGTAGTAATAGTAGTAGTAGTAATAGTAGTAGTAATAGTAGTAGCAGTAATAGTAGTAGTAGTAATAGTACTAGACTACTAGTAATAGTAATAGTAGTAGTAGTGGTAGTACCCAAGTAAGGTTTAGTAGTAGTAGTTTTTATTTAGTATTTAGTAGTAGTAGTAGAGTATTTAGTAGTAGAGTAGTAGTAGCAGAAATAGTAATAGTAGTTAATATATAGTAGTAGTGTGGTAGTAGCAGTAATGGAAAGTAGTAGTAGTAGTAGTAGTAGTAGTAATATTTATTTAGCAGTAGTAGTAGTGGGCGTAATAGTGAAATTTAGTAATAGTAATAGTAGGAGTAGTTTTGGGGTGTGGTTTTAGTAGCAGTAAGGGTTTTGGGTAGTTAGTGGGAATAGTAGTAGCAGTAGTATTTAGTAGAAATTTAGTAGTAATAGTAGTAGTAGCGTAATAGTAGTAGAAAAGTAGAAATTAGTAGTAGTAGTATTTGGTAGTAGCAGAAATAGTAGCCGTAGTGGGAAATGTAGTAGTAGTATTAGTGTAGTATTTAGTAGTAGTAGTAATAGTGTAGTAGTAGAAAGTAGTAGTAGCAGTAGAGTATAATAATGCTTTAAAACAGGGGAAAAAATTTAATAATGAAAAAAAATTTTTAAAGGTATAAGTCGCGGTGTATTATGACCACCGCAGGCCCACCTTTTTATGTAAGTTTTATATTACCCCCGGGCGATGCCACCTTTTATATAAGTTGGTAATTGTAGAGATTTATTGGTATGAGTTAAAAATGGTATTCCAGCTTTTTAAACATTTTTTTTAAAAGGCCAATAAAAAATTGTAGAGATTAAACCAAGTACAATGAATGTCTTGAGCCCCCAGGGTTGTGGGTCTCGGGGAATGGTTTTGGTCCGAGCCCGGGTCTCGAAAACCAGTTTGATGTGGTCTTGGTCTTGGTCTTGGTCCGTTTGATGGGTTTTGGCTTGATTTTGGGTTTTTCGAAGCTTCTGGTTCGGAGTTTGGCTCGAGACCAGGTCGGGGCCCAGGTTTAAAAAAGTGAAATCGCGGCGTGGGGAAGTCGGAATTTATTATCAACACGGAGAAAAACATGGCTGTTTCGTTTCCCCGGCGCGCCATACGGGCGTTGTACTGTCAAATTAATCGCCATAACCCGTTTTGTATGTCTAATTTAATGGGCCATACAGCGTTGTACTGTCAAAAATCTAATTTTTAAAAAAAATGAAAACGAAAAACGCCCGAAAAAACTGAAAAAATGTAAAAAAAATTTGCAAAAATGAAACTTCTTTTTCACGTTTGTCCCCTAAAGCGCCTGTAGGCGTGGTGACCCGGGGTTTGGAGGGTAGGCTTGGGGAGGTTCACTTGAGGGCTTTTTGAGGTTTGGTCCCCCCCCCCCGGGTGGTGGCCGCGGGGAGGATTTTTAAAAGTGACCCCTTGTAAGGGGGGCCCTCATGCCCCCCCTCCGGGCCCTCCGATGCACTCGCAAAAAAGGTTTAGATTTAAAGGGGCGGGGGCATGGGGGTTTTTGTTCTTGGGCCCACTCGAGGGTTTGCAAAAAGGGTTTGGTTTTTCGGGGATCAAAACTGGGGTCCCCGGGGAAAACGCCAGTCGGGGGGGCAAAACCCCACTCCGCTCCCGCCTTTCCCCAAACTAGAAAGTAAATTTATTTTTTTTTGGAATCAGGGAGGTTTTATATAAGGAGGGGCCCTCACGCGGGTTTTTTCACTACTCAGTGGAAAAAAGGGGGGCGGAGCTTAACCGGTGGGGGGGAGCCAGCCTAGTACCCCCCAAAACAGGGGTTTTCTCACGCGTAAAGGACCCAACCATAGCCCACTATATCCCTGGACGCGCACGGAAATTGGGGCCTTCGCGAAAGGGGCCCCGAAGTCGGGGGGCCCCGCTCGGATTAATATAAAATTTTATAGGGATCTTTATAGCCCGGGTTTTTATCAGTATATATGATATACTTTTTAATCTTCGTAAATTTTTGTTTTTAAAAATATTATAAAATAAAAAACAGAAAAAACACGCTAAAGAAATGCCAACGAGACCTTTGAAGAAATATCATAAAAATTTAATATTCATTTCAACTTTTCGCCATTTAAATTTTGCGGGGTCAATTTTATCATGAAGGGTATAAAAATAGAAGCGAAATTTTTAAATTGCTTTCCTTTGCTATATTTGTTATCTGATAAATGAATTAAAACCCATGAAATAAATTAGCGTTAACTAAAAAAAATAAAAACCCATCAATCGGGAAATTTCCCCCGGGATTGATGGGGGTATTTATTTAGGAAAACGCAAATTTTAACTTTGGTACTAATTCTTTTATCAGAAAACAAAAATATAAAAGTGAATAAAAAAAACATCATCAATGGGGAAAAAAATTCCCCCGTTTGATGTTTTTTTTTTTTAATTTAACCCCTTTTTATGAGGGTTCAAATTTAATTTATCAGAAAACAAAAACCCTTCAATGGAAACCCAATAAAATTTCGTTTCTATTGATCCCCTTCATGAAAAAAAGTTGACTCGCAAATTTTTAAAAATGGGGGAAGGGAGTTAATTTAAAAATTTTAAAATTTCATGCATATTTTTTTCATAGTCTCTTTTAATGGCATTTTTTTAGCGTTTTTTACTCTTTTTTTTTTGATAAATTATAAAACAAACATTTACGAAGTTTACAGTATACCATATATACTGATAAACCGTCTTTTGATAGCCCCTGGGACCAAATAATCTCTTTGTCGGGCGCCCCCGGGGGGCCCCTATGAAACCCCCGCAATTCAAAACATTGTCGCGTGAACAGTCCAGGTATACAGTGGTCTAGCCCCAAAACCCTTTAAACTACGTCACAGTTTATTTACCGCGGGGGCATTGGGGGGATAAGTGGGGTCAGGAGGCAGAGCGGGCGGGGCCCTATCCAGTGAAGAAAGACAACGCGGGTTTTCCTTAAATTTTCCCTCCTGAAAACGTTGTGTTCCAATTGTGTTCCCAATAAAAAAAGGAAGGGAAAAACCTTTCTTTCGGTTTTACCAACTTTTAAAATTTGAGAATAGAAAGATAAATTGGATAAAGCGATAAAAAAACCCGGCAATCTGTGGACTCCATCCCCGGGACACTTCTCAAGAAAACTCATTTCAACGGCTTTAATTTTTAATTAGGCCTCCGACATATTTTCCACGTCCAGGTCTAAATTTGCATATTTTTCTGTGGGCCCACTAGTAGCATCCCTAAGCGCCTTTTTTCCCTCACGGGCCTCTCTTTTACGCGCCCCTAGGACCCAAACTATTTTCCCTTTCCTTTGTAGGAAAGGGCTCTCTCTCTTATCCCCCCTTCCGTGCCTCCAACTTGAAACTTTGATAGAGCCTTTAAAAATGTCCATTAATATTATTTTACATGTTTTCGGGCTCTAAATTTCTCTTTCCCTTTATTGATCTTCAAAACTCAAAATTTCCCCTTTTTGTTTTTTTAATAAAAAACCACTAGCACTTTACTTTTAGCCACTTTAAATTTTCAGTTTCCCCCACAAAAACTACTAAATTTCATTTCCCAATTTTTAAAAACCTTTTTAAAACTTGTAGTAGTATTCTACAGGTCATTGAAAAACCCAATATAGTTTTTGAGCTTCCTTTTTTGTATTATCAAATATTTACCCTCTATAAAAACTTTACCAATCTTTGTTTTCATTTATCGTTTACTCCACCCAAAAAAACAATTTGGGCAAAACAACTGTCAATTTAACACTTAAAACCATGATGTATTTTCCTTATATTTAAATTCGGGGAAAAAGAGAAAAAGGGAAAACTCAATTAATAAGGAACAAAACAAAAATTTTGCTATCATAACCATGAATATGTACACCCCTAAAAAGGGAGGGGGACTCGACGATGGAAGAATTTAGAGTTTTTTTGGCGCGAAAATTAAATTTTCCCAAGGTGCTATTATTTATTACCGAGCCCTGTTCTCGTGACAAGACTAGAGAAGACCTGATGAGATAAATGGCTGAATGCAGAGACTTCTAAACCAGGAAAACAGAGTCACGCAACCCTCGTTAAAAGGTCAGCAAGTGGTGGGGTGTCCCTCCACTTTTGGTTCCTCTTGACGGGGCTTGCTTGACTCTGTTTTTGTGGTTGATAGCCTCGCACACGGGCCATCATCTCAGGTTTTCTCTAGTCTTGTCAGCGAAAACAGACCCTTGGTAATATAGCACCTGGAATTTTAAATTTTAAACACTAAACAACTCGAAATTCTTTCATGGGTCGTGGGTCTTTTTCCCCTACGTAGGCACCCGGGGGTCCCCCGACTTATTTTCCCACAATGCCCCCGCGGTAAAAAAAACCGTGGACGTAGTTATGTCGGGGCCCCCTTTGCACCGAAAAAATTTGTTTTATTCCCTTGTTTTTTCCCACAATACAGGGTTTTTTTAGTTATAAAATTTTCTGAAAATGCAGGAAATGATTTGTATGTTAGGTTTGGGTTTTTCCATAAAAAAAAACCCCGGGGAATTTTCCCTTTCCCTTTTATGCCGACAAGGTAAAAGAAAAAAAGGTTAAAACCCGCTTCCTTACCCCTTTTTTTAAATTCTTTTATAAAATCCATTCCCATTAAAAAGGGGGAAATTTAAAACATTTGTACGCGGGGAACATCCCTAGTCTTCTAGAGGGGCCTTTTTGAGTTTTTTCCTTAAATTTACTATGAAAAAATTTAGGGAATTCAAGGGCAAGAATGAAAAAAAACTTCCCCTATGAAAATTCCAATTTCAATACAGACTTCACTGCAACATCCAAGTTACTCAATTAGGCTTATCTTTGTTTTTTGATAAGCAGTTAAGTAGAGAATATAATCCCTTTATCCCCAAAAAATTATAAAGAAGAGTGGTATGTTTTGTGGGGGGGGTAAATGGTTGCAAGGGAGAAAGATGGTTTGATGAACTGAGATTTAAAGGACATAATAGACTTAAAGAGTGGAATAGATAATCCCAAAAATGAGAGAGGATCTGAAAACAAGGAAAAAAGAGGAGAAAAGAGAGAGGAGAGAGGAGAGAGAGAGGAAAAGAGAGAGGGAGGAGAGAGAGAGAGGAGGGGAGAGACGGGGAGAGGGGAAAAGGAGAGAGGGGGGAGAGAGAGAAAAAGAGTGTGAATTTTTGGGGGAAAAACCCAAAAAATTGAAGAAAAAAATCATTTTCCAAAAACCCTCAAAAAACCTATCTTTTTCAGGCATACAAAAAACAAGAACAAACAAAAAATTGCGAAAATACAAATCATCTATATTAAAAAAAAAGGGGAAAGTGTGTGGTGTGTATGCTATGTGTGTGTTTGTGTGGGGTGTGTGTGTTGGTGGGTGTGTGTGTGTGTGTGTGTGTGTTGTGTGTGTGTGTGGTGTGTTTTGGTGGTATGGGTTTCCCGCCCCCGGGGGGGAAAATCCCTTTCATATCCCACATTTTGGGAAACCCAGGTTGACCGGGGGAAGGTTTAAGCCCATTTATGGATGATCCAATCATTTTTTTTTTTTTTTTTTAGCAGCCAAATTAGCGATAATTGTGAAAAAAAGGGGGGTTGCGAAAATTTGGGGGGAAAGCCTTGAGGGTGGGTAAATGGGTAATGGGTGAGTGAATGGGGGGGGTTTTGAGGGGTTTAATGGGTGGGGGTGAGGGTGAGTGAATGGGTGGGGGGTGAGGGGTGGGGAATAGATGGGGGTGATGGGAAAAGGGTGAGGGAAGGGGTGTGGGGGTGATGGGTAATGGGTGAGTGAATGGGGGGGGGGTGATGGGTAAGGGGTGAGTGAATGGGTGGGGGGGGAGGGTAATGGGGAGTGAAGGGGGGTTGGGGGGTGAGTAAATGGGTTGGCGTTAATACAAAAATTTCTACCCCCATGTTTTTCCCAGGAAATTTAGAAGGGGGCTATTGGGGGAGTCTGTTTTTTTTGGTGGGCCCAAAGGGCCCACCAAAGCCCCCCCCAGGAGCTAGCCAAAAAGTCCGCCCGGAGGGGGTTTTGGGCGGCTAGTGATCCATAATGCAAACATCACAAACCGTTCATCAAGGGAACATATATATCACAGGCAACCCAGCATAAACAAACAAAAACATACATTTGCCGGGATTAGGTTTGTATCACAAAGGCCGGGCAGAAATTTTAATTTAGGATAAAAAAAGAAGGGTAAATTTAATATTTCCCTTTGGCTTTTCCTGGTTTTTTATTTTCTTCCAATGTTGGCCCCTAGTTGTTGTTGTTGTTTTTTATTGTTGTTTTATTTCTTTGAGTTTTTTTGATCCCAAATTTGTTGTGCAAATAAATAAAAACCCAAAAAAGCCCCATGGCAATATTGACCCCGATAGGGGGGGGCCTTTGGAAGATGGGGGAAAAAATTTGGGGAAAAAATAATGAAAAAAAATTAAGAAAAATAGGATAAAATATGAATAAAACCTAAATAACTTAAAAAATATGGGAAAAATTAAAAAGAAAAAGGTGAATTGAATCTAAAACCAAACCAAAAACCCAATTTTTAAATTTTAACCTAACCCCGAATAAAAAAAAAATCATGGCAAAACCTTCTCTAGATTTTTTGAGAAAATTTTTTTTAAAGTAAGAGGGAGTTTTTAAAAGTTTAAAAACCCTTTCCAAATTCGTTGGGTTTTCCACTAATATTAAAACTTTTGAAACAGCATATAAAAAATATTTTAATTTGGGAAAAATTTTTTTGAGCAGCATTAATACTTTGGTTTTTATTGAACTGCATAAAAATAATGTAGGGCATTTTCCCCCAAATTTAAAAGTTAAAAATTTTTACTGGGGCACTTTGCAGTAAGTGGCAGCGGATTCCCTTTCCCGGGGAATCTTCTGTAAAACTGCCCCCCGCTTTTCAAAAAAAGGAAAAATATATTTTTTTTTCTCCCTCTCTGTTTTTTTGGGAAAAAAATTTTTTGTTTAAAATATTTCGATGACCCCATCACGAAAACCTACATTCCCGTCCTAGACTCGTTATGTGTAAAAAATCAAAGAAAAAGGAAAATTTCAGGTGAAAATTTCCCTTTGGGAAAAAATCCTGAACAAGCATCTGCTTCTCTTTAAAGGGGCTCTTGGGTCTAGTAGGTTTTCTTTGTCTCTTTAAAAAAATGTTTCGCCCCCAAAAAACTCTGGAAAAGTTTCCATGAAATGTTTTAAACTATCATTCCTGGTTTTTTGGATGTAGTCTATGTAGGGGGCAAGCCTGCCCTGATGGGAAAATGTAGTTGTCTGTGAGTGGGGGCACGTACCTTCCGAAGGCATTGTTTTTGGTATGTCTTTTAGCAAAAGGGGGGGGAGCCAGAGCTGGCTTCCCCTGAAGTGAAGTCATGGCCTCTCCTTTTTTATTATAGCTCCATGGTTTGAATATACTTTGCCTATTTTCCTCTTTCTTTTCTTTTTACAGCAGTTAACCCCTCACATTATAGGGTATTAAAAGCATGGGCAAAAAGGTTTTTAACATTTTAAGTATACATTTTATTTATTATATTTTTTACACATTTTTTAACATTTTTTCATTTGATCCCTAAGAATATTTTAGATAATTTTAATTTGGCCGTTATATTCAAAAGGTAGGATGTATTTAAAAAATAAATTAAAAAAGCCCTTCCTACAAAAAAGGGCAAAACAATACAATTAGTATTTACGCATTTCAGACCAAAAACCCTTTAGAAATAATAGTCATATTTATAAAAAATATTGTAATGCCTGTTCTGGTCCCTTTTCGTTTCGGAAGGGTTTTGGGCTTTGGGCTTTGGGCTTTGGGCTCGGAGGGCTGGGCTTTGGGTTTGGAAGGTTTGGTTTTGGGCTTGGTTGGTCTCGAAGGGGTCTGGTCTTGGTCTTGGGGTCTTGGTTCGGGGGGGTTGGTCTTGACTACAACACTGTGAGACAGCCCGGGGGGCCGAATGGGGGCGAAATGAGCAGAACGTGTTTGTAGTGTCGATGTCCCAGGGCTTTTCCTCCCCCTCCTCGTGATTTTTGGCTTCTTTTCGCTTTGTTGATCCTATACTTTTTGCTTGGGCAACTAGGCATTTTTCCTGTGCAACCCTTTTAGAAAGCAAGGTGTTCATGGGTTCACGGGTGGGAAAAAGAGGAGGGGGAAAAATAAAAGTAAAAATTATATATTTAAAATTTAAAAAGATATATAAATTAGAATTTATAATGTTTCTAAAAAATTTCAATGATTTTTTTGATGTTAATCCATGCAAAAAATTTCCTGTATTTGGGAGTTGTAGTACTTGTTACACTTTTGTGATAATAGTTGGGAATTTTAAAAGTAATAGTTTTGCAAGTTAAATATTGTTAGGGGTGAACTGAAAATGAAAAAAGTTTAAAAACACTAATAAAAACTAAAAATTATAAAACTAGTAACAATGATGATAATAAATCAACCCTTTCCCTCAAATTTCGCATTCCTTGGGGGTCAGCGCAGTTTGGCTTAGTGATCATTTTTCACGCTGGGGAAACCTCAGTCCGTAAACCGAAATTTTTGGGCCTTTCGCCCCAGCTTCCCCGGGGTTAAATTTAAGCCTCAAAGGGGAGGGATGGGGGGGGGAGATGTATGGGCAGGGGGAAGGGAAGGGGAAGGGGAGGGGGGGGGGGAGGGGTTTTGGGAGAGGGGGGGAGGGAAAAAGAGGGGAGGGGGAAGGGATGATGCCCGGGGGAGGGGGAAAGGGGAAAAAGGGGGGTGGAAAGGCAATCAAAAAGGGAGAGAGATGAAAAGAGAGAGAGAGAGAGAGAGGAGAAAAAAAGAGGGGGAGAGAGAGAGAGACGGGGGGGGGAGAGGGGAGGAGAGAGAGAGAGCCCGAGGGGGGGAGAGAGAGAGAGAGAGAGAGGAGAGAGAGAGGGGGAGAAGGGCCCGAGAGAGAGAGAGAAACTTTCCCTTGGTCAGTCACGCCCAAAACTTCGCGAAACCCCCCCGTTGGGGCGGGCAAAACCCACAATTTTTCAAATCTTTTCCTTGTCTCAAATGTTCGCCCCAGTCTCCTCTTGGAGAAAACCCCCTCCACCCCGCCCCCAAGTAGCCACCCCCTGGGTTTTAAACCTTTCCCGGGCTTTATAGCTCCCCGATGGGGTAATTATAGTTTTAAAAACCTTTTTTTTCCCCCAAAAAGCTAATGACAATTTAAACAGCTTTCCCCCCCTTCCTCCCTTTCCCTTGAGCCCCTTTAATTGGGTTTCCCTTTCCCCCATCGACAGGATTTAAGTAACCCTTTTAAAAAAATTTACATTTTTTGTTTTTTTGGAAAAAAAAAAAGGCATAGCAAAAAAAATATTCGTAAAAACTGCGAGCAAGGTGGCCCTCCCGGTGTGGTTTTTCCATTATATAAAATGTGTGTATGTGTGTGTGTGTGTGTGTGGGGTGTGTGTGGTGGGGTGTGGTGTGTGTGTGGGGGTGTTTTGGGGTGGTTTTGGTGTTTTGCGCGCGCGCGCGCGTGCGTGCGGTTTCGTGCCCTGCGTGCGTGCGTGCGTGCGTGCGTTTCGTGCGTGCGTTGTGTGTTTTTGGGTGTGTGTGTTGGGGTGTGGTGTGTGTGTGGGGTGTGGGGGTTGGGGGTGTGTGTGTGTGTAGAGTGTTTAATTATGTAGCCAAAATATTGTTTTCCCAAAACTATAATTAAAGATTTTATTTTACATTTTGTATGTATATTTCATTGGTGAGTGTCAGAGAGAGAGAGAGAGAGGAGAGAGAGGGGAGAGAGGGGAGAGAGGAAGAGAGAGAGGGGAGAGAAGGAGAGAGAGAGAGGAAAAGAGAGAGAGAGAGAGAGAGAGAGGAGAGAGAGAGAGGGGAAAAAGAGAAAAAGAAGAGAGAAAGAGAGAGAGAGAGAGAAGAGAGAGAGAGAGGAGAGAAGGGGAGAGGGGAGAGAGAGGAGAGGAGAGGGGGAGAGAGAGAGAGAGAGAGAGGGGGAGAGAAGGAAAGAGAAGAGAGAGAGAGAGAGGGGAGAGAGAGGGGGAGAGAGAGAGAGAGAAAGGAAAAGAGGAGAGAGAGAGAGAGAGAGGAAAAGAGAAGGGGAGGAGGGGAAAAGGGGAGAGAGAGGGGAAAGGGGAGAGAGAGAGGGGAGAGAGAGAGAGGAGAGAGAGAGAAAAGAGAGGAAGAAGGAAAAGGGAAAGGGAAAAGAGGGATGGAAGGAAAAAAAAGGAAGAAGGGAAAAAAAAGGAAGGGAAGGGAAAAAAGGGAGGAAAAGGAAAAAAGGAAGGAAAAGAGGGGTGGGGAAAGAAAAGGGAAAGGGAAAAAGGGAAAAAAAGGGGGAAAAGGGAAAGGGGAAAAGAGGGGGAAGGAAGGAAGGGGAAGGAAGGGGAGAGAGAAGGGGAGGGGGAGAGGGGAGAAGAGAAGAGGGGGGAAGGGGGGAGAGGGGGGAGAAAGGGGACGGGGGAGAAGGGGAGGAGGAGAGGGGCGAGGAGAGAGAGGAGAGAGAGAGAGAGGGGGAGAGGAGGGGGAGAGAGATGGCCCCCCCGTGGGATTTAAAAACAATTTCCCCGGGGAAAAGGAGGAAAGGGAAAGCGAGAGAGAGGGGAGAGAGAGAGAGAGAGAGAGAGAGAGAGAAGGGAGAAAAGGAGAGAGAGAGGAAAGAGAAAGGGGAGGAAGGGAAGGAAAAAAGGGATAGAAGGAAGAAAAGGGAAAAAGGAAAAAAAAGGAAAAGGGAAAGGGAAATTTAAAGGGGGGAAGGAAAAGGGAAAGGAAGGGAAAGGGTTTGAAGGAAGAAAGGAAGGGGAAAGGGAAAAAAAAAAGGGAAAGGGAAAAAAAGGGAAAGGGAAGGGGAAGGGGAAGGGGAAAAGGGGGGAAGGAAAAGGGAAAGGGAAAGGGAAAGGGAAAGGGAAAGGGTAGAAGGAAGGGGAAAAGGGAAGGGAAAAAAGGAAGGAAGGGAAAGGGAAAGGGGGGGGAGGGAAGGGAAGGGAAAGGAAAAAGGGAAAAAAGGAAGGAAGGAAAAAAATAAGGGGGGAAGGAAGGAAAGGAAGGAAGAGAGAGATGGGAAAGGGAAAGGGAAAGGGTAGAAGGAAGAAAGGAAAGGGAAGGGAAAGGGTAGAAGGAAGAAAGGAAGGAAGGAAGGAAGAAAGGGAAAGGGAAAAAAAAGGGAAAGGGGAAGGGGGAAAGGAAGGGAAAGGGAAAGGGAAAGGGAAAGGGAAAAAGGGAAAGGGAAAGGGAAAGAAGGAAAAGGGAGAGAGAGAGAGGGGAGAAAAGAAGAGCAAAGAGAGCCGGGGAGAGGGGGCTTGAGGAGGGAGGAGGGGGAAGAGAGGAGAAGAGGAGAAAAGAGAGAGGGAGAGAGAGAGGGGAGAGAGAGAGAGAGGAAGGGAAAGGGAAAGGGAAAAAAAAGGGGGATGGAAGGAAGAAAGGAAGAAGAAAAAAAAAGGAAGGAAATAAGGAAGGGAAAGGAAAGGGGAAAGGGAAGGAAAAGAGGGGTGGAAAAGAAAGGGAAAGGGTAGAAGGAAAAAAAGGAAGGATGGAAGGAAGAAAAAAGGAAGGAAGGAAGGAAAAAGGGAAAAGAAGGAAGGGGAAGGGGAAAGGGAAAGGGAAAGGAAAGGGGGGAAGGAAAAGGGAAGGGAAAGGGAAAGGGAAAGGAAAGGGAAAGGGGGGGAAGAGAAGGGAAGGGAAAGGGAAAGGGAAAGGGAAAGGGAAAGGAAAAGGAGAGAGAAAGAGAAAGAAAAGAGGGAGAGGAGAGAGGAGAGAGAGAGAAGGGGAAGAGAAAAAGAGAGAGGGGAAAGAGAGGAGAGAGAGGAGAGAGAGGGGGGGGAGAAAAGCGAGAGAGGGGTGGCGAGGAAGGGGGAGATGGCGAGGAAAAGGGGGGAGTCCCCCCCGTGGGATTAAAACCATCCCAGGGGGAAAGGGGGAGGGAAAGCTGGTTTCCCGGCTTTTATTTGGGGAAAGGAAGGGGGGGGGGGAGTCAAGAGGGAAAAGAACGATTTAAATTTTTTGAAAAATGCGGAAAAGGAAATGGAAGGAGAGGGTCCCAGGCCTGGTTTCGCGAAAAATTTTGTGGAGTGACGTACGGGAAACACACCTCAAGTACAGTACTGACTTTACCGTCGCTTTGATAGTGGAGAATACTGACATGTTTCGGTATTTGACATGTTTCCTTCTATACAAGTTTCATTTTTCCAATTCCTTTCAGGGTCCCCCTATGAAGGATCTTCTGTTTTAGGTTTAATGACCCTATGCCAATATAACTATGCTTATACCAGGGCCCGCGGGTAACTTTGTCTTGTTAACAGATTACCCAATTCCAGTCCCTTTGGTTGTCGATAAAGTTCACAGTAAGGAACATTATCAGCAAAACGATTACCCCAGAGTACCCTCAGTCCATTTACAGCTGGTAATGTGTTAAGTTGGGGAAAATTTTTCATCCCCCAGGATCCGCGTTAAACTCTGCGGTAATGCTTTGCCAGGTTTCACTAATCCGAGTGTTTTTTGCCTTATTTCTTTTTTTTAAATTATTTATTTTTCATTATTTTTTTCTTCCTTTTTGAGGCCCGATTTATCAAGGGCCCAAACCCTGTAGTTTTTGCTACTTTGTCACTTTTCAGCTATTTTTGTGCTAAACTAAAAACGTCATAATGTCCATAACATACAGTAAAACCATCGGGAAAAGGGTCTTTACTAAGCGGGGGTAAGAAAAAGTTCAGTGCACATTTAAATTTTAAACAATTAAAAAAAAAAGACCCCCGGGGAAAAAAGGAAAGGAAAAAAAAAAAGAGAAGAAAAATGAAGAAAAAAGAAAGGAGAAAGGAAAAAAAAGGGGGGAAAATCAATGTATCTTGTTTTGGAAAACAAATAACCCCGCCTTTGTATCCTAAGTCCCCTTATGAGCTTCAAAAACAGGGGAAAGGCATTTCAGTAGGTGATGAGCAACCCTCGTTATGTTTTTTAAGTATTTTACCAACCGTGGATGTTAATCCAATGAACCTGTAATCACCAGCCACTGTACTGTCGCCTTTCTCAGGTGCGCGTCAGTGGCGGTTCTACAGGGGTGCCAAGGGGGGCCATGGCCCCCCCAGATTTCAGGCTTGCTCCCTACTTGGCCCTACCACTTTCAAGCCACGATCGTGGCCCCATGGCAAGCTGGTTGTAGCGGCCCGCGCCGAGCACAACTCACTACCATGCACGCCACGCGACCCCCTCTCTCGGTTCTCTGGCCTGCCCCTAGTCGGTCTACTCAGTTGACTGACTAGGTCAACTTCTTCGACTTCAGGAATCCTGAAGAACAAATACAAGAACTGCAACATCTCAGTGACACGGTGGTGGCCTCTATGCTCGGGCCACCTTTTGTGACAACGCTTTACTGCTCTCTCTCTCTCTCTCTCTCTCTCTCTCTCTCTCTCTCTCTCTCTCTCTCTCTCTCTCTCTCTCTCTCTCTCTCTCTCTCTCTCTCTCTCTCTTCTCTCTCTCTCTCTCTCTCTCTCTCTCAATAAAGTGTATATATATATATATATATTATAATATATATATATATATATATATATATATATATATATATATATATATATATATATATATATATATAATATATATATATATATATATTATATATATATATATACACTGACACACGTACAACAAACAAACCCATACCCACACACATCAGCCAGGGTGTAGCATTAGCAGGCGTAACCAGCGCGGCGCATCGCCTCTGCGTGGTACCAAAGCCGTCTCTTCTACATAGAGACGGCTTTGGTGGTACCCGGACAGTTTGCCTATACGAACAATTTGCCTACGGACAATTTGCCTACGATCAATTGGCCTACCGGACAATGTGCCTACGGACAGTTTGCCTACCGGACAGTTTGCCTACCGGACATTTTGCCTACCGGACAGTTTGCCTACCGGACATTTTGCCTACCGGACATTTTGCCTCCTACCGGACATTTTGCCTAACAACGAACGATGAAACAACAACTGTTAGCGATGCCTACCGTAGATAACAGTATAGTCGCTAGCTGCAATAATGTCGCCAGCCGCCAAATATTACGAATTATAGCGTCACTGCTGATTTTTATGTGCCACTGAAGATGATACACAGTAGTTGATATCATGACTGTATAATCGACCCTGTTTCAGTGTTGTTTTATGCTTTGTATCTGCAAGTATTTACGGTTTCAAATTTCACTACTCGTTTTTTTTTCGGGCGACGACGACGGCCGGAGGACACTCTAAACATAAACACTAGATGGCGACCTTAGTGTAGCCCGTTATCAACGTCACCACTCGGTTTTAGTTTTGTAATTTGTTCATTTATAGCCATAATATGATACAGATGAAGACACAAAATGACACAGACTCTCCAGATAGCCCCTTCTAACTTTTTTGAAATCATGAATGTAGAAATGTAAGTAATAACGCCACCGTCTGTAAATAAAAAAGAAACGTTGTCCTGGCGACTTTAGTGTTATCTACGGTAGCGAACAACTGTTTCATAAACAAGTGAGGAAAACATAAACAAAGTGAGTTTGAAAACAATATATAGAAGCATGTACAAAAAAATTGCTATGAAGTCCGCAAAACATGTATACTCATTGTAAAGGTGCCTTGCACGTGACGTCACAGCCCTTGTTGTGGCTGCTACAGGCGCGGGAGATGCGAGCGTGGAGGACCAACAAACTCCACTTGCAGCCCTTGTTTGCCAGCTTATGGTAATTTTCCCCTATCAAATATATGTTTATCAGTTTAAAAGATATACTATTATCTTCGGAAATGTTTGTTCTATAATATTATCAAATAAAAAAACGTAAAACACACTAAAGAAATGCCATTATGAGACTCTCAAGATAAATGCATGAACTTAATTACATTTAAAACTCTTCTTTCATTTGATTTTTTCCCAAGAAAACTTTTTACATGGCGAATTTTCAATAAAAGCGGAAATTTCATTAGCTTTCCATTGATTTTTTTCTTTTTTTGATAAGCAGCTTTCCCATAAATTGCTTTAAAATAAAAAAAATAACATCATGAAATCGGAAAATTTTTTTCCCGATTGATTATGTTATTTATTGTTAACGCAAAATTTATGCAGCTGCCAATTTAAATTTACAGAAAAACAAAATATATCAATGGAAAGCAAAGGGAAAACCCGTTTTCTATTGATATTCCCATGAAAAAAAAAATTCTCGCAAAATTTAAAGGCAAAAGAGTTTAAGTAAATTTTAAATTAATTTCATGCATATTTTTTGGTCTCATAATGGTCATCATTTTTTGAGTCTAAATTATTTATATATATATAAAATATATAAAATATATATATATAATATATATATATATATATATTATAATATATATTAAAAACAAATATTATCATAAGCTTGGGCCTTATCCTAATCCTGTGTCACAACAAACCCCACACAAAACCAAAACACCACCACCCCAACACACACACACAACACCACACCCCACACACACACACACACACAAAAAACACTGCCGGGAGTACCATAATTACCCTTCCTCAATCAACACAAGGAAGGAAACCGGAACTACCCCGGGGGGTTTCTCGCCGGTGGTTTCAAATCAAAGCGAGTGAAGCACCCCAGGCAAATACGAGGACTTAAAAACCCTCGTTTTTTTTTGTTGGGCAGTCATTGATATAGCTAAAAAGGGGTTACTCCCTTCTCGAGGAACATAGCAGTAACACCATTTTTGGGCCCTTTTTAAGTAATCCCCAGTCAACTTTAGCACCGGTGACTCTACTAAAGGTCAACTACATTTTATTTTTGTTTTACTACCTGGTGGTGAAATTTATTTTAGTATTTTTTTTTTTGTGTTTTTCTCTGGGGTTAATTATCTTGTTTTATGAAACATATTGGTCATTTAGATTATATAAGCATTTTCTTTGGGTTTTGGGGGTGGGGCTTAAAAAGCAAGATCATCTTACTCCTTGCTAAAGGTGTTTTATTAGATAAAATTAAATTTTTTTTTTGGGTTATCAAACTTTTTTCCCACCCCACCTTTTTTTTAAATGGTTTCGGGCTTTTCCCCCCCAGTCTCGCTACCCCCATTCCCCCCTGAAAACTCACTGTCTCGTCGAAAACATTTGGGGGCCCTTTGTCCGGGAGTGTAAAAAACCTTTACGGTTGTTATTTCTTAATTCATTTCAGTGATATTCATATTTTTCGGTGTTTCCCCCCCAGGTATTTTCTTTTGTTGTGAGAGTTCACTTGCCCTATTTTGGGTGGGTTTTTATTACTTTACGTGTGCTACATGATTGAGCGGTGGATAGCTGTCCCTTAAAAAAAACTCACTAAACGAAGGCCGGGTGTAGAGGCATTTTCCAGTTCGTACACTGTTTAAAAATTACCTTTTTGTCTGTTTGATATTTTTCCAAGAGGACACTTCCTCCCGCTAAGCATACGGGATTCATTTTTTTCCCCAGGGAAACCCAGCGATTTTCCCAAAAATCTAGTTAACTCACTCGATTTTTAAAACTTGCCAGTTAAAAAACTCAAACTTTTTGAGTACTTATGCCGGGTCTTTGTGCGTATTGTGGGTATGCATTCTCTGGGAAACTTCCCCACGGCTCTTTTATATCCTTCGAAGTGATAAATTTCCGGGGGTTTCATTCCCCTATCAAATTCTTGCAGGGAAATTTCAGTTAATAGCTGGAGTTTTTTTCCTGAAATACGCCCTTGGCATCTCTCTTTAACCCTATTGTGGTTTTTAAATTTTTTTTTAAAAATTAACAGGGGGTTTGATGCGGAAGATTTTGTGGGAAATTTCCCTTTTGTGAAGAATTTAAAGCTCAAGAGTTACAAAAAGATCAACTAAAGTTATTGCCGTTTAACTTTGCACCCCAGTTCACCCCTGATACTAAAAAGGAAAAATTAATGACATCATTTTTAAAATCACTGGGTGAAAAACCCAAAAATGACCCCGTCAAAACCAAAAATTCTAGGGGTTTCTTAAAGGCCCACGGGTCCCTTCTCTAGAAGTGGGAAAGGAAAATGCAGGAATTAAAAATAAAAGTTAGACTATGAAAGAGCAGAAAAAAAAATGATAGAGAACTTTGAAGAGAAAAAAAATTTCCCGGGACCGCAAAAAACCAGTTACAAAAAAAAAAGGGAGCGTGAAAGAGAAGAAAAAAAAACGTGAAAGAGAAGAAAAAGTTCTCAAAACGCAAAAATCCCATTTAAAAAATAAAAAGGCGTAAAAGAGCAGAAAAAGGGTAAAAGAGCAGAAAAAGAGATGAAAGAGCAAAAAAAGGAGCATGAAAGACCCGGGAAAAAAGAACATGATAGAGAACATCATTTTAAAAGTCCCCGATCGGCAAAATTTAAAGCTCCCCGCCACTCAAACTCCAAAAAATTACAATTAAAAAAAATTTTTCCCCTCTTTTACCCTCATTTCCCTTTTGTTTACAAATCCTGAAGCCTTTTTGGGAGGGGTCAAATTTTCCTCTGCCACGCTTTTTAAGGTCCCCTAAAGGGTTTGGAAACCTTTGGTTTTAAACCAAAAAACTTAATGGAAAGGTTTTATCGTTCTAAACAGGGGGCGGGGATAATGCCGATTATGATGTAGTTAAAGAGCTATATTACACCCTTAAACGGGGTCACCAAAAAAAAAGGATCCCCGACAAAATTCCGCAACATAAACCCAAAAATACTGGTCAAATTTCCCTAAAATTTTGCCTCAGGGGAAATTCAAGACCCCTTTAAAAACTGGCTCAAGTCGCATCAGTCCCCACTTACGATCGGGTTTAAATCTCGTACCCATGGAGGAATTTAAAAACGTAAAATATTTTCCCAAAATCATGTTGCACTTTACAGACAAGGATGAGAAAAACCCCTACTCAAAGCGGCAAAATAGAAGAGTTTTTTTCCTTATTTACATCGCCCTGTACCCTGGGGGAGAGAAAAAGGCTCAGTCCATTTTTAAGTTCGGGGTGAAAGTTTTTGGAAAAGGATGGTAAGTTTAGATGGGTTTCCCAAGCCAAGTGTTTTCTGCTTTTTCTGTAAGAAAAATGGCCCCCTCAAAAAGGGAACCCCGCCCCGGACCCTGGGTTGAAAAGTAGCTAAATGGGCACTTTTTTAAAAAACCAGTTGCTTCGGTGAACAAAAATAATCCCACCCCCTTTTGTTACTGATCCTTTAAAAACCCTTCGGTAAACAAGGTACTGTCCCCCTCGACTCTGACTTTTGAGGGGGCCCCCCTCTCCAATTTGCGGGATACTGCTTTGCCCAATAAACCCCCCTTAAAATTGCATTCCAGGATTTAAAAGGGGAAGTATAAGGGGAGAAGGGTCCCTCAATTTTTTTCCCCACCAGATTTTCCCCGGGACCTTGGCTGGGGTGTACCTTGATTTTTCCGCTTTTTTAAGGGAGTAGAAAAACCATTGCTGTCAGTGAGGACAAGTTTTTACCCTTCCCTCATACAAATTTCCCTGTTAGTAACGTTTCTGGCTGGTGATTTAGTCATTCCCCCCCTTGTCATTTAAAAACCACCATTTTCCATACAACCCCCCAGGGTCACATGGAAAAAAGGGGCAGCCAAATCTTTTTTTCCAAAATGTGCCGTTACCCGTGCACAGTTTCCCAAACAATGCTCAAATTTTCCCCCCTTTAAACCTTTTCAACTACCCCTCCTTATACGCCTAAAAGGGAAATCTTTGGGAAAAATATTCTCTGAACAAAACCTTTCTGAAAGGGTCAAAGAGACGATGTTTCTCCCGTTCCCGGGACCATGCCAGAAAACCCTTCCTAAAAATCAGATCACTCATTCCCCTTCTTTTTTATTTCCAGGGCAAAGTTCTTTTGAGGGAAATTTAAACTGCAAAAAAACTTTTGATTTAGCCAAATTGGGGTGAAATTCACCAAATTTTATTTCCAATCAAAATTGGGGAGACCAATCATGGAGGGTCGCTCAGGGGGAACAAGCCCGGGCACATAGGGAAATTTGGGAAAAATTGGCAAAAAATCCCCTGATTTTTAAATGGCCAGGATTAAAAAAAAAACATAACTTTAATGGGTAAATTCATGTTTACACTTGCCAGATTTTGGGAAAACCTAACCAAAAAAATTCCCCCCAAATACCCCCCTCCAAAACCATTTCCCAAAGGGCCCGAGGAACCCTTTTTAAAAGAAACTCATTGACATGTTGGCCCCTTGCCCCAAAAAAAAAGGGGAAAGGGGAAACCCAAAACACCTCACTATTAGGTCCCCCAACCCCCCCGATACCCTGAGGTTTTCCCACTTTAAAAAAAATTACAGCCAAAACAAATTTTGTCAAAAAATCACTCAACTGTTCACTACCTTTTTGGGAAAAACCTAGGGAAATTCAAAGTGACCGCGGGACAAAAATTTTACGACGGTTTTCTTTGCAGCAGTTTTGGCAGAGCTTGGAATCAAACAAAACCCATCTACGGGAATTTCCAAACCTCAACAAAGGGGCTTTGGAAGATGTCACCCCGACCCTTTAAAGGATTTTTCCGCAAGTTTTGGGCCGGGCAAGGACAAAGAATGGGGCGAAGCCCTTTCCCTTTTTTCCTATTCGCCCTACGGGGGGACACCCCAAAGGTCCCTTGGGGTTGCTCCCTTTTAGGGTATTTTTTGGTCGTAAGGTTAGGGGGCCCCCTTAAAGGGAACAAAGACAGATTGCCTTTAAAAAACACTACCAGTAAACTTGGGCACATCACTCAATCATTGGAAATTAAAAATACTCTTGACCAAGGGCCGCTCATTTTCTCCCAAGCAATCTCAAACAAGCTCAAAGGGGGAATGAAAAAAAAAAAAAAAAAAAAACCCCCCCCTTTTTTTTTAAGTTTAAAACAAAGTTTAAAAAACATTTAAGAAGGGACCAAAACCTTGCTTTTATTCCAGTCTTTGGTTCACCTTTTAAAAAGCAAATACAAAGGTCCTTTTTAACTCAGTAAGAAAAGGGAAATTTCCCAAAAATATATCAAAACAAATCCCGACCCCCCCGTTTAAAAAACACTCAGCTAATTCACATTTTAAACTATTTAAATATTTCAAGAGTAGAAAAAAACCCTTTCCCCCTGATAAATAAAACCTGATTCAAATACAATGCCCGTTTGCACCATTCTGTACCTGGGAAAAAAACCACCACCCTTGTAAAAAGGGACAGATTGTGAAAAAAAAATCAACCCTACTTGGGGAACCAGAGATTTCCCCAAACCCCCCTACTTCCTCTCAACCCGGGGAGGGAAAAACCACCAAATTTTGGGGGGAAACCAAAAGATGCCCTTTGGGGATTTATCCTAAATTATGTAACGAACCCCCCACGAGTCGAGCTTCTCCCCCGGAACCTCTCCCCTTTGTCAAAAACCCCCCTACCCACTAAAATCCTCGGAAAAGTGACCAGATGAGGCAAGAGGTGGTTATCTAATCCCCGCAGGGGTAGCTATTCCCAGCCAGTCTCCGTGGGCGTTTACCAAAGTCTTTTCGTCCCAAGGAGGATGGACAACTGCGCCTCTGCACGGACTACCGCCCGAAGGGAAACGCTGTGACCCCGTTCCGGAGCCCACCCTTACCAAGAATAGATGATCTCATCGGGAAAAAAGGTTTGGGCAGACTAAAATTTTAAACAAAAAATTTACTTTCGAAGGGATACTACCAAAAAACCCCCTTTCGGAAAAGGCCCCAAAAAATATCAGCCCCATTACACCCTTTTTTTCTTTCCAATACAGGGGTCATGCCTTTGGGATGAGGAATGCCCCTTTCCCACTTTCCCAAAAGGGGAATGGAAATAATTACAGGATTGGCTGGGGTTTTTATTACTTAGACGACATTTTTGATATTACAGAGCCTTTTGGGGGCAGAAACCCTTTTTAAAACTGCGGGGGAAATGGGGACCCGGCGCAGGGAGCACAACTGCCCCTCAAGGGGCCCAAAACCACCTTTTAGGGCCCAGCCACGGTGACATACCTGGGACACGAGGTGGGGCAAGGCCCAAAATACGACCCAAAATGGCCAAAATTTCCGCCCTCTTGGGGGACCCGCCCTACTACTCGGAAGGCCCTACGGCGCTTTCGGGTATGGCAGGTTAAAACCGGGGATTTTTTTGGGCCCAACTTCGCGGCGCTACCGGGCCCTCTCACCCGGCCTACTAGGGGGGCTGGGGGGGCCTACAACGGACGGAAAGTTGCCAAGGGCCCTCTTCAACCAACTTAAGAACTTCCTGTTCCCCGGGTCCCCCGGGTCATCGCTCCCCATTTGGGCCAAAAACCCCTTTTCTCTTTCAAAAAAGTTTCCGCGGGCCCCCGCCCCTTTGGAGCTGGGACTCTTACAAGAGGGGGAGGGATTTTTCACCCCTTGGCATAAACCCCTCCAGGGAAGTTCAAAATCCACCAACAGCGGTTTCAGCACCATTTGAGAAAGAACTCCGGGGAATCGTCTCAGCGGTACAAAAAAATTTTAGGTTATCTCCAGCCAAGTCAAGATCTTTTTTAAAAATCACACTGATCACAACCCCCGTTTCCCTTTCCCAAATCGTGCCAAATTTTCCAAAAACAAAAGCCCTTTCCGATGGCTCTCTTTTCCCAAACCCTTTCAACCTGACCATCATCCACATAAGGGCACCGACAACATATTGCAGACGCCCCTCTCGCACCTAGAGGCTCACCTTTACCCGTTCAACTCCCACGACTCCACTTTTTCCCAAAGGGGGTTTGTTTATGGGGGAGGTATCATAAAACTTTGTTATCCCCATCCTGTGCCCCCACACACACACACACACACACACACCACACACACACACACACACACCCCACCCCACACACACACACACACACCACACACACCCCACAAACCAAAACACTGCCTGGAAATACCACTAATACCCTTCCTTTAATCAACACGAAGGGGAAAGGGAACCCGGAAAATACCCGGGAATTTTCGCCGGGTGTTTCGACTCAAAGCTGAGGAAGCAAACCCCCGGCAAATTTCGAGGGGATTAACCAAACCCCCGTTTTCTTTTTTTTAGTCAAATCATCTGTATATAGCTGAAGCCGGGTTTCTACTCTCTCGATGAAAAATAGCAGTAACACCATTTTTGTGCCTTTTAAGTAAGTACCCAGTCAAATTTGCACCGGTGACTCTACTAAGTCAAAATCACTTAAATTTTTATTGCTTTATACCTGGTGGGGGAAATTTTTCTTTGTTTTTTTTTTGTGTTTTTCTCTAGGGTTAATTTTCTTGGTTTTGTACATATTGGTCAATTTTTATTATATAAGCATTTTCTTTAGTAAACTCTGTGTGGGGCTTCAAAAGCAAGATCATCTTAATCCTTGCCCACAAGGGGATTTATTAGATATAATTAAAAATTTTTTTGTTTTCTAATTTTTCCCTCACCTTTTTGTTATGGTTTTTGGGGGGTTTCAGCTCGTACTCATTCCTCTAGAAAACCACTGTCTTGCTCGTAACCAAAAAATATATATATATATTTTTATAATATATATATATATTAATATTAAAAATATATATATTATTTTAAATATATTTTATAAAATACTATATATAATATTGAAAAACTTTAAAAAAAGTTAAATTTTTGGGGGAAAACTAGGGTTATCACATAATGGGCCAAGGTTTAAAAAAAATTTTTTCCCTTTGGGAAAAACTGAGGCAAAAATGTCCGTAGGCAAAGTTTCCGTAGGCCAAAAATGTGGGGGGGGCAAACTGTCCGTAGGCAAAAATGTTCCCGGGAGGCAAAAATGTTCCCTAGGAATCTGTCCCTAGGCAATCTTCCTGGCCCGCCCCCGGTTTTGGCCTCACCTGTCTAACTCTGGGGACCCCAGGGGTTTCAGTAATTTTTCCACCGCCAACCTTTGAAATTTGTACCGAGGTCTTTAATGACATCCGACATTGATATTATTCGAGGGCGAAAACCTCGGGAGGAGCTGGACCACCTGGGGACGCCCAGCAGCCTCTTCAGGATGTCATTGTGACAGACGAAGCCTGTTCATGGAAGCCACTCTGTGTCTCGCCCACACTGAGTTACAGTATATGTTGTAACAGTAACTCCTGAACAGCTCCAGCTTCACCTCCTTGATGCAGAAGGAAAACCTCCTAAGGATGGTGTTTGCAACAGCTATGATCTTGTGTAGCTGTTTCTTGATGTCCAGATCATCCATGGAGTCACTGGACAACACATGCCCCAAGTATACGGTGAAGCTTTCCACTAACTGAAGTGGTTCGTTGTTCAGGAATACTGTCCGCAACATGGAGGTAGGATAGGTGGAGACCCATCCTACCTCCATGATCCGCAAATACTGCACTTTGGAGTTTTTGGGAGGAACCACCACGCACTCCATCTTCGCCGTGTTGTACACGATGTTATGTTGCCCGGCATACCTCCCGCACAGGGCAATGAGGTTCTGAAGGCCATCAACTGTCGGGGCCATGAGGAGCATGTCGTCAGCATAGCTCAGAAAGTTGATGCACCGATCATGAATATAACAACCAGTGCAAGACTGCCAGGGCACCACTTAAGTCGTCCATGTACACATTAAACAGGTGAGGCGACACAATACTGCGCTGCCTGATACCATTAGTGGCAGTAAAGCTGGTGAACAGCGAGCTGCCCCGCCTCACCCTGAACTCCTGCCTGGTGCACCAGAGCACGAGAAGGTTCACCAGGCGTGCTGGTGCAACACGGGCATGTAGCTTCGTGAATAGTTGCCAGTAGTTCACCCTGTCAAAAGACTTACTATATAGCGTCGAGGAAGCACAAATAGATTAATGTCTATTCTCAGGTATTCAAGGAGAAATTACATGTAAAACAGGGGTACACAAACTCTTCAGTTCATCGAGCCCTTCAGGGAATACCTGTTCAGTTTTCGACCCCCTAAGGATTCATTACAATTATATTAACAAACGTATTTATATACAAGGTACACGTATAATTATATTAACGTACAATTATATTAACAAACTGTATTTATGTACAAGTATATAAATACAGTATACTACTATCTTTTAAGACCTCTATCCTTGTGGAGCTGTGTGGTTTGTGGTGGAAAGGCAAGTTTTGACTTTCACAAACACCGGCCATTGGCCCCACCCCACCAATGGCTATATGGTTGACAACCATACGACCACTACCACTAATACTACCGGTACTAATAGTGAGAAAAATCATAAGAAAACATTGGTACAGAAGATACAGAAATATTACAGAAATATTACATCACAGAAATATTGGCAGGGTGCTGACTCAGGCCACTCTGATCATTGGAAAGGTGTTGGCTCAGGTCAATTTGATGATTGACTCAGGCCACTCTGATGGCGGAAAGAGTGTAAAATCAGGCCACTCTGATGGCGTGAAGAGTGTATAATCAGGCCACTCTGATGATTGGAGGGATGTTGACGCAGGCCACTCTGATGATTGGAAAGATGTTGGCTCAGGCCACTTTAATGGCGGAAAGAGTGTATAATCAGGCCACTCTGATGATTGGAAGGATGTTGGTTCAGGCAAGTTGGATGGCGGGAAGAGTGTATAATTAGGCCACTCTGATGATTGGAAGGGTGTTTGGCTCAGACCACTTAAGCCGGGACAAGTGTAAACCCTGGCCACTCTGATGATTGGAAGGGTGTTGACTTGGGCCACTCTGCTGATATGGGAAGGGGGGTGACTCGGGTAACTTTGATGATTTCAAGGGAACCACCTCAATCCACTTTGATGACGGGAAGAGTGTATACTCAGGCCACTCTGATGGTTGGATGGGGGATGACTCAGGTAACGCTAATGATTGGATGGGGGGTGACTCAAGAAACTCTAATGATTGGATGGGGGGTGGCTCAGGCCCCATTGATGGTGGGAAGGGGACATAGAAGGGAAGAGGACGTACTATATAGTACGTCTAAACACAAGTGTGACATGTTTTCTGCTCACCACTAAACCATCAACCATTAACTAGTGAATCATGCGACTTTTATGTGTTTTTCTGTTGTTGCTTTCGCTGTCTTCCACTACAGCTTACTGCAGCCCGGGGGTTGGGTGTTGTGCTTCTCTGCCTCACACAGGAACAGTGTTTTTCACGGCGTGCTGGCGGACACCCTCGTCACCACCACCACCACCTTACTGCTTGCTTGCCTTTGTGCTCCATGGTTTCAGGAACAAACTCGCACCACAGTACTAAGCTTTAGACTATTTCACGTGCAGAATTACACAATAAGAACAGATCTCAGGAGACCCGTCGCTATTTAAGAGAAATGTATATACGTAGTACACGATATCATTACCGTAGATAACACTAAAGTCGCCAGGACACGTTTTTTTTCGATTTACAGACGTCTGGGGGGGTTAATACTTACATTTCTACATCCATGATTCAGGAAATTAGAAGGGGCTATCTGGAGAGTCATTTTGTGTCTTCATCTGTGTCATATTAAAGGCTTTTAAATGAACAAATTATAAAAATATCACCCGAGTGGCGACCTACACTAAGATCGCCAGCTAGTGTTTTTGTTTGAGTGTCCTCCCGCCGTCGTCGTGGCCCGAAAAAAAAACGGGTAGCGAAATTGAAACCGTATATACTTGCAGATACAAAGTATAAAACAAACGCTGCAACAGGGGAGAAATTATACATACAGTCATGAATAAACTACTGTGTATCATCTTCAGTGGCACATACAAATCAGTAGTGATGCTATAATTCGTAATTTTAGGCTCCTGGCGACATTAGTGCAGGGGGCGACGAAGTGTTTTTCTACAGTAAAGTAATCCAATTTCACTAAAAGGTTATCAGGGTATAAAAAATGATGAGCAGACATTTTTACCTCCATAATAATATGTGATCATGACAGATATTCCCGCCTTCCTTCCTCTATCTTTACTATCATTTACTATCATTGCAAGACTCAACACTCCCGATCGGTCAGTCTTTTATCGCAGCAACAAGACACCAAAACCACGACGAACGTTTCAAAAATTTGATTTCTATTCATCCACGAAACTTTATCTATTTTCTTATTTGTTTGAGGCGACCAAGTAATCAAGAATGACCCTGAAAATTTATTTTACAGGATTATTACAATGACTGACACTACACGCATAAACGTATATAGGCGCTGAGAAATACAAACACAACTTGCAAATTCTGCCTTAGTCTATATTTCCCGAAAAACTGAACCTCATGTATAATTTTTTTGACCACTGATTGAACCACCTGCATGGATTGCTTCATTCTCGTCTATTATAATACCATTTTTCTGTCTCTGCATTATGCATTTAATTATAAATCTACAGTAGGCAGTATTCACCCCATTTATCTATTTATCTATCTTCCTTTCTATTTATCTCTCTATCTCTCTATCTATGTATGTAGCTATGTATGGTAAATATTCCGCGGGAGTTGGCGGCGCCAACCACCCGGGCAATCGCGCACAATCAAATTCGGTAAATTTCCAGATGAACACCGAACTTCCTTTGGTGGACGAAACAAATTTTTCTGGTAAGTTTTGAATAATATTGTATAATCATATAACATATTATTATAACATATGAATCAGAAATTAATTTATCACAGTTGTTTGTAAAGAGAGAGAGAGAGAGAGAGAGTACTGAACCTCTTGAGTTTATTACCTCCGCCAACGAAGTTGGAGGGAGGTTATGTTTTCACCCCGATCTGTCTGTCTGTTTGTTTGTTTGTTAGTGTACAGGATTTCTCGAAAAGTTACGAATAAATTTAGACCAAACTTGGTATACCAAGTCTATTTGGTAGAAGGAAGAACAGATTTAATTTTAGATGAAATCGATTCACAACTGTTTTGTTTTAGAGCGCATACATCAGGCGGAGGTATGCGCTCTACTGAGTGCCCCCCCCCCCCCCCCCTAGTTGTTCACTGTTACACTTCTGCTGCAGGCTGCCAACTCTCTTTGGCGATAAAGCAGGATGGCTTACGAACAGAGACTAAGGAATAGTTAGAGGAGTAGAGAGACTAATTAGAGAGGCGGAGTATAGAGAAAATAGTTTGAGAGATACTGAAAGAGAAAAATAGGTTCCCACAGAATATGCAGAAAATATGGTGACATAATATAGAATATATAGATGATATAATACAGTAGTGGTTGTAATAGTAATAGTAGTAGTAGTAGTAGTAGTAATAGTAGTAGTAGTAGTAGTAGCTATAGTAGCAGTAGTATCAGAGAGAGGAAAAGGATAAGGATGAGAAGATAGAATAAAGATAAGAAAAATAAGAGAGCCTTGAGCCAGCACCCCGCCCCAATGACCACCAATAATGATGTGGGTACTTACGTCTATTACGTGCTAGTTAGTAGTGGGCGCCTCCACACGTGTGCTCAAACATCTGTTGTGAACACTGGTTTTAACATGTTTAAATCCATGTTTGTAACAGTATTTACTACTATTTAGACAGATGTATCGAAAATTATACTGAATATAGTTAAAAGGGACCGTTCAAAAGTTACGTGACGCTTAAGGGGGGGAGGGGGGCATGGTGAAGTTTTATGAGTGGACAGTGGGGGGGAGGGGGTGTTACGTAACATTTTCAGATTTTTTAGAGAAAAGCCTATAGATAATTTGCCGGTATTAGGCTAGACTTAGGCCTATATTATTGTATTTTGAAAATGGAAGCCTACTTTTTTTTGGGGGGCGAGGTTACTATATAGCTTGTGGTTACATAATTTTTAGGGTGTGTGTGTCTGGACATGTTAGACAAGGGGAAGAGGGGTGTGAAAAAATGACACAAAAAAAAGCGTTATGTAATTTTTAATGGCCTTAAACGCAACCTTCAAATATTAATATTAAGAAATGTACCTAAAAAACTAATAATTAGTAATATGTACCACAACAAAACATTGATAAGCCTATAAAAACGCTGCAAACATAGATTTTTTTTTAAATGCAGACATTGTTATTAGGAAAAAATAACGAACATTGAATAGGAAAAAAGAAACGAACATTGAGAAAGATACAATAAGAAATCTTTGCGGAAGCTTGTGCACATTAAAGGGCCCCTCCCTCGCCCCCCTTCCCCAAGCACCAGCAGGAAGGAAGCTCAGACCGCGCTGATGCTGCCCAGACAGACGGAGCTCCCCAAGGGCAAGGGCGCTGTATCAGCAAGTCTGAAAGCATTGGAGGGGCAAGACAAGAGGAAGGGTATCTCTTCATTTAAGCGATTAGATTAGATGATTGGGTGTGAAGGTGACAGAACGACTGAGGTTATTGTCATCAGCAACCAAAGGACGATTGTAGCACAGTTAACCCCTTGAAACCCAGAACGTAATTTCCTTTGTAATTTGGCTACCATTAGGGTACTCCGTAGTGTAAAGGGGTAGCACGCTCGGTTCACAACCGAGAAGTTCCGGGTTCGATCCCCGGGCGGAGCGGAAACAGTTGGGCTGTTTCCTTAAAACCCGAGCCCCTGTCCACCCAGCAGTGAATGGGTTCCGGGTGTTAGCCGGGGGTTTGTGACCCCCTCCCGGGGTGCTGGCTTCGGCCAACACTATAAGCACTAGCAGACAGCTCTCTCTCATCCAAGGAGGAGAGAGAGCTGTCTGGTTACAGTGGAGATCCCATCTCAGCTGCGTCGATAACTGACGAAATTCTTCAAACAAAAAACAAAAACAAAAAATTAGACGATTTTTAGTGAATACATGCAATATTTTATAGATATGACTTTTTTAGTATCCTTGTCGACTAATCAATTTGGTATATTCAGTACTTTTCGTAATTATATGGCTCGAAAACACAATTTTATAGCAAAGGAAAAATCTGGACGTGAAGGGGTTAATAGTTCATTGGTGAGAAGTTACGTAAAACAATGATAAGCACAAAAAACACCATGAATATTGATAAAAACTACAAGACTCTGTAATCAAATGGTAGGTGATACAAGTGGTAGGAAATGGTACTACATGCCCCAACATGCTTCCCCTACAAGCACTGACGAGGCGTTAGATCAGTCTTCTTTCTGATGTCGGAAACCCTATGGGCCTATAGACTGCAACACTCCACCAAGGCAAAAAGCGTCATGTGGCAGTCACCCCAGAAGGAGAGAGAGAGAGATGAGAGAGAGATGAGAGAGAGAGAGAGAGAGAGAGGAGAGAGAGGGGAGAGAGAGAAGATGAGAGAGAGAGAGAGAGAGAGAGAGGAAGAGAGAGAAGAGAGGAGAGAGAGAGAAAAAAGAGAGAAGAGGAGAGAGAGAGAGAGAGAGGGGGGGGGGAGGATAAGGTAGAAACATGAAAAAAACGGAACTGACACAACATGTAGAGGTGACGTGATGTGTTAAATAATGACAGAGGCAAAGGGAGGGTGAAGAAGTAAAAACAGAAGCAGTGGTCAACTTCAGCACGTGAGTGGAGGGTGGTGATGGGGAGGGGGGGGAAGGTAGGGCAGGGGGGGGGAAGGTAGGGCAGGGAGGGGCAGGGTTGGTTGGAGTGTCAAGGGATAAGCAGGAGAGGTGGGAGAGGCGTGAGGCGAGCAGCAGCAGCAGTCAAGGCATGGCAGTGGTGGAGGTAAGGTGCAACACTCTGCCCGTGCACCTGCCTCAAAAAAACACTCACGTCTCCTAGCCTTCCCTCCCAGACACTTGAAACTCCCTCGTGACAACTGTAATCTCTGAACATTTACAATCTGCTGACAGGTGCAAATTGTGGTACCAAGCCGGTGGATTTTCTCTGTGATTACGAGCAGAACTATTGCTATACCTCATAAATTCATTTGTACGAAAATAGTGAAAAAACAGTGGATGAGAAGAGGAAGAATCACCACAAGTACGAGGTTCGCCACCCAAAGAGCAAGACAGTGCCTCGCGTCCTATTTGAAAAGCAACATACCACAGACACAATCAAGGATAATATACAGATATCCTTGGACACAACCCAAAACAGCGAATGACACACACAGTGGTACTATAAAAAAAAGACAAACTTTCGCACCCCCTCACAGGCACCAAGACAAAGGCACCAAGACAAAGCAGCGTTTGCCAGCTGATTTGAGACACACTTTAAATTAGAAAAATACATCTGTCACCCGGGAAAGAAACCAAGGTATCATCCGCTCACCCCCTCCTTTCACCCCATGGGACCGCGCACACCGCATGACCGACACGCGGGCACAGTATGTCCACCGCCCCTGCACTGACACCCTGCCAGGTAAATATTGCAACTAGCGAGTCTCATGAGTGATACTATTGTCGCTGCCTCCACAAACCACCACCACTACTGCCGCCATCAACAACAAACAATTATTAACAAAAGCATCATTAGCAGAATCATACTTTTGTGCCGCTAACGCTGCCAACAACCGTAACTACAGCGACAATCATGACCAATCAATTAATCATCATTATCCTCATCACCAACAATCAATGCCACTGTCACAACTCTTATATCACCATGGAAATGAAAGACAGCTCTACGAGAAAAATATCAGTATTCGTGATATAATTATAATTTCACTCCTAAAATAGTAAGTAAAAAGGGGAAAAAAAAACAGGTATTGTACTCGTAGTCAAGTGGTGAAACTACTACTGCAAGGTGTGTTCTTCATCCATGGAGCCGCTCGTGGCGCTCACTGAGGGAATAAAAATGTCTTTGTTGTGTTTAGCCTGTTGGGATTTATAAAACGCCATCACATTCTTTGTGAGAATGAAATGATTATGAAATTGAAGACATCTGCGTCAATGACAACACCATCCGTCACACTGTTCATGGATATTGCAATGTACTTACTGTACACGAAGTAAACTTAATTTAATATCCTAGCAGTGAGGGTGACACCGATCTTCCATCTCTTTGGGAGTCATCAACTTCATGGTTGGTCACACGGATGAAACAATCGGTTTTCTCCACTTAGATTTCGTAGAAAAGAGGTAGTCTTCCGAAAATATGTCTACATATAATTTATTATGTATTAGCTCCGCCGTGGGTGAAATTATAACAGTGTACATTCAACCACAAACGGATCGCCACAACCGTTTTTTAGATGTTGGGAATGCGTAGACTTTAGTTATGAGAGGAGAGTGAAGCTATTAAATGTACACTCACTCGAGGGGCGTAGAGTAAGGGGGCGATATGATAGAAGTTTTTAAGTGGTTAAAGGGATATGATAAAGGCGATGTAGGAAAAGTTCTTACGGTTAGTAAACAGGGTTAGAACAAGAAGTAACGGATTCAAACTGGAAAAGTGTAGATTTAAAAAAGGAAAATAGGGAGAAATGGTTCACAAATAGGGTAGTAAATATTGGAATGAACTCAGTCATCAAGTAGTTAGTGCGGAGTCAATAGGAAGTTTTAAAAGGAGGCTTGACAATTTTATGGGTGGGGATGAAAGGGTGGATGTAGGTAGTGTTAAGTAACAGGAACTACCACGTGTAGGTCTCACGGCCTCTTGTAGCTTCCTCATGTTCTTATGTTACTGCAAAGACTACTGTATAGAGTAGTCTTGGTTACTGCTACACTTTTCTTAGCTTTGGAGGCTGAGTTCCCATCTCGCGTCTGTCTTGGATAGCCAGAAGGCGAAAAGAGTTTACCACAGACTGGTGAGGGAGCTGAGTCTGGAAGACTCCCAAACCTTGAATGAACGGATTTCACTGGACAAGGCACAACACCATCACATGCTGTGATATACAGATTCCACCATTGAAAAACAAGACGTTATGTTTGGAGCCTTCTTTCATACGGGCGAGTAAAAACGTACGATTACGATAAAGAAAAAAAAAATGCCGAGCGATCGGTTGTCTATGATTGCGGTAGTTTTCTCTCGAATTTTTGTCTGCTGGCGGAAAAAAGTCGAAGTAAAATCATCAATTCTTTGACAGTGTGAACCAGCCTTAACCATAGCGTCCCGTTGGTTCCTTTGTCTGTCTCGGGCGCTTGCTCAGCTAGCAAGCGGCCAAACCAAGGTCCCAAGGTCTTAGCCAAACCAAGACCGCCATAGCGGTTGGCGTATATCACTCTTGCATTGACTGTGAGCCTGTGGCCATGATCTAAGGAGCAGCTACTCCTTAGATCATGGCTGTGGCCTCCCCAAGATTCCATCCGTAGAGGTGCGGTATAGGACGACCTCACAGGGATGACTCCTCCCCGCCTCACAATTTGCTGGTCACCTTGATCCTTACCAACATCCACTTGTACCACGTCGCCATCACACCACCACCCTCATACTCAGCCTTTGTTGTACCGCTGTACCAGTATACCCATTTTAGCCACCAAAATACAGCTGAGTCGTACACAAAATGTATCACGATCACAACCTGTATGACAACAAAGGCTGACTGTCAACAACAAAACAACATCACACAAGCTGGCCAGAGAGTCTTCCGTCAGATCAAGCTATTATAATCCTCACATAAATACCAAGCCATAGGTTTCGCTGAAGGGCGGCGCCAGGCCAGGATGTGGTCGCTCCTCGGCACATGGTTTAGGGGATGTGTGTGGAGAGACATACAAGTACCTCTATTAGAGACGCAGTGTGAGCCAGGGTACTTGTAAGGCATGTGTGGGGAATGAACCTTGCTGCGGATGACTCACAACTGCAGGAATAGTGTGGCGGTCTTGGCGGGAACGGAAGGTGGTGGTGTTGGTGGTAGTGGATGACACGTGCGTTCTCTAATGTTACTCTTCACAAATTACATGTTGCCAGGTGGGGGAGGGGGGGGGGGGTAAAGGCATATCCTTCACCCACCGAACACCATTAGTTTGAGAAGGTTGAAGTTTGATAGGCTTATTGATAGATAGGCTGAATACACGAAAACAGCACCTGTGGTTAGATAAAATATAATTAGTGAGATACGCGATTCGTTATGTAATTTTGAGAGATTTCACTGAGTCAGCACTTTTTTATCGATTTCTTTATCTTATTTGTTAAATCTATCTATGGTATTCGTAAGACGGGTGAAAAACCCCTCCCACCTCTGGTCTGATTGTGGTTGGGGTCTCTGGTCTGATTGGGTTGGGGTCTCTGGTCTGATCGTGGTTGGGGTCTCTGGTCCCGATTGTGGTTGGGGTCTCTGGTTTGATTGTGGTTGGGGTCGTGGTATTATTTTCTTTTCTATTTTGTTTACGGTTAGGATCTTGTGCGTGCCAAGAAAAATAAATATAAACACAACATATAATAATGATTACAATGTCATGATAAAATAATAATGATAGCAATGATAATGATAATAATAATAAAAATAGTAATAAAAATAAACAATGCTAGCCACAACAACGCTATAATATTATACGGTGCCGCCGTGCACTAGGACTTCTTTGTTAGTTGGTGGTGGGGGAGGAAGGCAGGGGGGCACAAAAGTTTGCTTATGTGTCCCCCATTGATAACATGATTGGCAACACCTTGATCTTTGAGGGCCGCCTAGTCCCTTTGCTGAGTTTGCTGCCCGCGCGGGCTTGGCGACTGTTACTTGACCTTACTTGGTACTCCTGCAGCAGCCACCGCCATATGTAAGTAAGCCTTTCCCTCGCACTGCTTATTAAAAAAAAAAAAAAAAAAAAAAAAAAAAAGCAAACGCCTCAAAATTTCGGCACCGAAGACAAGGCAGCAACAATCATCGGAGGGATGCATCTGACACATCCACTATGGGCCGTTTACAAGAGGCGTTTTTAAACCGCGCGGTAGCAAACGCGCGGTAGCAAGTCAATGGTAGCCTATGGGATCGTTCACACGTAACGGCGGCGGTTTGCCAACCGCGGCGTTACCGCTATAACCCTCGCAAACGCGCGGTTCGAGATACTTTAATTTCACAAAGATAGCGGCAGCCACCGCGTTTGAAGGCCAGCGCGCCCCCTCATTGGCTGCGACTTCCCAATGAGGAGAGAATGTGCTTTACCATGGCAACCCCTGGGAACTCCACGTTGAGTATCCCAGCTTTCTCTCTCTCTCTCTCTCTTGCTCTCTCATCTCTCGCTTTTACTCACTCACTCCTCACTCTTTCTCTCACTCATCACTCACATACTCTCTCTAGCTCTCTATCACTCTCTCCCTCTCTTTTCTCTCTCTCTCTCCCCTCTCTCTCTCTCTCCTCTCTCTCTCCTTTTCTCTCTCTCTCTCTCTCTCTCTCCCCTTCTCTTTTTTCATGTTCTCTTTCTCTGCATTTTAATCATAAGGGTAAAGTTAAAAAAGAGGAGGATGAAGGAGGAAAAAAGAAGGATTAGAAAAAAAGAGGAGAAGAGGGAAAGGAAATAAGGAAAGGAAAAAAAAAAAAGAGGAAGAAGAGGAGGATGAAGAAGGATTAGAGAGAAAGATAGGGGGAAAAAGGAGGAGAATAAATAAGGAAAGAAAAAAAAGAGGAAAGAAGACGATACAAAGAAATAAAGAAAAATAGGAGGAATAAAAATAGAAGAGGAAGAAAAGGGAAAGGGAAAAGGAAAATAGAAGAGGAGGTTGTTGTTTTTATCTTCCTTTTCCTCTTGAAATATTTTCTTTTTCCTCTTCCTCTTCCCCTTCCTCTTCCTCTCCTATTGTTTCTTGAGATTTTGTTTTATTCTCTCATTCTTCCTCTTGCCATGTTTGTATTGCTTTTAAAACTGTGAACTTCCTCTCTCTCTCTCTCTCTCTTCTCTCTCTCTCCTCTCTCTCTCTTTTCTCTCTCTCTCTCTCTCTCTCTCTCTCTTCTCTCTCTCTCTCTCTCTCTCTCCCCTCTCTCTCTCTCTCTCTCTTCTCTTCTCTCTCTTTCTCTTTAAAGAGATATGTTACACACACACACAAACGCCGCGGTAGCCGCCGCGGTTGGAAACGCCTCGTGTGTACGATTACAACGTTTTAGGCCCGGTGGCCGCCGCGGTTGAAAACGCCTCGTGTGAACAGGCCCTATATGTGGGTAAGTCAGACTCCCCTCTGTCATGAGTTCGCTGGTCTGTCTTCACACTGAACAAGTCGAATTTTGACTACCCGAATTAAACTATGGGCCGCTAGTGCAGTAAAGGTCCACGTCACCAAAAATGAATTGGTGACAAATCTTACAAGACAAGACTGCTCATGTGCATTTCAAACCCAAAGTGGGAGAGAAAGACAAAAAAAAACTATTATGAATTGTGAGGATTGAAGAGGAGGAGAAGAAGGATTCCTATACTTTTATCATTATTACTATTATAATTATTATCATTATTATCATTATTGTTGTTGTTGTTGTCGCGTGGACGCACGTAATGATCATTCTTGCAATAAGATTATATTAAGGAAATTATATACAAAGTTAAGATGATACTGTATGAAGTATTATGAGATAGTGTAGAGAGTACTGTTACTGTACAAGGAAGGTGGAAGAGGGAGAGCGTGTTTGCAGTCTCGACCCAGAGAAGTTCAAATGGTAACCTTTCCTGATGGAAGTATCGGAAAGATCCCTGACACAGCACAGTGTTTGTTAATAGCCTCTTTATAAACAAAAACAGGGGCTGATGAGGCGACTCCCTTCCCGTGTGTCTCGTGGAGGCGAGGACTGGGGTGAGTTTGAGAGAAAGAATTTGAGTGGTGCGAGCCGCTCAAACTCTCTCTCAAACGCCTGTGCGCGACTCGGGCGGGCCGTTCGAGTTGCCACCGAGCGCCCAAGCCAAAACCTTGGGCGCTCTGCGAGGTGTGACGTCATGACAACAACAATGGCCGCCCAAACAGAGACGAATTTGAGACAAATTTATGCTATTCCTGCCAATTACAGTCGAAAGACTACAATGTTATCCCGCAGTATGCATTGACATGCACTGCTAAGTACTGTACTGGAGCCTACTTATAATTAATAATGAAAATACAGTAAATTGGAGTGATAATTTACGATATTATAGTGGTCCAATGAACAGTGGCGGGAGATACATTTATTCAAGTTCACATTACATCCCCTTATATAAGCATTAGGTATTTCCTAGTATTTTTTTAATATATATGCAGTTTAAACCAATACAAGATCGGTGGTTTTAGATATCCTGAACGTTTCATTCTCATCATAAGGAGTATTTCTAACCCCTACAATAGCCGGCAGGGTATATGTGCAGTTTAAACCAATACACGATCGCTGGTTAAGTATCCTGCACGTTTCGTTCTCATCGCTAAGGAGTGTTTCTGACCCATACAAAAAATAACACAAGGTGGTCTGGGGGAGTGAGGTAAGGTTGCGTAATCAATGCCCAGGCTAGGTTTGTTAACTAGTGGGGGGTTCTGGGGGAGAACAGCTCCCCCAGTTATGCCAGGAGAGTATTGGTTGAAACTGCACATTTACCGCCGGCAGGAATAAAAAATAAAAAATAACAAGAAAGGTCTGGGGGTGAGCGAAACCCCCTGCCTCAGTGAGCTAAGGTTATGTAATCAATGCCCAGGTTGGCTAGGTTAGTTTAGGTCTGGATGGTGTAGCCCCGCTAGTTAGGTAAATCTTAAGAACAAAGGCTCCACCCTCTATCTTCTTCTTCTTATAGCCAACAAGCTTGGGGACATGGTGGGAAACCGGGGTTTTTGGGTGGGGGAGCACACACATAAGGGAAATATGGCCCCCCATAAAAAAATTCATAAACTAGGATATCTCCCTAGTTCATGAACTTTATCGGGGAAATATTTCCCCGATTAAGTCTATGTACTAGGGAAATTTCCCTAGTTTAGGGATTTTTTGTGGGGAGCCATATTTCCCTTCTGAGTGTGCTCCTTTTGTGGGGGAGCACACATATAAGGGAAATATTTCCCCGATAAAGTCCATGAACTAGGGAAATTTCCCTAGTTCATGGATTTTTTTTTGTGGGGGGCCATATTTCCCTTGTGTGTGTGCTCCCCCACCCAAAAACCCCGGTTTCCACCATTTCCCCAAGCTTGTTGGCTATAAGAAGAAGATAGGAGTTTGAGCCTTTATTCTAAAGATGACAAACTCTACAGACCTAACCTAGCACCCCTCTTCGAGCCCCTCGTGCTGTGCACTAACCTAACCTGCCCTAACCTAACCTAGCCTAACCTACCCTAACCTAACGGGGGGGGGGCTCCGTCCCCCCTCGACCAACCCCTAGGTTATACCTACTACTTAGATTCGCACTACTTTCTCAAACTCGTCGTCCATTGCGCATCTCGCTGGGCTTAGTTTTTCTCAGGAACCTGAAATTTAATATCAGCCATGTAGGCAAAGTAAGGATCAGCACTCATTAAAATATTAACAGATGTGTTAAGGACAGTAAGTATAATACGTAGAGCCAACATTTGGGTCAGCTTAGCGTGGAGCCCTAGCTTGTTCTTAAGATGTTCCGCCAGTTATTTCAGAAGAGTATGGTCAATAGGGAGTATTGGTTGAAAATGCATTTTACCATTTCTTTTGCTGTGATTTCAATTATTTATACCTTTTTATTATAAGAAACACTGTATACCCCCTTAATCTTAAATACCCTTCTTCACCCACCAGTTAGGTAGGTTAGGATTTAGGTAAGAATGGAATTTTATTGGTTATATTTTTACTAGTTAGGAGCATATATAGGGCCAGGGCGAGGGTGGCGGAGGAGGTATTTCAGCTCCAGATGTGTAATATATTTCAATTACACATCTGGAGCTGAGATACTCCATATCATTTGCTGCCACATGTGGCCACATGTGGCAGCAATGATAGTAGGTATCTCAGCTCCAGAGTTTTAAAATGCCCAAAACTTCCATCTGGAGCTGAAATACCTCCTCCGCCACCCATCGCCGGGCCCTATATATGCACCTAACTAGTAAAACTATAACCAATAAATCCAATAGGGAATGATATGTGATAATCGATTGATAATTTAATAGACAGCTATTAAAACAATCCAGATTTCATTTGTTAGAAAAGCTAGGCTTATCTTAGCAATTGATTTAGTTTAGGTAAATTGAATTAGTTAAGTTGAAAATAAAATGTTTGACAAAACAAAAATATAAACAATGGGGAGTTTTCTGTTTCAGAATTGTCCTGTTGCTGTAAAAAAATGCCTTCAGATTATCTCTATAATGGCAGTTAGCTACATAAATGTGTACATAACTCTGGTTAGAGGAAAATCGAAAACAACCTGCATATACATAACAGCATTATTTACACAGTATCTGACATTATAAGCGAACATGAAGCATTAGTCAAATCAATTAGCACGTCATATTTTCATTTCATCTGCCTATTTCGTCGACAGTTCCAGTTCTTGATCTTGCATGATATTACAGTACCCCAATATATACATTTTAAAAAGCTTTTAACAGTATTTTTGCATTTAGAGATTACATAACCCGGTGGTTTTGGTGGTATCCAACAATGAAATACACTTTATTCTCATTTCATTTATTCCAAGTGGAGCTGTTACCAAAAATTTCCGCGTCGGCGAGTGTACCATGGGCGGCGACAGGTCTCAGTTGGTGTTTCTGCGAGAATTTCCCATTGGCGACAGTTTCATAAACCTGTTCACGATCCCTACACCCTACCGCCAATAAACATATAGTCGCCACTGCACATATATGTCGTCAGGCGCCATATATTACGAATTTTTTCATCACTACAGATACATAATTTTATGTGCCACTAAAGAGGCATGCACAGTAGTTATATTAAGTACCTGTCTTCAGTGGCAATACAAGTTATAGTGATGCTAAAATAGTAATTTTTAACGCCTGGCGACAAAAGTGCAGTGGCGACTGAACGGAGTGTATTTACGGTAGTTGGTTGACGGTTCCGAGATTCCCAGCATTTCACCTCTCCAGCGACAATTACCATTAAACAATAATCAAATAGTCGTCAGGTAGCTACAGCGTACGCCATTACAATTCCGTACTGGTGCGTGGGCAGATAGAGGGCAGTAGAGGAAAATGGTGAGGTCAAAAGCCCACAGTCTGAGCTGTGGCGTCGTCGTTTCCATGGTAACGGCGGGATTTGTTTACATACCACTGCGAGGCGCCCAAAAGCGTTTGATAGAGGGGTACAGAAACCCGAACGGCGCAAGCCGCTTTAAATCTTCCTCTCAAACTCACCCTGATAACTGTGCTGTTGAGGACGTGTCGTGGTACTCTCCCTGTCGAACCCTTAACACGTAAGTTCACTTCGTGATATCATAAAGTGCCCTTTTTTGTGGTGCTTAATCAAATGGCTTGCAGCACTATGAATGGAAATGCAATAGTTTTTCGGGGATGTGATTATTTCATTATATGAGTGGGGGTTTGCTGCAGGTTAACCATCAATACATACTACGTGCGTCGCCGTGTGGGTCTGTCTATCCTGTGCCTGGCGACATATCTATATCGCTGAGGGCTGTAACAATTTGCATTTTTATTTATTTTATTATTTAAGTAGTTAGTAGT
>JACEEZ010019326.1:41659-54545 GCA_016584305.1 Chionoecetes opilio | reverse complement strand
AGTTCGAAGACTAAGTTAAATTCTCCATTCAAGTTGTAATCTTTTATCAAATCATCCCCAAGTAATATCATTCAAGTAACGTTGACCAGTTATAAAACCCCCATACCAGTGACCCCCAATTTTCTGTCAACACACTGCTGCGTCTGACAAACGCTTGTCAAAATACAATAAGCAATGCCTTGGAAAAACGAAGAATAAAGAATGCCGAAATCGGCTTGTTTGCTGCGACAATGTAGGTTATAATTGTGGAGGCGACACGGCGCGGCGGGGAGTGGTGGGGGGGTGGAGATTGTGGCGGGAGATTGAATCAAACATTGCCACTTTACGCGTCGACTCATTGCACTTCCAGGCTTTCTATCTGATTGATACACAATAATAATAGGAAAATATGACTGCCTAGGTATAGATAGCTTCTAAACATTTGTTATTGACTATATAATATCATAGAGTAGCATTTACCTCGCCTCCTCAACTATAACCTCCTTGGTTATTTGGTTATATACAATGTTTTACAGAATCAGGCTTCTATACAATATACATATAAAAGAAAATCGTTCTTAATATTATACATTTGTGTTTTAAGTGCAGTGGAATAAGCCCATATTTTGTTTTCCAGTAGACCAACTTATTATCAAAAAAGTGAGTTAAAGCTGCCAGCGACCCCTGGCATTTCGAGTTCCAGTTCTCTCGAATTACAGTCGAAAGACTACAATGTTATCCCGCAGCATGCAATGACATGCACTGCTAAGTACTGTACTGGAGCCTACTTATAATTAATAATGAAAATACAGTAAATTGGAGTGATAATTTACGATATTATAGTGGTCCAATGAACAGTGGAGGGAGATAAATTTATTCAAGTTCACATTACATCCCCTTATATATGCATTAGGTATTTCCTAGTATTTTTTTAAATATATGTGCAGCTTAAACCAATACAAGATCGGTGGTTTTAGATATCCTGAACGTTTCATTCTCATCATAAGGAGTATTTCTAACCCCTACAATAGCCGGCAGGGTATATGTGCAGTTTAAACCAATACACGATCGCTGGTTAAGTATCCTGCACCTTTCGTTCTCCTCGCTAAGGAGTATTTATGACCCATACAAAAAATAACACAAGGTGGTCTGGGGGAGTGAGGTAAGGTTGCGTAATCAATGCCCAGGCTAGGTTTTGTTAACTAGTGGTGGGTTCTGGGGGAGAACAGCTCCCCCAGTTATGCCAGGAGAGTATTAGTTGAAACTGCAGATTTACCGCCGGCAGAAATAAAAAATAAAAAATAACAAGAAAGGTCTGAGGGTGAGCGAAACCCCCTGCCTCAGTGAGCTAAGGTTATGTAATCAATGCCCAGGTTAGCTAGGTTAGTTTAGGTCTGGATGGTGTAGCCCCGCTAGTTAGGTAAATCTTAAGAACAAAGGCTCCACCCTCTATCTTCTTCTTCTTATAGCCAACAAGCTTGGGGACATGGTGGGAAACCGGGGTTTTTGGGTGGGGGAGCACACACATAAGGGAAATATGGCCCCCCACAAAAAATCCCTAAACTAGGATATTTCCCTAGTTCATGAACTTTATCGGGGAAATATTTCCCCAATTAAGTCTATGTACTAGGGAAATTTCTCTAGTTTAGGGATTTTTGTGGGGAGTCATATTTCCCTTATGAGTGTGCTCCTTTTGTGGGGAAGCACACATATAAGGTAAATATTTCCCCGATAAAGTCCATGAACTAGGGAAATTTCCTTAGTTTAAGGATTTTTTTTGTGGGGGGGCCATATTTCCCTTATGTGTGTGCTCCCCCACCCAAAACCTCGGCTTCCACCATGTCCCAAGCTTGTTGGCTATAAGAAAAGATAGGAATTTGAGCCTTTATTCTAAGATGACAAACTCTACAGACCTAACCTAGCACCCCTCTTCGAGCCCCTCGTGCTGTGCACTAACCTAACCTGCCCTAACCTAACCTAGCCTAACCTACTCTAGCCTAACGGGGGGGGCTCCGTCCCCCCTCGACCAACCCCTAGGTTATACCTACTACTTAGATTCGCACTACTTTTTCAAACTCGTCGTCCATTGCGCATCTCGCTGGGCTTAGTTTTTCTCAGGAACCTGAAATTTGATATCAGCCATGTAGGCAAAGTAAGGATCAGCACTCATTAAAATATTAACAGATGTGTTAAGGACAGTAAGTATAATACGTAGAGCCAACATTTGGGTCAGTTTAGCGTGGAGCCCTTGTTCTTAAGATGTTCCGCCAGTTATTTCAGAAGAGTATTGGTCAATAGGGAGTATTGGTTGAAAATGCATATTTACCATTTCTTTTGCTGTAATTTCAGTTATTTATACCTTTTTATTATACAGAAATACTGTATACCCCTTAATCTTAAATACCCCTTCTTCACCCACCAGTTAGGGGGGGTTTTAGGTTATTAGGTAAGAATGGAATTTTATTTGAAATATTTTTACTAGTTAGGATGCATATACAGGGCCCGGGCGAGGGTGGCGGAGGAGGTATTTCACCTCCAGATGTGTAATATGTGGCAGCAATGATATGTGATAATACGATTGATAATTTAATAGACAGCTACTAAACAATCCAAATTTCATTAGTTAGAAAAGCTAGGTTATCTTAGCAATTGATTTAGTTTAGGTAAATTGAATTAGTTAAGTTGCAAATAATAATGTTTGACAAAACAAAAATATAAACAATGGGGAGTTCTGTTTCAGAATGTCCTGTTGCTGTAAAAATATGCCTTCAGATTATCTCTATAAGTGGCAGGTTAGCTATATAAATGTGTACATAACTCTGAGTTAGAGGAGAAAACAACCTGCATATACATAACAGCATTATTTATCACAGTAATCTGACATTATAAGCGAACATGAAGCATTAGTCAAATCATATTAGCACTGTCATATTTTCATTTCATTTCATCTGCCTATTTTCGTCGACAGTTCCAGTTCTTGATCTTGCATGATATTACAGTACACAATATATACATTTAATAAGCTTTTAACAGTATTTCTGCATTCAGAGATTACATACCAGGTGGTATGGTGGTATCCAACAATGAAATACACTTTATTCTTCATTTTCATTTATTCCAAGTGGAACTGTTACCAAAAATTTCCGCGTCGGCGAGTGTACCACGTCGGCGACAGGTCTCAGTTGGTGTTTCTGCGAGAATTCCTATTGCGGCAGTTTCATAAACCTGTTCACGTATCCCTACACCCTACCGCCAATAACACTATAGTCGCCACTGCACATATATGTCGTCAGGCGCCATATATTACGAATTTTATCATCACTACAGATACATAATTGTATGTGCCACTAAAGAGGCATGCACAGTAGTTTATATTAAGTACCTGTCTTCAGTGGCACATACAAGTCTATAGTGATGCTAAAATTAGTAATATTTAGCGCCTGGCGACAAAGTGCAGTGGCGACTATAGTGTTATTAACGGTAATTGGTTGACGGTGCCCGAGATTCCTAGCATTTCACCTCTCTCAGCGACAATTACCATTACAACAATAATCAAATAGTCGTCAGGTAGCTACAGCGTACGCCATTACACTTCCGTACTGTGCGTGGACAGATAGAGGGCAGTAGAGGAAAATGGTGAGGTCAAAAGCCCACAGTCTGAGCTGTGGCGTCGTCGTTTCCATGGTAACGGCGGGGATTTTTTTTACATACCACTGCGAGGCGCCCAAAAGCGTTTGATAGAGGGGTACAGAAACCCGAACGGCGCAAGCCGCTCAAATTCTTCTTCTCAAACGCAGCCCTGCATCGCCTCCGTCTGTCCCCTCACCCCTCACCCCCCACTGCCCTTGGTGCATGAATGTTCCGGAGACTATTGAACACTTTCTGCTGCGGTGTCCGCGCTTCCCACTCCCACCGTGCGTGTAGTGCTACACTCTCAACTCCTCGCCCTGAACGTCAACACTGTTGACCTGCCCACCCTGCTGGCGGCGGCTGGCGTTCCCCCCTCCCGGCAACACGTCGTCATCCGCCTCACCTGTGCCTTCCTGAGGAAGACAGGTCAACTACCACACCTAAGATAGCATCATAGGACATCACCAGGGCTCATAGTGTTCCTCAAGGGATTCTCGCAACCCTAAAACAACAACAACAACAAGATGGTGAAGGTGACACTAAATAACCTCTCCAGGTAGCTATCACTATCTTTATCCCTATCATCATCACTCATTATTTCATCACCAGTACCACTAATTTTCACTATTAACGCTATCATCAACATTATAATTTCATTTATCACCATCTTATCATAGCCATTCCCATAAACATACCTCCCTAAGATTTCACATTCATATCTTAATCCCTCTCTCTTAATTAAAACACTATTAATTCTCTCTCTCTCTCTCTCTCTCTCTCTCTCTCTCTCTCCTCTCTGTCTCTCTCCCCTCTCTCTCTCTCCTCTCTCTCTCTCTCTCTCTCTCTCTCTCTCTCCTCTCTCTCTCTCTCTCGTTCTCTCTCTCTCTCTTTTCCTCTCTCTCTCTCTCTCTCACTCTCTCTCTCTCTCTCTTCTCTCTCTCTCCCCTCTCTCTCTCTTCCTCTCTCTCGTCTCTCTCTTTTCTCTCTCTCTCTCTCTCTCTCTCGCCTCTCTTCTCTCTCTCTTCTCTCTCTCTCCCCATCTCTCTCTCTCTCTCTCTCTCTTTTTTTTCTCTCTCTCTCCACGTAGCTATCACTATCATCATCATCATCATCATCATCACTATCATTATTATTATCATCGCCATCACCACTAGCAATACCATCATTTGCACTATTATCAATATTATTTTCACTACCATCATCATCATATCATCAACACTATCATTTTCACTATCATCATCATCATTATTATCATTTTCAATAACTAACCTATTGAGTAGAAACTTTATTTAACAGACGAAATCAGCCAAGCATAGCTCTATTATTTAGAGTTTTCCGCTAAATCGAGAGAATAATGCAGTATATAGATAACCTATAACCTAAGAAGAGGAGAATAAAGAATTAATTAGCCACTACGTATCATCATTATTAGATTTTTCACTCATCATTACTGTCATTATTATTTTTCCATCATTATTACTACCATTTTTATTATCATCATCACTATCAATCACTCTAATAATGTTTCTTTCTCTGTGTCTTTCTCTAAGATTTCACATTTATATTAATTCCTCTCTCATAGCCCCTGGAGACACAGAACGTAATTTCCATTGTAATTTGAGTATCATTCGACGATTTTAGTGACTCTAAGTAATATTTTATAGATATGACCTGTTTAGTATCCTTGACCACTAACTAATTGGGTATATTCAGTTACTTTTCGTTATTTTATGGCTAACAACAGACGACTTTTTTTTATAGCAAAGGAAAGATCTGGGCGTGAAGGGTTAATTAACCCCTCTATTAATTAATCTATGTCTCCCCCCTTTAGGACAGCGTGGAGGGGGTGATTGAGGTGCATGGGGGGGCGCAGGAGGGGCAGGTTGCAGTGCGAGAAATACATCACCTTTCTGCTGATGAAGGAATGAGAATTTGGTGAGAAAGCCTTTTTTAATTTTTTATTTTCTGTGTTTGATTTTATAAACCGCTCTTTGTTTTTCGTTATATATGCAGTTTCTTCCCTTCTATCGTTCAATGTGCATTTTTTTTCCTCATTTAGTATTGATGAAGGAAGGAGAATTTGGTGAGAATGAGAGATACGTACTGTTGTTATTGAGATTTTAACTTTCTTTTTCACTGATTCATTCTCTCTCTCTCTCTCTCTCTCTCTCTCTCTCTCTCTCTCTCTCTCTCTCTCTCCTCTCTCTCTCTCTCTCTCTCTCTCTCTCTCTCTCTCTCTCTCTCTCTCTCTCTCTCTCTCTCTCTCTCTCTCTCTCTCCTCTTGTGTGTGTGTGTGTGTGTGTGTGTTTAATTTATCCCTCCCCCTCTTCTTAATTTTCGTTTTGTTTGCAGATTTTTTTTTCTTCTCTTTCGTTCAATAGGAAAGAGAGAAACTTTTTTTTTCTGTGTGTATCTGTGTTTGATTTTATAACCCCTCCTTGTTTTTTGTTATATTTGCAGTCTTTTTCCCTTCTATCGTTCAATCTGCAGTTTTTTTTTCTCATTTAGTATTGTTAGCGATTTCTTCCTCTTGTACTGTACTGTGTTAGGATATATATATAATATATATATATATATATATATATATATACTAGCTGCAAAGCCGCCCTCCCGGCGGACTTTTTCGCTAGTTCCTGCGGAGGGCTATTGGTGGGCCTTCGGCCCACCACCTGGTGGACTCCGACTCTCCAGATAACCCCTTCTAACTTTCCTGAAATCATGGATGTAGAAATGTATGTATTAACGCCAACCTATTCACATCACCCCCCACCTATTCCCTCACCCATCACCCCCCACCCATTCACTCACCCATCACCCCACACCCATTACCCATCACCCCACCCATTCACTCACCCATTACCCATCACCCTACATCAAGGTGTCCTCAATTCTCGCAACCCACTTTTTTTTTCACAATTCTCGCTAATAGGCTGCTAAAAAAAAAAAAAAAGAAGTGATCGGATCATCCCATAAGTGGGCTAAAAACCTTCCCCTGGTCAACCTGGTTCCAAAACTGTGCCATATGATAGGATTGCGCCACTGGGGACGGAACCTAGAGCGGACACACACACACACACACACACACACACACACACACACACACACACACACACACTTTCGCTAATTTATTATATTATATATATATATATATATATATATATATATTATATATATATATATGCGCGAAGTAATACATGAGTGTTGCCATATATATATATATATATATATATATATATATATATATATATATATATATTATATATATATATATATATATATATATATATATATATATATATATATATATATATATATTATATATATATGGCAACACTCATGTATTACTTCGCGCTCTTTGACCTGTTTATAAAGAGGGTTAGCGAGTGACCTTCGGCCTCACTCCCCACTCAGTCCTCACTCTTGACCCACCTTAAAGGTCACCGTCCCGCTCTCTGTCTGGGCGGCCACGTGTGCCGCCCAATCCATTCTAGCCCATGGCTACATCTCTGTACTGCTGTTCCTGCCCACTATACATCTTCTGTCTTCAATCAACCAGGGCAGACATTCAGAGAGAGTTGAAGGCCACGGTTGTTCGCTCAACAACATCCCTCTGTTTCTACACCCCGGAGCTCGTGGGTATTCCAGTACGAGACGTGGCAGTGGCGGCACATGGTTGCTATGGGCATCGATAGCTGATTGGCTGAGCGACTACAATGACGTCACAGCCTCGCTAGCGAATCACAATTGTGTAAAAACAAACATGCCAGCCAATCAGATTGTGTCTCAAACGTGTCAGCCAATCACAAAGGCAGCAGCCGCGGCCTGCACTTTCAAGGTCGTTGTACTTATCTCTATTTTCTAGCTTATTCCATAATTCTTTCATCCCCTGTGTCACCTCCATCGCTTCAACACTTGTTTCTACCTCCACATACACGTGGGTAACACGCCGGTGGCTGTACTTCCTTGTATTCTAGCTATTAATTATTCCTTCAGAGTAATAGGGCGCTCTCTTCTTCTTCTTGTGATCTTTTTCGCTTGATAATCTATTCGTAGCTCGTCTTCCTTCAGTGTTGGGGGAAGCCACCACCCCGGGAGGCGGGTCACAAACCCCGGCTAACACCCGGTACCCATTCACTGCTGGGTGGACAAGGGCTCGGGTTTTAATCAAAGAAAAGGACACGTACTATACCTTCAGTCTGCCGCGGAGCCGTGCGTGGTGGTGTCTGGCATCGCTAGTCGCTACCCGCCGGTGTGGTGAGATACCGCCGCTCACCACGTACTCTCGGCCCATCACCCCAAAACAAACTCACCACGAGCTCATGAGTTTGTTATATGGCCTAATTTTATTTGTATACTTGCCCTGTTCAGTTTTTGAGTCAGAAAACATCATATATACTCAATTTAGGAGTATTTCTATGTATGTTGCGTCCTCAACACCACCCTATAGTCAGTTGCCTTGTTTTGACAACTTAACGTCTTTAAGTACGTCATCAATCTCCACGCAGAATACCAAAACAGCTGATGACAGTCGCTAAGTTGTTAAGCATGGACGTTAGCGTCTCTGAATGTGGCCCCAGGTGACTACTTATTCCTCATACCCTGCACACGTATCTTAAGAGACACACTCGGTATAGACATACACAGACCTCAGAACACGTGTTGACCACACCACTCCTCCGAGCCTTGACCGTCTCGCGCCCACAGCTACCACAACGACGCCCGCCACACTCCTCTCATCTATATTATATATTCAAGAGAACCCCGTCAACGGTTCATTTGGCGTCAGTGGTTGTTCATTTGGTGGCAGCTTGGTGTTTTGGTCTCTTGTCTGTGTGTCTTTTACTGTGGGTATGTGCGACACCACGTGTTGCCCGATATTGGTCCCCTGATGTCCTGATGTCCCATGCTGTTCTGATGATCTACCTCGCTGTCTCTACGATCTTCCTCCTCCCCGCCCATGATGTCCTGCCCACGGCGCCCTACTCATGTTCCTGTTTTGATGTCACGTATCGCCCGCCTGCATTCCTCTCCGCCCACGCATCATGTTCCTGATTTGATGTCACGTGCCTCCCGCACGCCCACGCCCATGCTGTCCCGCCCGCACCCACACGCCCGTTCTGATGTCGCGTGTGGTCTCTCCACGCCCGTGCCACTCGTACGTGCTCATCTTTCACGCCCGTGACCTCGTGGCGCCCATCGTGAGTTTGTTCCAATTTCTTCCCTGCTACCGTGAGTCGTCAGCAAGTATTATATTCTTTTCACGTCACTAGAAAACTGTGGCTATTCATATTTTGCGTGCAATACTATATTTCTTGTCCCTTGGAAATCGTGACGCAATATCTTCTGTGCTCTGCGATATTATGTGTGTGCCCTATATTTTGACCTTATTTGACTCATTTCTGGTTACATTTTTTCATCTCAACACGTGTTGCTATTTTTCTCATACGAGTGCTTTTTCTGTGAATTTTTTGGGCTGCAACTATTTTTATGTCATTTTCTTTATATGGCTGTTTCATTTTTGGTAGATTTCTGACCTGCGTGTCTCCCTGCTAAATCTCGTGACTCCCTGACGTGTTTCTTCTTGCTGTCTGGGTCTTTAATTAGTTTTCTTCTCTTATTCTATCTTATTAGTTTCTTTCTCTTTCTTTCTTCTTATTTTCTCTGGTCATCCAACTGGATAAGTTCTGGTACGCTGGTTGAAGCAGCCGCATGGGCGGTTTATGGAACTGTCGCCGATGAGAATTCTCGCCGAAACACCAATTTAGAACTCGCCGACGTGGAAATCTTAACCTAACCTGGACATTGGCACCTAACTTAACCTAACTGATCAAGCTAACGATAGTTATTCATCCCTGAATGCAGTAACACGGGTAAACTTGATTAAATGTATATATTGGGGGTTATAATGGAGGAGAGTTTCACGTTATGTTCTACTTATACACGTGTTATTATATACACGTTATGTTATATGTTATCACGTTATGTTTCACTATGTTATATATATGATATATATGTTATATATGGCCCAAACCGTGAACTCTCGCCGAGAAAATGATCGCCGACGTCGGCGAGTGCTCCAATTTTTTGGAACTAAGAATTCTGTGATTATTTTACAATAGGACCGAAATGGTCAATATATAGTTTCACCCAACCAACGATTCTATGATGCGACTTATGTTTTTCGTGTGTGTTTTTATGTGTTTGAATGATTATGCTAACCGTTTCTGTCGCAATGTATTTTTTTTTCTTTCTTTTTTCACAAAAATTAAAAAGACATTTATACCTAAACCTAACCTAACCTTTACCTATACCTAACCTAACCTAGCCCATGCCTAACCTAACCCATACCTAACCTAACCCATACCTAACCTTTACCTAAAACTTATTGGATTCTAAGAAACATGTATCTCTATGAGCTTCCGTCGAAAATAATTACTTATGGAGATAATGACTAATAGGGAGGCGAGAGACAATTGTGTATATAGTTCCCTTGCCGCGGTCACTTTTAATGCAGATTTGGCTTTGGTTGAGTCAAAATGTGGTTTCGGTTAGTTTAATTTTGATATCTCATATAGTACACTCCTGTGTATATGCCTGTGTATATATCATATACACTCCTGGGTGTGTGGTTGAAAGGGGCAGTTGTCTTCCAATGTATAATTAGGTTTAAAATAGTTTTACACTGCCTTTGTGTTTGTCATACCTGCCATTTCTGTTTTTGTCATGCCTTTGCATTTTATGCCTTACATATTTCTTGTTCAATCAATCATTGGGGGCATACGCCGGGGGGCGCGTCGCCTCGCCCACCCCACGACGCCACTCCCGGGGGTCACCACGCGCGAGTTCCAATGCAGGCTCCTTTCCCATACCAAGCAGCTCTCGACAAGAAACATCAACTTGCCCCAGCCACGAGCCTTGTGGGCGCCCCCTGGCCTCCTCCACGCCGGATTGTCTCTACAGATACAACCCGATGGGAAGGATCGGTTTCAGGGTAGCGTGCCACATGCCCATATAGCCGAAGTTGGCGCTGACGGACTATGCAGGTAATAGGCCTCGATTCAGTCTCACGGTGCAATCGCTGATTTGACACGTAATCATCCCAGCGATACCCCATGATTCTGCGAAGACACTTATTACCAAAGGCATTGATTCGTCTCTTCAAGTCACTATTTAGTGTCCATGTCTCACAACCATAGAGTAAGACAGGGATCACAAGCGACTTGAAGAACCGGATCTTTGTCCTCCTGCACAGGTACCGACAACGCCAAATACTCCCGCTGAGCGAGTCCATAACACCGTGGGCTATGCCAATCCGCCGTAAGACTTATTGACGTGACCTGCCGTCATTATGGACTGCGCTTACCAAGGTATGTAAAACTTTCCAAGATCTCAATGTCCTCGCCACACGCATGAACAGACTGTACTGCTTCATCTAGTAAGTCTCCAATACCTGGACCTTGGTCTTGAGCCAAGAGACCTCAAGTCCCAAAGGCTTTGCTCCTCGTGCAGCGCCTCGAGAGCCATCACCAGGACCTCCAGCGACTCAGCAAGATTACTGCATCATCAGCAAAAACAAGATCAGTGATCTTGGTGTTGCCGACGGATGCTCCACACTCACTTTGATCTACAACCTTGTCCAATACCCAGTCCATACAAGCGTTGAAAAGTGATGGGGCAAGGACGCACCCTTTCCTCACTCCTGTATTCACAGGAAAGAAGCTGGATACACCTGCCCCACACTTCACAGCACTCTCAGTCCCAGAATACAGACCAGTTATCAAACCAATAGTCCTTGCAGGAATCCCTCGAAGTCGCAGAAGATCCCAGAGTGACTCACGATGTACTAAGTCAAACGCCTTCTTGAGATCAACATAGGCTGCAAGCATCCCCTGTCGAAACTCATGTCGGCGTTCCACCAGGACACGAAGCGCTAGATACGTCCGTTGTTGACTTACCAGGCGTGAACCCAGACTGCTGAGGTCTCTGATGCTTCACCAGATGACTGCGAATTCGTGTCAGCAATAGATGGGCAAGCACCTTGCCTGGTACGCTGAGCAGTGTAAAACCGCGGTAATTGTTGCAGTCCTGACGGTCCCCTTTCCCTTACCAGATAGGGACGACCAGCCCCCTTTTCCAGTCAGAGGAATGGTACCTGATTGCCACACGGCAGTCAGGACAGCATGCAACCCGCGGATCATGGCCTCACCCCCAGCTTTGAGGAGCTCCGCACTGATATTACAAACACCAGCTGCCTTTTCCCCCCTTCAAATTTGCTACAGCCTCTCTGACTTCGTCAGAGAGGGTGCGGTTTCGTCAATGGGAGGATCGGCATCCACTGCCCGTAACCCAGTGGTGTGAAGCTGCTCATTGGAGGGTCCAATTTCTTATATATTTCTTGTTGGTGGCATTAATATAACGAGTTTTATAAACTGGATGGGGAATTGATGTAGTTTATATAAATATATTATTTGCACCAATAATGGTTGCCAATTTCTATAAAAACACATTTAGAATTATCAGAAAACACTAGTGTCGTGTAGGAAAAAATTGCACAGAAGTGGGTTAATATGCTACACATGCTCTATTATATTACTACCATCACCCCTTATGTACAAATAATATATTACAGCATATGCATTCTTTTTTTACAGCCGTAAGTGTTCGATCTGTGCTACACAGTTCTGCACGGAAGAGGAGAGTGAGGCTTGCTTGTTTCTCTTCCCACGCGAAAGGAATGTCCGCGAACCTGATGGACCTGGATGAATTCCTGTTCGAATCAGGTTCAGACGATTATATTCCGACGGACCAATCTGAACCTGGCTCGCCAATGAACCAGTCATTTAGTAAGTATAGTACCCAATATATTATTTAATTAGATATATTATATTGATATATGTAGTATACTGTACTAGATCATTTATTATGATTGTAGTACTGTATAACTGTTTAAGACAACTAGTAATACTTGATCGGATAAAACAACGATGTATGATTGTAAATATGATATTATATGATTAAGGTTGTAACGGTTTCAAGCTTTGGATATCAAGCGGCTGTGCCTCTGAAAAAGTACTCTTTTAGTGTTCAGGAGATTAATCAAAACTACATTACTCCACATTACTATTCGCCTATCATTATTCATAACCCATGTATTCAATGCATCCAAATTCTTGAAGGATTGAATTAAAACATCTACCTCTCTTATTACAATATTGTGCCAAGCTTATGATGATATTGGTTTGATAACTGGTCTGTATTCTGGGACTGAGAGTGCTGT
>JACEEZ010019326.1:11659-36659 GCA_016584305.1 Chionoecetes opilio | reverse complement strand
CCTTTTTTTAAAAGGTTCGCCCAAAAAGGAACCTAGACTATGGTAAGTATGATACATAAGATTCTCAACCCCTTTTCTGCCCGTGATGGCATAGGGGCCCCTTTTTTTAGGGGGATTCCCTTACACCCGGGCCAATGATCTCTCATGTCTGGCACAATCCCACCACCACCCTTTTTTTTTTTCCGTTGCTCCACTTAGTTCTTACTCCCAAATTATCTCCCAAAAACCCCATAAACTTTTGCCCCCCAATAAATTTTTGCTCTACCATGTATTTTTAAAAATGTGGAAAAAGGGGCGTTTCAATGACAACTACCATGGGTTGGGTACCAAAAACCATGACGGGCAGAAACCCGGGGAATCTGCTTGAAAGATAACCTCTTTCCTTGATATCCCCCCAACGCATCAAACACACCCGTATCTCAAGGGGGTGAGATCTCTCTTTTCAAACCCTGTCCCCACACTCGTGTTCAATAAAAAAAACATGGAAAAAATAAAAGATCGCATTATATTTTTCAGATCATAAAAAGAAAACTCTCACAAACTTATACTCGACATGAAAACTAACTCGGTTCACTCTTGTTCATCGAGCAAATACTTCTTTTTTACTGATCTCTCACAAAAGTAAAAACGTATAAAGATTTTTAGCACATTTTAACCAAGTGGATCGGCAGGAAACATCAAGCATTAAAGCTAAACCTTCATTTGTCGTGCATCACTTGCAAGGAAATCCATGTACCGTCAACACTATAGTCGCCACTGCACTAATGTTGCCAGGCGCCATATATAACAAATTTTGGCATCACTACAGACTTGTATGTGCCACTGAAGACAGGTAGGCTACATAATATTAACTACCGTGCATGCCTCTTCAGTGTTAGTACATACAAGTCTGTACTGATGCAAAGATTTGTAATATATGGCGCCTGCTGACATTGTGCAGTGGCGAGATTGACGGTAGACAAAACTGTCACCACCTTAGTCTATATATTTGGTCAAAGACTAGTCGCCATGCAAGGATACGCACAACACCTGCATCATCTATCCTACTCTTGGTAACGAATACATATCTCATTCTAGTCTCTCTCCTTCAAACCATAACAAGACATAATGAAACAAATCTATGAAGCACAGGAGTTCTAAAAATAGTATGTTTAGAATAGACAGAATCGTAGATCAACATGGATGAACAGCTGTCACAAATATAAAAATACCCTGAGCAGCTACAAGACAGAGACAGGCCAGTATCTCCCTCTATAACATACAAACTGGGGAATAAAAATATAGCATCTATAAACATGACAGTGGTATGATATTTAAGACCACACTCATTTCCAGCAATTCATCTCTCACACTCACAACCACAAGCGGTCCTGAACCTCCTCATGCCCTCCTTGCCACACTCACACTATCTCACACTTCACCATAACCACACAGACAATTATCAACACATACTTTTCACTCCTTTCAACAATAGGAAGTCCTTAGCATCATCCTTAGAATGGTCATCTTGTTCATACAAATGACAATAATACAGATGCTGCACTCAGAAGGTCATTTCCTTCAATACATCTGAGGAAATCATGTTGGTGAGTGGAAAAGGCAAGTTATCTCACAATCTGTCTTTACTTCCACAATGTAATTTGCAATCGTCAACACAAACATTATCTTTATTACCTTTTCAATAACTTTACCAAATCTATTCACTCAGTGGCTGAGTGGTTAGCACCTGGAAGTGGTGAGCTCAAGGTCCTAAATTCGAATCCCACGGAGAGCAACTTTCTGACATTGAATGGCCGAAGACTACCTCCATGCTGCCCCTCCACCCTACCTTCATCCTTGAGGGCATTTCAGGCAACATATTTCTCAAAAATGTTGATATTCTAATCAAACAATTGAAATATATAATTATTCTAATAATTAATCATACAACTGTTTGGTTTAGGTACAAGATTCTTAAACTCTTATGACATAAAAAAAACCTTAGAATTTTTTTTACATTAATTAATTATTTGTATATTCTATCATACAACTGAGGTAAAACAGTTTTTGTTTGGTCTGCACGCAGGCATCTTCAGACACTCGACACTGGAAGAAAGAATTGCTCTTGGCATGTTGCAAACAATGTTGCAAAATTTACAGTGCATTCGTCATTGCTAGTCTTTTTCTTATACCTGCACGTTGCCCATACCTGGGTGGTAGCCTATCATGTGGCCTGACATTAGGAATATCAGCCAAAGGGTTCTCATTTTCTAACATCTGCACATCATTTGCATTCCCTAATGTAATATTATGCAGTACACAACATGCTTTGATAATGTTAGGAACTCTATCAATAGAGGCATCGATATATTTCAAGCGAAACCTGCCTTTGAGGAATGCAAATGAATTTTCTATTAAAACTCTGCCCCTGGATAATCTCTTATTAAAGTTTACCTGTGCCTCTGTTAAGTGACCTCTATTCCTAAATGGTACCATTAAATGTGTATGTATGGAAAATGCAGAGTCACCCACAATATGAGTGTCTTTAGAGGGGAAATATTCTGCAGAACTAACTTGCATGTGAACGAAAAGAGAAGCTGATTTAAAAACTCGACTGTCATGGGCTGAACCACGAAATCCAGCTTGGAAAAAAGTGAATCTCATATCCTGGGTACAAACTGCCATTAAATTTACACTATGCCTCAGAGTTCTATCTATATAATCACTGAGTTGCATTAGGAGCTTTGATAGCAATGTGGCATCCGTCAACAGCACCAATAACACCCGGTAGTCCTCCAATACTTAAAAACTCCTGCTTCAGCAAGTGCATGTGCAAGCAGCTTTAGGTCATTTGATGTACATAGGACTGGCATCGCACAAAACAAGAATGATTTTGTGTACGCAATCAAACGCTGTAGACTCTGATATACCAAACATTTTTGAGAGCACTCTGTAAATACATGTATTTCCCAAGTACCACAGTGTTATGTAAAGGGCTTTTTTGGATGTAAGAAAAAGGGTATCTGGGCGTACCGGGCGATAAGTTTCTTCAATCAAACCGAGAATCACGTTGAAGGAATCTCTCGTCACCCGAAGATGTTTGAAGAAATCAAGATTACTCTTGATATCCAGCACGTCAAAAAAACCGCTCTGCCTTGGATGTTCTTCCCTGAAAGAGAAAATAACAGATAAAGAAATGCAGTAAAAAAAGAGAAAGGCTGACAAAATGGACAGAGCAAGAGAAAAGCAAGTCAATTCGCAAGGAAGAGATGACAAAAAAGGTCGGTAAAAAAAAATATAACATAGTCCTGCTGGCTCCCTAAAAAAATTACACAACCCACCATACATTCAACTGAAATGTTAGTGGAACAGGGAAACATGTTAAAAATTCCTTGAAGAAATTATTGCCTATTATTATCAAAATTATATAATGTTATAATAATATCTTTAATGACATTACTATTTGACGAGTCACCAAACAATAAGGCTGAAATACTTCAGTTTTAGGTCTCGTCACCTGGACATTGGCTGCTTAGTCAAACTTAAAGCGTGAATACAGAGGGGATAACTGCAAAATGTGTCATTTCCGACTAATTTGAATGTGAACGTCATTCCTAACACATCAAAATATTTTAGAATAAAGCCCTTTAAACCACGTTCAGTACTCAATTACTGGTTGAAAGTACCAAAAACCCTGTTAGACGTTGTGTTTGATTTAGTAGCAGATGATAGCAAAAAAAAGGCAATTATCAATAGTACGGCAGGGTTTATGGAACTGTCGCCGACATGAAATCTCGCCGAAACACCAACAGAGAAACCTCGTCGACTGCCTGTCGTTGTCCCAGAAAACTAGAACTGCAGTTACCACATTTCCTAGGCTAACAATTCAGGCTATTGCTAATTTTTAATACCTTGATGCAGAAATAAGTTAGAAAAGATTAATACATTTTATTGGGTGCTGTAATATCAAGAGTAAGAAAGGAACACTCGCGAGAATATTGCTCCTGATAATACATGTCATCAATAGTCGCCCTTGTTTCTGCAACAAGGTATTGGTAACATTTTAGTCCTTTCACACCCTTATTAGTGTTTTCTTTTTCCTCCAGACATTCACAGATCCCTTCTGATACCTCTAAACCGTAAGTATTCAGTTGGGGGGGAGATGCCCCCTTATCTTATAATATGGGTGATATTAATATTTTTTTAGCATAGGTACCTATTTCTTGAATGGATATATCAACGGTAAAAAATTACGCAAACATTGCTCCTCATTGCACTGCCATAGTATTTGTAACCCACAACTGTATATAAAAAATATATATATTTCCGACTAAGCCCCCTACCAAAATTTTACCATAAGGGATACACTAAAGGAGAGGTAGGCACAGTTGTTGTTAAATTCATGGATGTTGAAAAAAGGTGGATGTAGTTAAGTAACAGGAACTACCACGTGGGTACCTGGAACTGTCGCCGCAACCGGCGAGTATTGCAGATCTGTGGACATTACAGGACCCAATATATACATTTAATCAGTTTTTACCCGTGTTTTCTGCATTCAGGGATGAAATACCAGCAATAGCCTGATCAGTTAGGTTAGGTTATACTTTCCACGTAGGCGAGAGTTATCGGTTGATGTTTCGTCGAGAATTCCCATCGACGACAGTTCCATAATCCACGTGGGTACACACCACGGTTTATGGAACTGTCGCCGATAGAAACTCTCGCCGTACCGCCAACCGAGAACTCTCGCCGACATTGGAACACTCGCCGACGTGGACATTTTAGGCGAGTTTCACTGGTAAAGACTCCCCCGCTCGTTCACTAACCTAACCTGGCCAACCTAACCACATAACCTAACAAGATCAAGAACTAGAACTGTAAAGACTCCCCCGCTCGTTCACTAACCTAACCTGGCCAACCTAACCACATAACCTAACAAGATCAAGAACTAGAACTGTCACCAAAAATAGGAACACTCGCCGACGTGCAAAATTGGAACGGATAATTTATAGTTTCACCCAACTAACGATTTTCTGATGTAACCTATAACATACCTATAACTGTCGCAGATAGGAATTCTCGCCGACGTCGGCGAGTGTTCCACTTCGTGCACTTCGTGTTTTTAGCCCAAAACCCCCCTTCAAAATTATTCAATTGACATGGGACCAAGCCGTTTACCACCTACGATTTATTTGCGATTTTTTTTAGCATACTCTCATCAAAATTGAATTTACAGTTTCGGCTAAACAAAACAGTCACACACACAGACACACGGCTACCTCTATAGTATATTAGACAAGTGCTTGTGGGCCCTTCGGACCCATGTATTGCTGTTTGTAGTAGTAGTATATATTAAACAACAACAACATGTGATTGCAAACTCCAATCGTGTTGTTGCTGTCGTTGGTCACTGGTCAAACTGCCTCGGGGTAGATCACGTTCCGTGTGATTCCAACCCTTTGTGTTCCGTGTGATTCCAACACACACTCACACACGCACACAAATGTTAAGTCCATGAGTCTACTGAGTTTGTGGAATGCGGCGAGACGTTACCGCAGTTTTTCCTGTAATATAATATTCCTATAAGTGTTTTTAGCACAAAACCCCCCTTCAAAATTATTCAATCGACATGGGACCAAGCCGCTTACCACCTACGATTTATTTGCGATTTTTTTAGTCTACTCTCATCAATATTGAATTTACAGTTTCGGCTACCCAAAACAGACACACACACACACACATACGGCTACTCCTATAGTATATTAGATGATGGAAAGATCCAAAGATCCATTGATAAAGACTGTAAAGAAATATATGCAAGAAGTAAATCTAAACCTAAACAAAATTGGAAATATGAAGAAAGAAATCAACCACATAATCCAGGAATGGGACTCAGAATGTTGGGAAGCAGAGCTGGAAACAAAAAAACTTTAAGCATATACAGAAAATACAAGAAAGAAATTGAGACCGAAAAATTACTCTATGACAACACAATAGCCTCTGATATATTATTTCAAACAAGAACAAACACACTTAACCTAGGATGGAGAGGAAGATATTAAAAAGAAGAAACAATCTGCCCACTATGCAAACATGAAAATGAAACCTGCAACATTTGCTTGCTCTACTGTCCCAGGACTACAGGAACAGAGGAACACGTGTCCAAGCCTTCAACAACCCTACCAGGTAAATTTTAGAAACTTTCCTTCTGTTCAACAAAAAGCAGGCCAAACAAGAGGAAACCAAGAGGACATTGTTATCAATGTGGAACAAAAGAAAAAGCATTATAAAGCAGCAGCAACAGTAATAACAAAATACAAAAAAATAATAGAAAACATTAAACAAAACAATGGGCTGGCCACTAAAGGAAGGCAACACCCCAACACCATCATCTGATCTGATCTGATCTGGGCCCGTATCCTCCTTACAATTAATACTAAACTTTGGTATTAACTCCCGACTTTACGCTTAACTTCACACTTACTGTTATCCTCACTCACTCTTAACTTAATCTTTACTGTTAAGTTTGGTATCAACTTAATAGTGCTGGCGAGGACTTCTAAATCCTTAATACCAAAGTTAATAGTAGGAAATATTCGAAATGGCCGCCGCTTAGGAACTCCCATCGCCTCTTCAGAACTTATCGAATGCGAAATAAGTCTTATATAACAAATACGAACGCTAAAGCTACAATTAGTACTATATAGGGCGCTGCAGAAGCTGAATATGTGGCTACATAGACCTACAAGACCTAGTTTTGAAGAAGCATTATCTGGGCATTATGGGTGTCCATACGCCCATCCCTATTCTTTACTTTATTGGGGCAGAAAAAGCGGATAATTTAGTTTTCACCCAACCAACGATTTTCTGATGCGCCTTATGTTTTTCTGGTGTGTTTTTATGTGTTTTTGAATGAATCTGCTAACCGCTTCTGTCGCAATTTTTTTTTTTTTTTTTTTGTTTTTTTTTGTTTTGTTTTTTTGGTTATGTAAAGGTTAGGTTAGGTATGGGTAAAAGTTAGGTTAGGTTTAGGTTCAAGTTTTTTTTTTTTTTTTGTCATTTTTGCAAAAAAAAAAAAAAAAAAATGCGACAGAAACGGTTAGAAGATTCATTCAAAACACATAAAAACACACCAGAAAAACAAAAGGCGCATCAGAAAATCGTTGGTTGGGTGAAACTGTAAATTGACCAAAATAACTATATAGTCAGTCTTTGAGAAAGTGGTGGTCATGGCTTTGAGTTACTTAACCGTAGAGTAGATAAAATGCAGCAATGTTAGAGTAATAAGTTTGAGATGAGCTATAGTAGTGTAAGTAGGGGAAATATTCTTTTGAAAATAATTGCACCACAGAAAAATAGGTAATTATTAAGGAGAACTGGGCTATTTCTGCCGTCCTTACTACTCGCGTTTTCTGTGTAATTTAAACTCCCCCATGTAGTGATTATACTATGATAACTTCTAGAAAACAAAAATTAGATCTATATTTTCACTAGTAACCAGTAGAAAAGTTGATTTGCATTGACCGGCTGTGAGTCTTCGCTGCACTGCAACCAGCCTGGCCGGCCGGCCGGGCGACCGTACATCATTAGATTTGATCAATTAGCCTAAACAACCAAATAAGGGATAACCAAAATCTAGCATAGACCTAAAATAGCTTAAACATAACCTGAACCAAACCTAAACGTCACCCAATCTAAACCTAACCATCATCATATGATATGAACTTGTTTATGAAAAAACTAACAGGTAAAATATTTCATATATCAATTCAACATTTGCATTATGTTTATTTGTCTATAAATCAGCAGTATCACAAAAAAGTGGCTAAAATGGTTTTCTATAATTTTCTTCCATGCTCTTCACACAACACACACACACAATTATTATATTGGTATTTTCTGGAATTTAATTGTTGAAGGGTCTACAGGGCAAGGGCAAGGAGTACACACACACACACACACACACACTAGCATAGTTTTACTTCAGCATTACCAATACTTAATATTATCTCTCTCAACCCCACTATACCAGCAATAGACTGAACAGCTAGGCTAGGTTATGTGGTTAGGTTATCTGCAGCTTAGGTTAGTAAACGAGCAGGGGGATCTGGGGGGGGGAGGCATCCCCATAGGTCAAGTTACGTTACCAACCACCAACCAGTGTCACCAGTTACCAATGTCAAACTGCAGCTTCAGTGTTCTGGGACAAGTGAGAAAAGTTTGTGTGCAATAATGAAATAGCTTTTATTCTTCCTTATCATCTATTACCAGTGGAACTGTCGCCGAACATTTCCACGTCGGCGAGAGTTTTCAGTTGGCGTTTCGGCGAGAGTTCCTATTGGTTTCTTAAAAGTTTAGATGTGCGTTTAATTAAATTCTCACCCGTTTTTGGAGGATTATATTTTCTATACTGTGACAAATTAAATTAAGACACATCTATTCAGGAAAAATTAAGTTTCGTCCTCGAAATCCGTGGTGCCCAATAACGAAAGTTTACCAATAAAAGGAGATTTACTCCTACCCCAGCTACGTAGGGAAAGTCTTAATACAATCTCAGGCAAATGAAGCTGTGGTCACATCACATCCAGTCTTGGTTACAACGCTGTCAGATGGAATAAAAAGTTAGCTCCATTACAAGAAAGCAGAGGAAGCCATTCAGATAGGGAAACTATACGGTCTGCATTGGCTTTATGGTACTCGAGATCTCGTCGACCCTGTGTCGGGACGAGAATTTTGGTAGACGAGAGCACAGTCTAATACTGTGGGCGAGAGTATACCCAGCTGACCGGGCACGTACTGAAGTTACAATGTCTCCGCTACATACAAACATTTAATACACACAATGACAGCGTCACACCCCTCACAACCTTGCTAATGACAACGCTTTTACATGAAAGGCCGTCGTGGATTGACTGAAAAAGTGAAAACACTCCCACGGCAACACCTTTATAATCGTCGATTTATACAATTCTTGACATTTTCTTCCGTGTTAAAACATTATTTATGGCTTTATACTGTTTATCTAGTAATGATTTTATCTAGTAATGATTTAATCTTCAAATGATACATTTCTTCATTTTTCTTAGAAATATATTTTCTTTTCATTTCGGTAGTTTGGTTTTGTAAACAAGCGTCCGGGTTTACACAACGGGTTTACACTCAAAGTAGCCAGGGATCTGCTAATACCTACACTCAAAGTGGATGAGGATAGCATATGCATTTCCGTAATACCAACTTTTACACTTAAGAGTAACACTTAAGAGTAAATATTAATTGTAAGTGAGGATCCGGGCCCTGGTGAACGTTTTCCTGCGGGGAAACAGCAAGAGAAAAGTGACCGCTCGCAGCGAAATTTCTCTTGCTCCCCCGCAGAAAACGCCTTAAGATCTAGTCCCTTATATATATACTTATTTTTTCTTTTATTATATTTATTGTAATCATGGGTGTGTGTATGAAATTAACCACGTAAGCCCACAGTATTATTATAACTCTTCCATCTCTACCTATGTATATTAGCTTTAAGCAGTAATATTAAAAACATTGGCAAGCTACAAAACCAAAACATATTTTCCTGTCTCTGTTTCATCCTTTATCTCTGAATACCAGTCTATGCATTAATAGTTCTTTGCCAAACATACTCGGCCTCAAAAAACCCACAACATTGTATATTTTTTGTGCGAATATAGGGCCCCCACAAATGCTGTGCCCCAGGGCCCCCACAGCTCTTGATCCGGCCCTGACCAGACCACTGGGCCCACACACGCTGGGCAGCACTACATATATGGTCGCTACACTCCCCACTCACATGTTCTGAACGGGTCACGGGTGACGTGCGAATATTCCCTCTCTTACTCTCAGCTTGCATATCATGCAGACCTCTTTGTGGTCTGGGTGGGTTTTTGTGGGAGGTGGTGGGTGTTGGGGATGAAGTAGAGTGAATAATAGCAGATTCTTGAAGGACTCCAGCATCCCCTTTCCTCTCTCTCTCTCTCTCGGTGAACACTTAAAGTGACGTCATCAATAATATTCGCGTTTGGTAGGATGCACTTCGCTGTTGGTAGGATGAAACTTTTTTTCCCGCGCTTTTTACAAGTCGTGTTTTTTTTTATGGAAATAAGGCGTGGAAAGGAATTACTTTTTGTGGATTAGGTGTTTTGAATGAACATTCAACATATTTATTAAAAAAAAAAATGGGTCTGGACGATTACTTTAAGATATCGTATCTCTAACTCTTGCATCTTCACAACACTTTTCAATTCTTTCACTTCACTTACGAGTCACATTTTCAGGTCTTCAGTCGCCTTTTGCCATTTGTCCATCTTCATATCGCGCTTTGCACACACGGTTTTCCCTCCCTTTTGTACATTTTAGGCCGTCTTTGACTCGAAAGATGTCGCGCCGCTCGGCCCGGGAGCGACACAATAATAATTATCTTTGGTTGCTGTTGAAAGAGGCCTTGCTGCCGTTGTGGGAGAGTTGGCAGGAATAGGCCACTACACTCAGTTTTATGATCCCGTTAGAGCCTGTGAATTTTCACTCAAATATGCATGTTTTGAGGACTTCATGGATTTAATTTTTGTGTACATGCTTTTATTCAGTTTCTTCAATAAAAAAATTATTCAAATTCATTTAACAAATGTCACATTGGTGTCTAGGATGCATATAAAATGAAAAATATACGCGTACAATATTAATTATTTTCTCCATAAAATCAACTCGTACATATAATTCCCAGATTCGGTAAAAGTCTCATTTAGTCAATATAGCATTATATCATGGTAGTGTTTTAGAGTAATGCATTAATGAACGCTTGTTAACCATATTCTTCATCTGTTGCCAGAGCAGTGTACGACAATTTTCGACAGTGTAACGACAAGTCAAAGGATGTAACGTTCAGGGCGAGCAGTTGAGTGTAGCCATACACGGTGGTAGTGGAGGCGTGGGCACTGCAGCAGCAAGTATTCAATGTTTCCTGGACGTTCCTGCGCCAGGGCACTTATAGTTACCTAGTAAACACAAGCGATTAGCTTCGTCAGAGAACGGCACTCATGTTTACAGTATACAAATATCTACTTGGCGTACTCGTGTTTATGTTTCAATGTTGGGTGGCGATATTATCCATGTCGTTAATCATTGGTTTTTATAGTATAAGAAATCATACTACCCTTGTGCACACAATCTATAATATCTTTCAGCATCAATGGAGAAATATATTCACCCAATACTTTCGACTTAACAGTTCCTTAAAGACTGGGACCAGACATGAGTAGATCATACTTTCAAATACTATTTCTTCAAACAATGTTCATGGTATGGACATGAGTTTATCAAAACCATTGGTTTAACAGTGAAAACCTGAATTTAAACATAAAGAACACTTAAGATTGCCCTTATGTTGTTAAAATAACATCAAATATTGGATTGTCAAAGCACCCAGTTGTCCGCAAATTGCCTATCTAATCAATATTTATGGACATTTGGAACGGGATCTTAAAACTCAGTGTAGTTGCCTATTACAAGCATTACCCCATCCACTACCTTCCTCTTCCTCCTCCTTCTGCTGCTGCTGCTGTTAATGTTTCTGTCACAACTTTCTTGCGGACCAGGAAGTCTTGTTATTAATACCCAACTTTGTTTTGGAACTTAAAGTATTGTTATACTGACAGATTTTACGTAGGCTACAAGTAAAACTACCCTTAGTATATACAGTGGAACTCCCTTTACCCAGCATCATTGAGACCCGGGGTATGCCTACGGAAACTGAACTGAATAACAGATTACCATTTTTACATTTGTTATTTATGAAGTGTCATGGCAAACAGTTTTTTCTATCTTTCGGAAACCCGCCTTCTCTGGCCTAGGAACCAGCTTTTTTAGTTACTGTAACAAATTATGTAATAATGCCATCAAAACACTTCTCCATAATTCATTAGCTTCAACTTACGCCTTCTTTCACAAGGAAATGATGTTTTCAAAGAACTGTTTTGTAAACGATGGGTACAGTCTTTCTTTCTCTACATTCACACTATCACGGACGGGAGGTGGTCTCTTTGTTACCCTTTTTAGTAAGATTAATTTTACAGGGTAACGGGATCACACCATGTAGATACAGGTACTAACCTGTAGGGGTGATTGCCTGATGATGCCCTCTTGACATGAAGAGTATTGGTTCGCTGCCCAGAAGTACACATCAATGAAGTGGTATAAGGTGGTATTGGGTTAAACGTGGTCGAGCGGTTACTTAAGTAATTTGTAAGTATTTTAAGGTGCCAAAGGATTCGAGTAAACATATACTATTAACAAATATATAATAATATATATATATGTACACTTTGTGAAGTTTTTACAATAGTAATGTCACGCGGTTTTGTTAAGTAACGGCCATTGATACTAATGTCTAATAGACAGGGGCCTGAACAATCAATATCGTGACAAGGTTACTCTCACACCGTCAGGTTGTAGAGTACACACAGACCCTCTGAAGGAGTCTTGTATTGGAGCGTCAGGTAGAGCGTCTCCTCTTGTTTCCTGCCCCTCTCCACCCCGTCGGCTGCATATAATGAAGTTTGACCGGAACCTCACAGTTTCCGGCGTTCATGTCTCCCAGGCCTCTAGAGCGCGATCACTATCACGTGTTGCTTCCCAAACACCAGGCTGGCTATCCACGTCATCATTTATATTGGGATGGCGTGGCTACTTGGTTCAGCACGATGTCATCAAAAGGGTGGCATTGCCTCTTACCGACAGGCGCCGGTAGAGGACACACACAGGCCCGTACCGAGAGTCGTGATGAAGGTTGAGCGACGATCTTCGTCGACTGAGGAAGGTTACCATAAAAGGGATATTTTTCAGAACGAAGAGCAGCGACGAAGGTCGGCACGAAGACACGGGTTCCCCCGTCTCTTCGTACCGACCTGCGAATGTCGTCGCTGCTCTTCGTTCCGAAAAATATCCCTTATATGGTACCCTTCCTCGGTCGTTCGTCGTTCGTCGCTCGACCTTCATCACGACTCTCGTACGGGCCAATGACACTCAAGACATCCTGCTTTAGTATAGATTTTACACATACATATAATATTTAACCAGTACCCTAATATCTTTACTTTCTTGCTTTCTATCTTCTCTTACTCTTGCTTGCTGAGTAAGCAAGAGGGAGATAAGAGTATTCTGAGAGAGATTCCTGAAGGGGCAAACTTGGTCAAGGAAGAGATTTATTGTGCCCTGTCGACAGAGACTGCATGTGGCCGTTTGATCAATCAATCAATCAATCATTGGGGGCATACGCCGGGGGGCGCGTCGCCTCGCCCACCCTACACGACGCCACTCCCGGCGTGACCACGCGCGAGTTCCCATGCAGGCTCCTTTCCCATACCAAGCAGCTCTCGACAAGAAACATCAACTTGCCAGCCACGAGCCTTGTGGGCGCCCCCTTGGCCTCCTCCACTCGGATTGTCTCTTACAGATACAACCCGATGGTGAAGGATCGGTTTCAGGGTAGCCGTGCCACATGCCCATAATGCCAAAGTTGGCGCTGCGACTGTGACTATGCAGGTCCTCGATTCAGTCTCACGGTGCAATCGCTGATTTGACACGTAATCATCCCAGCGATAGCCCATGATTCGCGGACACTTATTACCAAAGTCATTGATTCGTTTCTTCAAGTCGCTATTTAGTGTCCATGTCTCACAACCATAGCATAAAGTGAGACAAGGATCACAAGCGACTTGAGATTCCGGATCTTTGTCCTCCTGCACAGGTACCGACAAGCCAAATACTCCTGCTGAGCGAGTCCATAACACCGTCGGCTATGTCAATCTCGCCGTAAGACTTCTTGACGTGACTCGCCTTCATTATGGACTGCGCTACCAAGGTATGTAAACTTTCCAAGATCTCAATATCCTCGCCGCACGCATGAACAGACATGTACTGTTTTCATCTAATAAGCCTCCAAACACCTGAACCTTGGTCTTAAAGCCAGGAGACCTCAATGTCCAAAGGCTGTGCCTCCTTGTGCAGCGCCTCGAGAGCCATCACCAGACCCTCCAGCGACTCAGCAAAGATTACTGCATCATCGGCAAAAACAAGATCAGTGATCTTGTTGTTGCCGAGGGATGCTCCACAATTACTTTGATCTACAACTTTGCCCAATACCCAGTCCATACCAAGTGTTGAAAAGTGATGGGGCAAGGACGCACCCTTGCCTCACTCCTGTATTAACAGAAAAAAAGCTGGATACACCTTCCCCACACTTCACAGCACTCAGTCCCAGAATACAGACAGACCAGTCATCAACCAATAGTCTTTGCAGGAATCTCGCGAAGTCGCAGAAGATCCCTGAGTGACTCACGATGCACTGAGTCAAACGCCTTCTTGATATCAACATTGGCTGCAAGCATGATGAAGCCAAGTAATGCTTTCATGGGGAAGTATCCATACCCGACAGAGGCTTTACATTGCCCTGGGCCACAGTTACCTTATGAAATCCCGTCAGTATGTCCTTCCAACAGACACCTGACTTAGGCTGGTAATCATAATTCGGAAATAAATAATTACCTTTTTCCTTGCCCAACCTTCGCTCTCACTAGATTGTGCACGTCAAACACTAACGCGTTAGACCACTACACCAAAGGGTACATCCCACTTAGTATAGCGGTTCCGGTGATTTTATGCATTACACAGTTTTTCCTCCCTTCTGGATTTATTTCCCGAATTCTGAAGACTTGTACATTTGGCAGCGTGTACGTAAGTAACTTCGAGGGGGTCTAGGCTAAACGGATTCCGGTGAATATAATCCCGTTTTCTGGAAGAGTATGTGCCGTTTACTCTTGAACACGTCGGGTTAGGTTACGTTAGGTTACAGATAGGGTAGGTTAGGTTTTCTATTAGGTAGTCGGTTATGCCATTCTATACATTTGGGAGAAGGCTTGACAATGGGAGAAAAAACATGAACATGTATCTCAAGAGAAGCAATTAAGGGGAGAGTCCGCCGTGAAAATATGAAAATAATTTTTGTAAATACGAATTTGAGTTATATGGTCATGGCAATACCCTATCCTTTGGCTTTCGATGGTGGAATTTTTTTCAGTCGGACATAATATTTAATGCCCATAGCGAGGGGATTTAAATGGCTTTTAAACTTTCAAAACTCACAAATTAATTTTTATATTTGAATTTTTTTGTGGATAATTTCCCATCTATCATAACTAAGCCTTTAAAAAAACCCCAGCAATCTTCAGGGTGAAGTTTTGTTACCCAGGTAAGACAATTCTGGAACACATTTTGGATATGAAAAGTGCAACCTGTTCAAATTTTTTTAGAACAAATGTATACATCCAAAAAGGACTAGAAAAGAAGAAAAGAGAGAATTACACCGAAGAAGACAATAAACAAGAAGAGGAGAACAGACTAAGGAGTTCCAACCGAAAGCTAGCACCTGGTGAATTTTGATCGAACCTTGCAACAATGAGGGCCGTGGCGGCGCCCTGACACCCTCGCCTTTGAGCGATTAATTAATACCTTTATAAGGGGGGACAAGGTGCCAGATCCTTTTATGCATGCATTGATATGTGATTACTGATCCCATAAAATTCATATGAAAGCAGCATTAACAGTATAGTACCTTCACTGGAGCGCAGAAACTTTAGCAAAACTTCAAACGTGTTTTTCTCAAAATTAGTATAAAATGAACAACATTATTTTCTATTTTTATTTTTTGGCACGATTTTCAAGAAACTTTAGGACACACAAAATCAAATATCGTAGAAAAATCTGTCCTGTTTTTTTTTAAAGGCTTAGTTTTGATATGGGAAAATTATCCTAATTTTTTTTTTTTTAAACAACAAAAATTGTACATTTTTGTTAGTTTTCAAAAACAACAACAGGACAAATTGTTAGAAAACAATGAATTATCAGATGCGCATGTCACAAGGAAATGGTTGAGATAAATTTATTCAAAATTTCATCAAAAACCGAAAAAATATTTCTCCTTTAATTTTCTAATTTTTTCCTTTCATCTGATCAGCTTGAAATTTTCATGTGATAACTAGGGTACTAATATACACAACATATAATTATTAATGACCGCAGATGCAAATTTTTATTCACGGCGGACTCGCACCTTAATATAGGGAAAGAGTTTTATTTCAATGAAGCTGTTATCATTTGCAGCGTGTTTAGCAGGCCATACTTATGTTACCCTCCTTCATGGAAACTATTTCATGTCAACTTATTTGTTCATTCTTTAATGTAACACAAAACAACCATTGTTTGGCAGTTCTTGTCTCCTCCCTCCTCCCCTGGTCCTAATCTTATTTCATTTATATTTGGTGCCCTACTTTGTCTTTACTAATTGCCTGCCTGTCTTTCGTCCCTGCCTCCGCCATTTTCCTTTGGCGTCCTCTCACCATTCTCTCCTTTATTAGCAGCATTTTAACTATCCTTCCATTTATCATTTCACTTTAGTACCCTTGCTTTGTACACTCTCTTCCTCTCACCTCAGATGTGAAACAGCTATTGAAGGTATCTGCAAATATCTTCTGCTCCCATCTCTGGAAGGCGAGTCGCTCCTCCTTCTCCAGGCGCAGTGACTCACTCGATTTTCACCTTAAACTGCAACATTATAGCTTTCATCTCCGGGCTGAGGTCCTCATGGTATATGCCTGCCTCTGGGAGACACATCACAACACACTGTATGACACACTTGTTGATGCACTGTTGAGCTTATGTGTCCACCACAAGGCACTTTGTGTATAAGTTCTAAGTTCTTAATCATTGAGATGGAAATAATCAGAAAGGGTATGACTACAATTTGATACAATACATGCACATTGGTTACGGAACCTGACCTAACTGGGCGGGCTGCATCCCCCCGACCCCCCTTACCTATGTTAAGATTAATTTCCCCACGGTTGATATACGGCAGAAGTACTCCAATGGTCAGATCTACAAGTTGAGGACGGTTATAACTACGTGCATTGTATTGTATTAAACTGGTTGATATGTGCACCCTGATCAACCCCAGCGCTATGTATAAACCAGCCGGTAAAAATGGATGAGGACTGTACGGTAATTTTCTGAGACACAAATTTTTCCCGCCACAAAATTGGTGCTTTTTCATATTGAGATTTTTTTTTCTTCTCCGGAAACCTGTTAAGTTTTTTTTATGTAATTTTCATCACCAGTTCCTAACCTAACCAGGGGGCTCGACCCCCCGGCAAGATCACTAACCTGACCGAACCTCCTTCCGGCAATAACACGTACTATAGTCGCCACTGCACTAATGTCGCCATATATTACGAATTTTAGCATCACTACAGACTTTTATGTGCCACTGAAGACAGGTACATAATAATAATAATGTGCATGCCTCTTTAGTGTTACATACAAGTTTGTAGTGATGCTAACATTCGTAATATATGGCGCCTGGCGACATTAATGCAGTGGCGACTATAGTGTTATTGACGGTAAAGGGTGGGGGGTAGGGTACGCCGTATAACAAAAATTCTTTTTCTCAACTTTGGCATGCCAATTTCCTATGTAAAATGGAATTCTATGACGATTTTATCTACATCCATTTTTGCATTTCAGCAATTCTTACTATGCAAAATCTCACTTTTATATTGCACCCTTATCGAATAATGCTTAAATGAGTACGCAGTGTCCAGTTGGTCCTGTTTATTGCATCATGCACCAATATGAGTTCCAAATGACTAGCGTGGTAAGCTCTTTCTGATCAGTTGGTTCATCAGGCACTACATCAGTGTCACAGCCTCTACGTTGGCCTAGAACGTGTCCATCATGTCCTTCTTAGACCTGAAGCAGGGCATGGTCTTCCGATGGTGGGCCCGAGCCCGGATGAACCCGTCTCTGGCCTGCTGCCCCAGCCTCTGTCACCTGCTTTACGACTCTTTCGGTGCTCTGAGTGTGGATAGAGAACTCCGGAACCTCGTACGGCTTGACCAGGATCTCCTGGATCTGATCCCCGACAGTGAACAGGTGAATGCCGGCTCGTGCACCTGGCCAGCTTGCCAGCTGATCAGTGTCTGCAAGCTGGTGGCTGACAAGTTCAGCTTGGGTGTGATGCGAGGTCTTACACTATGTCCCCCATACTCCTCGCCAGCCCTCAGCTTCAAATCTGGGTCACGGCGAACCTGCGGTCGTCCTCACTCTGACTCACCATCAGCGAGAGAGGACACATTCTGAGTGTGCGAACCATGCTCCTGTCCGCACGTAGAAGATCACAGCTGTTTTGGACCTTCTTGGGCTGCGACCTCATCACTCTGAGCTGCGTGAGGATGTGCTTGGGGCCGTCCTCTATGTCTGTGGTGAACCTTGATGTCGTAGAAGAGTTTTGAAGTACACCTGCAGGCAGTACTTGACTAGATTTCCAGGGTTCAGTTTCTTTGCCAGTCAGTCCATGCTTTCTGGTCCACATGTACACGAGCGACTGGGCTGTGGTGAGCCATCTGGAGTGGGACACCTTGCCACACTTAATCTCCTGCAGCTCGGACGGGAGAACGCCCCGCTTCACAGCCTGGACCAGCTGGTAGGAGACCTGCTGGTCATGGACATGTTGACCAGGATATACTCCGGTATCTCCGTGAGATCTTCACCGCCAGGCACTCCTCTGAACTCTGTGTTGTAGTGCATCTCATTCACGCTGGACAGCAGACTGCACACTGGACCCGTGAAGCCAGTGTCAGATGAGGTAGGCCCGTCGATGCTGGTGATAAGGTGGCGCAGGGGCAACTCGTTTTGTGTGCAACACGCATATACTCCAGAAGAGCTTGCGTCCCAGCATCTTCTCCAAAGGGGGCGTGGGTACCACCCTTCCACCCCGTGTTGGCCCTAGTTGAGTCACCTTGCAGTACGATCAGTGAGTCGGTGGAGTCGTGTGTTACCAGCAGATCATAGAGAGCTGAGCCACCTTGAACGCAGGTTCTCAGGTGGCACCGGGTCCTCTGGTACAAAGTGCCAAGGTACCTTCCAGATGGCTCCTCTGTCACTGACACATGCTCCTCCCTGATCAACCTTGGGTGCAGTTACCCATAGCTGTCGGGCACCATCGCCCTGGTCTTTGTCCTTCCTCCCATCGTAACCCAATCCAACTATTTTGGTAACCCTGGTGCTTCCCCTGGTCAAGGTCCCTGGCCGATGCCATGGCATCCTGCCTGGCCCTCCTCAGCTTGTTAGGATCGCAGACCAGGTACGACATGTCTGGAGAGAGGTGGCCGTCAGCGATAAGGTCCTAGAGGAATCCAGAAGCCAAGGCAGCAGCAGCAGTGGGCGGAACGTCTAACCGATGCTTGCCAGCGCCAGGTTCCGACTGGCATTGTGTTTCTTCTTGCAGCTGGCCTGTCCAAGTACTGCATCACAAGGGGTGCCAGGGACCCCCAGCCTCTCCCTGAGCAGTCTGTCTACCAGTATGGCACCTCCTGTTGTTCCTGCCTCTTTCCTCTGAGTGGCAGGTGAACGATCCTCCGTCACATCCTCAGAATCCTGGTGATCTTCAGCCTGGCCCAGGAACATCTGTTCCTGCAGCTCAGGACGTATGACCTTTTCATCTTTCTGCTTCTGCTTCTTCAGCTTAACCTCTTCCAACTGCTTTCTCTTTGCTGCTTTCACTTGTCTATGCGTCTCATTTTTGTCTACCCATGTTATCATCATTGCACTCTCCTCCCCAACTTTGATCCTCTGGTAGTACAGCCACTCCAGGTCTAAAGTAGGGACTTTGCTGGCCAGGGGGCAGTCACACTGCACGTGTGCTCTCGCGAGGCACAGCTAGGGGTTGGAGCAGTGGGATTCCTGGTCCTTGCAGAGGAAGATCGTGTGAGGGCAGGCCGTTATGTCAAACAGCCTGTCCATATTCTTCTCCACGAATTCCTTTACTGCTTTAGTTGCTCTGTCTCTCACCACTTCACTAACCTTCTTCCAAAAATTATCTATCCTTCTGATCACGGACCGGTCAATAACAACCACTGGAGGTGCAAACTGGGCGTTTGATTTCTTCCACTGGGCAAGCACCATGGGGGTCAGATCCTTCGCAATGTCTCTCACTGGGTACCCCCGCTTGTCAACACCCTCCCGGATGCCGCTGAGTTCTTGGAGAAGGATTCCCCTCTTCATCACGCCGCGATACGTAGGCACTTCACTCTCAGCAAACTCTCGTCCACCGCCAACAAAGGCGGCCAACTTGGATCCAGAGCTCTGTCTAGTTGCGGGCTTCGACCCACTTGGTTTACAAGGAGAAGCCATCCTGAAAAAGACGATCAAGAATTGATGATAGGTGCAAATGAAGCCGTTACTTTAGCGGGACTAAGCTATGTTTTGCATATAAATATAAAAGTCCATTTTTGCATTGCAAGAAGTGCTCAAGCCAAAAAGTTGAAGAGGACAAACCACCCTTAAAATTCCATTTTACATAGGAAAACACCCTGCCAAATTCGAATAATCTATATTTCACTTTTCATTGGACCTACGGCGTACCCTAGTGGGTGGCCTCCGGACGGTGAGCCGGGGTAGGATGTGTCTGTATGCGCTATTAGACATCTATATAATTTCTTCATATGTATATAAGTTTCAAAGGTTACGCGGAAGTGGATTAATTGACCGGGAGCCCAGAACATTTATTCATGTGAACGACGACAAAAGGTTTGACATCATAAATATCAAGATTGGCCCTCAGACAATAAATTTCAGCATTGCTGCCGGAGCGCAGCCGGGGCCTTAACCCTTAAATACCCCAAATAGAAGGGTCAAAAATGACATTTATTCATGCGAACAGCGCCAAGGCTCAAAATAGTATAAACTGATAGGCAGAATTCTCCTGACCAAAAAATTGAAAACGACAGCAATTTTGGGTGGGGTGCCCCTGATAGCAAGCCCCACCCTTGGGTCAAAAATTACATTTATTCATGCGAAAAGCGCCGAGGCTGGCAACGGTCTCAAATTTTTCCCAAGAGACCCCTATTCACTAAATGCACAATGACAGCAATTTTGGGTGTGTCTGTATGCGCTATTAGACAACTATATAATTTCTTCAATATGTATATAAGTTTTAAAGGTTACGCGGTAGTGGATTAATATAATACCGCACAGTATACTGAGCAAAAACTAATATAGAAAACGTAAGTGTTAACAGCGGTTCTCGTCCATTATAAGCCATCAGCCAGACTGGACAGGTGGTTGGTTAGTCTCCCTCCTATTATTTATTATTCTTATTTTTATTGTTCTTAATTCTTATTCTAATTCTTATTATGCTTATTTCTCACCTTTCAATCTCTTGTCTGTCTCCTCCTGTTCCCTTCTGGTTTCCTCAAGCTGGTCTTCATTTCTCTGCATCTTCACGCTTCTCTCAGTTCCTGAAAAACAAACACAAACACTCTTTCCTCTTGGCCCTTTCTTCTTCTTGCATATAAAATAATCTAAAATATAATGGAGAAGAAAAGCATAACCACAATGATATGATAAAAAACTAGAGTAAGGGAGAGCGGTGATAGTTCGGCCACTTTTTCGAAAAAAAATCATAATACCTAAAGTTTTAGAATTGTTTTGAATCTGCTTATTCTATGATGAAGATATTATCTATCTTTCGGCTCTTTCATGTGCTATAGTCGGTTCTTCAACTTGCGTCATTTATGGCAGTAATCCAAAATCTGAAAGCTTCCAAAATGACCGAACCCACTTGGTGGGGATGATTCGGTCACTGGCGTTGGATGGTTCGTCCACCAAGAGGGATGGTTGCCACCTGCCTCTGAGGATCCATTGCAGAATTAAATACCATAGAAAAATTAAGAATCAATTTTTCATATGTGCTGATATGATTTATTGGATTCTTTTAACCGAAAATCCTTATACTAATGTAATGAACAAACACTCCTTATAATGGAGATAAATGTTTCTCCTCTTGCCTATCTCAGATATAATAAAACAATTTTTTTGCATGCAAATAGCCTATACAAGTAAAATTAGTTCTATATACTCCTTTTACGTGTTATTTACTTGGCGCTCAACTTGAGCATCTCAGAAAAGAAACAAATTTTGTGAAAGAACACATACAATTATTATGAAAGCTACTACTCTTGCCTATCTCGGATAAAATATGACGCTATTCTGTGAAAGAAAGCATACATGTTATAAGAAAGCAGCTCCTTTTACATGTTTTTAAATTTACCCTTAACGCATTTTAAATCCATTTAAACTCAACCCAAACGTATACTACCTTTGCCTTCTCTCAGTACTTTGTTAAATTGGTTCAGTTCTCCAACTATAGCGTCTCTTGAAACAGTATTTTTCATCAGCTTCAGAGGGAAAGTAAAAGCTGTTATTTGACTTCCTTACTACCTAGCCACCCTGCCGAACCATCCCTCACTTCAAGTGGCCGAACCATTCCCTTGTATGAAGATGTACACTACACATGGCGTCCTAAACCAGGATTTCCAAACTTACTCGAGTGTTTACTACTCTCTCACGTCGCCTATAGACAATATAATTTTTATTATCGGACTATGGGTAACAGCCTTGGAATATTAATGGAGGCTGCTTTACGTTAGGTTACCGAAGAAGTACATAGGGATCATGAAAAATCAGAAAATCTCATCTGACGTCTCTATTTCCCACCCCGATCAAAGCAAAACACATGCGCCATCTGTAGGCAGGATCACGCAACTTCATGTGAGATCTCAGTGCTCTAGGTCCCCTACATTTTTCAGGAAGGCAAGTGGCCGAACCAGCGAACCATCCTCCTGGCCGAACTATCACCACTCTCCCCTACTGGATGCTGAAATAATATGGTCTCCTCAAAAACTAAAGATTATTTCCCCGTGAGCTGCGGCACGCCTTCCGGAAGGCTCTCCTGGGCGACTGAGGCAAGCCTTTCGGAAGCGCGATTTTCAAGCGCATACAAAAACCGCGCCAAAATTCGTTGAAGTCCACAACTATAGGCGTTTTCCCTGCGGGGGAGCAAGGGAAATTTCGGTTACAAGCGGTCACCTTTCTCTTGCTGTATCCCCGCAGAAAACGTTCGACCGTCGCTTGCTCCATGAGGCGGCGACGCAGCGGCTGATATGTAATCAAAACAAAGATCAAATTACTATTTTGACCCCCTAAATATTTTCACACTGGGACGTATCCTATACCGTTATAGTAAAAAAAAGTGTGCAGATTCAGGAGATGTGCTTATAAATTTAATGTGATCATAGCCGAGCAATGAGGTGATGAAGCCAAACAAGTGGGAGAAAATGTTTATGCACTATATTATTTAAACCCTTTTTTCGTATACTTGTACTACATTAGTTATAAATGTATACTAATGCGATGCAAAATTTCCTTAGGAAGCCGATAGTTGTCTCAAATGTTTCTTAATATCTAATGGTATTGTCAGCAAATCGGGTAAGGGTGAGGTGTGTGTGAAATTGTTGATTTTCGGTCAACACAGCTTTGTTGACAAGTCGCACATTCCAATGTCTACCTCCAGCTGTTCGAATGCATATAAAGCAATATATACAGCTGTACCGATTATATTATCCTTAATTTCAGGCCGCAACCTCCCTTATTTGATTCAAACTTTTATGATGAGACATTAAGATAAGAAAGTGTAATCGATTTTGTCGGAAGTACACTGTTGTCATTCTTTTATTGAAGCAGAAAGCATCGCCACGGCCACGCCACGCCGAACGCTGACGCACTTCACTCACTTCTTCGCTTGCTCCCGCAAGAAATTTCTTGCGGGTCGGGCAATTATCTTCTCAGGATGATTGAACAGCAAGCGAAATGTTTTCTCTTGTAAGCGAAATTTCTCTTGCACCCCCGCAGAAAACGCCTTTTGTCACATGTAGGCCGAGATGTCAGCCCTCGATACAACACACAACCATCCATCTGCCTAACTACGCTGTACGTGAATAGAGCCGACGTTACGCTATACCTTGCTATTGGCATAAAGCACGATTATAGCCCCCCCAAAATACATACAATATGCCATGCACAATTTGAGTGTATTTGTATACCACAACAACAGTGTAACTGTATATAATATACCTATATTGCCCCAGGCAGAGAAGTAATCTGACACCGAGACCTCACCCGGCCGCATATTCCCGTGATTTGGATTTGGAAGAGTATGTGGTCTAGGGATGTCAACAACCAATCACGGTTGTCACAACTCGTGACGTCACATAAAGGGGTGGAGCTAACATGATCGCCGTGAACTTCCCTTCCCCTTTACACCCTTCAAATACCTCCCTTCACCCCTTCAATACCTCCCCTTTCACCCCTCATAACCTCATGCTTTGTTTCACCCCTTCAATACCTCCCCCTCTCACCCCCTTAAACTTTCCCTTTCACCCCTTCAGGTATTGTAGGGGTGAAACAAAGCATGAGGTTATGAGGGGTGAAAGGGGAGGTATTTGAAGGGTGTAAAGGGGGAGGGAAGTTCACGACGAGCACGGCGATCATGTTAGCTCCACCCCTTTATGTGACGTCACGAGTTGTGACAACCGTGATTGGCTGTTGACATCCCTAGACCACATACTCTTCCAAATCACGGGAATATGCCACCCGGCCACCCCTTCTCGCTCTATCAACCTCTCGACCTCTCTCGCTCGCTCACTATCCCTTTGTTCACCAATCGTACTATATTCGTGTATGTATTTTACATGAGTCTTACACACTCAATAACAATACATGTTATTGTAAGAGTAATGTAATGAATTGCAACACGGAAATAATAATAGTTAAGCGGGTATCACACGAGGCGTTTCGTCGGACTGTTTCGTCAAACCAAACAGGCATTTGGGACCTGTTTGACAATACATCTAGCATACGGTTGGGCCAACCGCTTCACCCAACCATAACAAACAAAGATGAAGCGATGACTTGTTGTTAATGTTTTAACTTAGGGCATATATATACGTAGCTACTGGTGATGAAAAGGGAGGAGGTGATTGTTAGAAGAGAATAGCGACAGTTGAAGACGCATTCATGTGGGCTAAATGGGTTATATAGTGGACGAACTGCGCGTCCTGCC
>JACEEZ010019326.1:0-10818 GCA_016584305.1 Chionoecetes opilio | reverse complement strand
CAACACTCATTTTCACTTAAAAATTAACACAACTACACAGTTAAAGGGTCTGATATAAAAATATATATTTTCTAAATAATAGCTCATTAAATTTTTTCTTTCATCTGGTTAATGTGATTTCTGTGCCTGAACTTCACTGCACAGCGTATCCATATCAGGGTTGTAAGACGTCACTTTTATTTTCATGCAGGATTGCAAGCTCTCATCTGTGAGGCGCGAGCGATGTTTACTTTTGATGTAGTTCATGATGCAAAAAACCTGCTCGCACAAGTATGTGGATCCAAAGATCGACAGGACTCCAAATGCATACTTTTTCATGTTCATATAAGTGTCGGGAATGGTATTCCATGTATCGAACACAAGTTTGTCCGGTTCGGGAAGGTTTTCAATGTCACTCCATTTGTGATTCTGAGCAAGAATGACCTTCTGACGAGCCACATCTTCAAGATCAGCTGCCAAGCTTCTGAACTTAGACACCCACACGCCTTTGTCAGCTATGTCGGCCAGTTCGAGCTCAAGATCGGGCTGACTTACTGCTGTAAATGCAGTCATGTTCAACAGCAATGAATCGACATTCAGAGGAGTGATGGGGAAGGATAATGTGTTTTTTTCCTCCCTAAAATCACTTAATCTTTTCTGAAACCCAGTTTGCATTGCGATGATGGCACAAATAAAATACTCATAATTTATCTGATTGTGTGCTTCTTTGAACTCTCTCAAAGAAGGGAAGTGAAGCAGCGTACCTCTCTGTACCAGTGTACATCTCTGACAAACACCGTCATCTTGCGCTCAAACGCCAAAACCTCTTCTAGCATCTGCAGGGCTGTTTCCTTTCCTCTGCAGACTTTTGTTCACCGTGTTAAAGTAGTCGTCCAGACCCATTTTTTTTTTGCCTAATTATGTTGAATGCACATTCAAAACACCTAATCCACCAAAAATAATTGATTTCCAGGCCTTATTTCCGTAAAAATACGACTTTTGTAAAAAGCGCGCGAAAAAAAAAATCTTCCCTCCAACAGGGCTACGACTATTAGTGTTGACGTCAGAATAGGGAGGCTCCAATGTAAACATCTGTAACACCTGTCGGCAAATGTTATGATGAGCGATTGTACTTCAGTGTCAGACAGTGAATCTGTCACTGTGACAGAATTAGAGTACGAAGCTCAATCTGAGACCGAACTAAATGACGCTGGTCGCGTATATGAGGAAAACGAACCTCAGATAGTCAGGGGATCCCAGCCCTATATGTTTGAGCCAGAGTACGAGGTGGATGAACAGGTGTTAGCAGAGCCTCATGTTCAGCAGGAGGACCTGGCACTTCTCCAAAACACGGATTGGTAAGTAAGGTAAATTGGTAAATTTGTGTGTGGGAATCACAATGAAGGTACTTTCGAGAAAATCCTATGGTTAGTTTTGGAGCGTTACAGTCAAACGTCATTAGTCTGAAACCACATACTAGCATTAACTATAGCATAGAGTTGGAAAATATGCGGGCGGGAAGGCAGAAAAGTGTGACAGCCAAGGGTGATGACAGATTTGTGATGCAGACTGCCATACAAGACAGACTTAGACAGTCTGCTTTGGGTGTGTCTAACCAAGTCTGCCAGTCTGGCCCAGTGGCGTAGCTAGGTATCTGTAAATGGTGAGGGCACTAGGCAAGCGGAGCTAAGGGACATTCTGATGCCACATAGAAGGGTCTAAGGACATATTCTAAGATCCGATCAGTGGTGGGTATTAGAACATATACAGAATACGCAGCCATGGCCAGTTGGGGGCGGGGTCACCGAATTTTCGTAGTTATGCCACTGATTATGCCTGAGCGGAGATGCAATAGGTCTAAATTGTGAATGAAATACAAGCCTTAATCAATTTAAAAATAATGTTAATTTATTCGATATTTACAATGCAAACTTCTGCACCCACATTTCCATATAACCAGTGAGGGGCCTGAGGGACTGAGGGCACACTGTACTATACTATAGTGTGCAGTGTACAGTGTACACTATACACACTATAACTAGATAAATTGGTAACAAAAATGTAGGCAACATGACAGACATTTAATCAACACTTATGTTAATATATATATATATATATATATATATATATATATATATATATATATATATATATATATATATATATATATATATATATATATATATTAACATAAGTGTTGATTAAATGTCTGTCATGTTGTCTACATTTTTGCACCATGTTATACATTCATTCATGAGTATGTACCTCACATTAAAACTATTTGCTAATTTTTCTCAATATGTTACCAATTATATATGATATATATATATATATATATATATATATATATATATATATATATATATATATATATATATATATATTATATATATAATATATATATATATATATATATTATATTATAATATATTTTATATATATATATATATATATATATAATATATATATATATATATATATATATATATATATATATATATATATATATATATATATATATATATATATATGAAAACTAAGGTTCCCTCCCCTTCATACAACCCTTGTTCTGCCACATATAACATCATAATGATAACAGTATTACAAGTTAGACACATTTTTGTATATTTATCATTGTTATAGAAGTTTCAGTTCGTTTATGGATCTGCTTCAAAAATGTTGTATATTCCACTGAGTTATCGAGCACTATATCTTTCAGGTGCCGGTGTGGGAAATTGCCAGCTAATGCCAACAGCTAGGGAATGTGTATGTTGCCAAACCACGAATTTTGTCAAAGCAAAGCTGAAGGACTCCAACATCCCCAATGCTAACTTTAAGTGCATCACAGTGCACCCAGGATTTCCGGGCGTGTGTCTTAGCCCTTGCGCATTGGAGGTTGCCTTCCTGACATACAGAGCCACAAATGGAAACCTGCCAGTCAATGGTGCCAATCATGAGTAGGTATTCAATAACATACTTACTCAACAATATACTTTTTTTTTCTTGCAAATTGATAATACAGTGAATTTCATGTTGTAGAAAAACAGTGGACATTGTTGTTTGATTGATTGATTTAATGCCTAAAAAGGTGAATGTGCCAGACACCAGAGGTCATATGGCACTATGGCAAAGCATATAAAGGGGAGGGGTTAAAGAATAAAGTGAAACGATGAGGAAGGGGAAAGACGGAATGTTACAGCAGGATGGTTCTATCAGATGTTCTATCAGATGAAAACTGATGAATGTCACTTCTGATTCGAAGTGGTAAAATAGGACAACCTCTGTAGAGAAAACGTTGTGGAAACCACCACAGTTAGCACATTGTTGTTTGACATCCAAATTTTTCCCATGGCAGTCAGTTACATGCAATCAATCAATCATTTGGGGCATACGCCAAAGGGCGCGTCGCCTTGCCCACCCTACGGCGCCACTCCCTAGTAAGCCTCCAAACACCTGGACATTGGTCTTAAGCCAGGAGACATCAAGTCACAAAGGCTTTGCCTCCTCGTGCAGCGCCTCGAGCGCCATCACCAGGACCTCCAGCGACTCACCAAAGATTACTGCATCATCGGCAAAAACAAGATCAGTGATCTTGGTGTTGCCGAGGGATGCTCCACAATCACTTTGATCTACAACTTTGCCAAATACCCAGTCCATACAAGTGTTGAAAAGTGATGGGGCAAGGACGCACCCTTGCCTCAATCCTGTATTTACAGGAAAGAAGCTGGATATACTACCTCCCCCACACTTCACTGCACTCTCAGTCCCAGAGTACAAACCAGTTATCAAATCAATAGTCCTTGCAGGAATCCCGCAAAGTCGCAGAAGATCCCAGAGTGACTCACGATGCACAGAGTCAAACGCCTTCTTGAGATCAACATAGGTTGCAAGCATCCCCTGTCGAAACTCACGTCGGCGTTCCACCAGGACACGAAGCGCTAGGATACGGTCCGTTGTTGACTTACCAGGTGTGAACCCAGACTGCTGAGGTCTCTGATGCTTCAGCAGATGACTGCGGATCAGTGTCAGCAATAGATGGGCAAGCACCTTGCCTAGCACGCTGAGCAGTGTAATACCGCGGTAATTGTTGCAGTCCTGACGGTCCCCTTTCCCTTTCCAGATAGGGACGACCAGCCCCCTTTTCCAGTTTGGAGGAATGATACCTGATTGCCACCGGCAGTCAGGACAACATGAAACCCCGCGGATCATGGCCTCACCCCCAGCTTTGAGGAGCTCCGCACTGATATTACAAACACCAGCTGCCTTCCCACCCCTCAACTTTGCTACAGCCTCTCTGACTTCATCAAGAGAGGGTGCGGTTTTGTCAATGGGAGGATCGGCATCCACTACCACAGACACGGGCAGCTTACCTGAAAAAGAAAAGGGTGTTTCAGTTTAAGTCAGAAATAAAACATGGCTATGGTTATTAAACCCATAAAACACAAAGATCACAATTCCCGGTAACAGATTATTGTGATATATTGTGCGACATATGATGCAGGCCTAGTTATTACTAGCAGAACATTTGGTAATCTTGCAAATTCAAACAACACAAGTTCGGTACTGATCTGGTGTGAAGTGTTTTGTGGGCGGGCATTCAGAAAACTATGTAAAATTATGATGCACCAAAGCTACTGGTTATGGTAATATTAACTACTAAAGAAACGGCAATAAAAGTAATCAAGTGATTGACAAGAAAAACAAAGGTCAGATTTTTTCAAAACACAAAAATCTATCAGAATAATATAGTTTTATCTGAAAATAGTGTCAACAAAACAAATCTTAACCATAAATACCATTCTAGTCCTTTCCCGCCCTTAGGTCTCGGAAGGAGCTTATTGGTAAGGTTAGGTTAGTAATACTTTTTTTTTGGGGTGGGTGGGGTGAAGGGGGTTATTTAGAGGGAGGAGGGAAAGGCAGCCCTCTCTCCCCCACTTTATAATGACTTTTGGAGGTATCTGAATATATCTGTGAAGGTCTGGAGAAAACACAAACTGTAAAGCTGCAGTTTAATAAAATACACCCTAGTGGCCAATACTCTCCTGACATAACTGCCCCCCAGATCCCCCTGCTAGTTAACTGACCTAACCTGGTCATTGATTACGCAACCTAAACTTACTGAGGGGGTTTGCCCCTATTGTGTCATTTTTCATTTCCGACGCTGTTGTAGGGGTTAGAAATACTGCAAATAAGGTTTATGAAAATATTGCCGATAGGAATAAGACACGTAGTTATAACCGTCCTCAACTTATAGACCTGTTTATTTGCTGTAACCTGGAACTGTCGCCAATAGGAATTATCGCTGACGACAACGAGTGTTCCAATTGTTCACGTCGGCTTGTGTTCCGATTTTTGGCGACTGTTCCGGTTTTTTATCTTGGATGTTATATTACTCAATATATACATTTAACAAACTTTTACTGGAACTATTGCCGAAATTAGGATAAATTTCTAGCGTTTGCAAAAGAGCGAGTGCATAGGAGATATGAAAATTAACTAACGTAACCCCACCTTTAACTCACTAACCTAACCTAACCCCACCTTTTAACCTAACTTAAGTCAAATTCGCATTAAAATGGATCCACGGCAAGGAATCAATTGAGGGGATGCAGGTCATAAGAGGAAGAAGAGTGAAACTAGAGGAGTATTACTATGACACGTTTACTCTTGAAAACCTCCGGTAAGATTACGGTTAGGGTTGATGAGGTTTCTATGAACCTTTAGTAATAGCTTTGTGTGGGAATCACAATGCGGGTATTTTTGAGAAAATCCTATGGTTAGTTTCAAAGCTACAGCCAAACGTCTTCACTCAGAAACCACATACTCACATAAGAGTTGGGAAATATGCTGCCCGTAAACACTTGCCTTTCTCCTCCCAATAAAGATTTCATATCTCCAAAAGTAAGTATTTGTGACGGAAGCTCATTGAGAGAATGTTTCTTAAAATCTAATAAGGAAAACAGAACCAACCACACTCCCAATTCTGTATGGAATTCTGGTCCTAGTGTAAAATAACTTTTTTTTCTTCCACACCTCCACAGATCCCTTCAGATACCTCTAAAAATTATAAAGTGGGGGAGAGATGCCCCTCCCCCCAATAAACGACCCCCCTGGACCCCTCAAAATTATAATATGGTTAATGACTAATCTAACCTCACTATAACCTAACTTAACCTCACTAATAACCTCCTAGCGAGACATTCCAAAAAAATAATGACTAACCTAACCTCTATCCTAACCAATCCTGGTAAAATTTTAGTTTTTTCCTGCAATTAGAATTAGATCGGAGCTTTTTGGTAAGGTTAGGTAAGGTTAGTAATATTATTTTAGGGAGTCCAGAGGGGGGGGGTTGAAGGGGGCATCCCTCCCTCACTTTATAATTACGTTGTAGAAGTATCTGAAGGGATATGTGAAGGCCTGTCGGATGAAAGATAAAATAATAATAATAAGGACGGGAAAGGACTCTAGAATTTTACCAGAATTAATATCGGCAACAGTTCCAGGTCACGCAAATAATCAGATCGACAAGTTGAGGATGTTTATAACTACGTGCCTTGTAATGCATTGAACTGCAGTAGAACTAAAAAAGGTATTATTCTAGTGTTTGCCCATACTCCCCCTCTCCCACAAAACAAGCTTGGGGACCTGGGGGAATGCGGGATATTTGGCTGGGGTACAAAATAAGCGTCGCAAACACATAGTTTTTGAGTTTGGGGTGTTGAAAAAATTCAATAGAACTAGGGAAAATTCTTTGGATTTCTTCTGAGTCAAGAAATGTGTGTAGCTGCCGATCCTCACAGAATGATGACCGAAGTGTCGAGAACCCCCCCAACCCCGCGCTAGGAGGTTAGGTTATATTTGTTTAGGTTAGGGTAGGTTATATTTGGTTAGGCTAGGTTAGATTTGGTTAGGTTAGGTTAGATTTGGTTAGGTTAGGTTATCGGACCAATATCGGTGGGTCAAGCCCCATGGTAGGTTAGGTTAGGTTAATTTTGGTTAGGCAAATTTCTCTAGATATAAGGAAATTACCCTAGATCTAGGGAACTTTATCCCCCTCCACAACTCTTAAATTTCGTGTTGCCGATGCATAATTTGTTCTCCACCCGAAAATCCATTCCCACAGATCCCCAAACTTGTTTGGGGGAAGTGGGAGAGTATGGGAAACACTATAATTTTACCCTAAAAAAGCCCACTAATAAGGGCGGAAAAGGACTCTAGAATTTTTCCAACCCAAGGAAAGCATAAGCACAAGAGAGTATGATACTGATAATACTCATTGACAGGCTTACCTTAATTACTTCCCGCTTCCTGACAGCAGATCGAGGATGTTTAGGAGCGGGTGGTCTAGTTGCTGAGCATGAGGCTGGTGAGACTGAGAGAGAACCATGTCCATCAGGAGTCTGGCAACTTGGCACAGGGCCAGGGGCGGGGGTCAAGTTCTTAGCTCTTGTTTTGGTCGAAGCAAGAGTGGAGCAGGTGCCCTCCGGGTAGATTGTCGGGACCTGGAACTTATCCTTCAAATCCAATTTCGCTACATTCCTCAGACACTTTCATCCAGTTGCTGTAGCAATCCCGCTGGAAGTGATCACTACAAATCCTTGCAAATGTCAACTTCCCTTTCCAATTTGATCTTGTCCGCCGCACAAACCTCTTCCATACATTTAACGTTTTGGTATCAGTAGGAAACTTGTGCAAACTTCTCTCGAAAGGCACAGCTGTCTTGCTGCACCCATAAAGGATGCATGAATCTGGCATATCGCAAAATAAATCAATCAGAAACACCCAAAAATCTTCAAGTACTATATATATCTCCTGTGTTTACATCCCTCTGAATCTGCGGGCAGGAGAGCGCTCCCTATTCCTACGTCACCGAGCCTGATCTTGAGTTGGCCGCATCGTCTGGAGTATTTTGAGAACTCGGGGATTTTGCAGATTTTGATTGCGGATTATTTAAAAGCGGCTGACTGGATGCAAAAAGTGACGACGTATTGTTGATATACTCGTTAATGGCTATGATTTGATTGCATTAAATCAGGAATGATGAAATGGTCTGGACGACTACTTTAAGGTGCGCTGTCATATCCACCATGAAGTGCAGCTTTTCCAACCAATCTGGCCGATCCAGCTCAGGAAAGGTGAACCCATTGCTTTCCAGAAAAGTTTTTGTGCCCCAGACACACGGGCAAACCGTTTCAGTACCCCCCCTCGGGACAGCCCCCGGGACTTTGTTGTGCAGCCGGAGATCGGCATATGTGCTCTCAATTCATCTAATAATGAACGGAGGCTGTCGGTGGTTTAACCCTTGTGCCATTATTTTGTTCACTATCCGAATACAAGATTCATAATTTTCTGTGCACCCCGGAGGAAATGTTTGAGCGCACAATGCAGTGAAATGTCAGCAGCTTTCTATCCAGCGACTTCTGAAGTAAACTCACAAACCCCCGCTGTGCTCCTGTCATACTTGGTGCCCCATCAGTACTCACTGACACCAGGTGAGTTGTGTTTATTTCTTTGTTTTATAAACAACCCAACACAGCTTCACAGATGTCCTCCCCCCGTGTCTGGCCTTAAGCGGTATTCCCTCAATGATTTTTTCCCTGTGGCCCAGCAGAGTTCAATATCTGCACAACAGCACTATTTGCTCAATATCGCTGATATCTTTTGACTCATCACAGGCGATTGAGTACTCTGGAGTTTAAATTTAAAGTCCGTGATTTGTTGTTTGGGTGATTTTTGCTGCCATTTTAATGGTCCTGTCCTTAACAGTCTTTGCAGAGAGAGGCATATCTTTAATTTTCTGAATAATTTCACTCTTGTTTTTGAAGTCTAAGAATAGATGTTTTGATATCTTTATGAACGATTCTTTTATATAGTCTCCATCTGTGAACGGCTTGCCTTTCCCGGGCTATCTCTTGAGCTGCCACAAAACTAGCATAAGTACTTGAATTCGCAGAGTTCATCCACGACTTGAAAATAGTTTTGCTCTGATCAGCTTTCCGCAGCAGTTCCGAAATTGCTCTTCTTCGCTCATCTCCAACTGGATATTTTTCAGCAACGGCAGTGTGTTTATTCTGGAAATGTCTTTCAAAGTTTGATTTTTTGTTGTTTGCTAATTTCTCAGCGCATATTAGGCAAACCAGTTTTGTCAGCAGTGAAAGCAAATTAATCTTTCCATGACGCATTAAACGTTCTATTTTCGTCAGAAACTTTTCTCTTCTTAGATTTATCCATTGCTAGCCTCCCGGGGTCAAAATAAGTCACTTTGTTATGACACGTCACCCCAGGGTGTCTGGCTCGCCCCGCCTCGAAGCTGAGTATATAGTGTGGACGTGCAAACAGACTGACAAACCGAGACAAAGGGGTGTCGCCACCCTTTCGTCCTCCCCGAGACCAAGGAATTCAGTGATCTCGCCTCGTACTAACAAAACCGGCTCTTCCGCCATAAAATACTACTCGTAGGCGTAAACACTAACAGGCCGAGAAATCACTGGAAACCTAGGTCCAACCTCAATACAACCCGAAAACGAAGAAACGACATATGGAGAATACAGCATGAGTCCCACAGTGAGACACGCACGTCTGTACAGCTGAGGGGTAGCTGGCAGACTAAGGGAGCGCGGGGTGACCACCACGCCGCTCCCTCCTCACACCACACTCGGGCGGCGCGCGCAGGTCTTACGCAACCACGCGGCCGATTCAAACGGCATTTCGTAACAACTTGTCTTGGCGCAACAGGTTTTCGCATACAGGACGTGACGCATATTTTGATCGACAAAATATTAAAACAAGTTTTATTTTAATGGCACAAGAACACTTCAATCTCCAAAGGTATAACTATTACAACGAAAAAAAACTAAAGAAATAAAATAAAAATCAATTTCAATTATATGGCCATTATTTATTCACATTATTTTTTTCTTCCAAAATGAGCTCGTCCTCTCAAAGCCACGAGAGCCACAGCAGAGGGATGAAAGAGCCGCATGCGGCTCCGGAGCCGCGGGTTGCCGACCTCTGGACTAGGGCTTGGGTTTTTATTAAGGAAAAGGGAGCCATTATACCTTCAGTCTGATGCAGAGCCGTGCGCGTGGTGGTTGGTGGCAGCTACCCGCCGGTGTGGTGAGGCGAGGTGGTCTCGGTGAGGTGTCGCCGTTCACCACTCGGCCCATCACCCCAAAATAAACTCACCACGAGCGCAGGGGATTGTGTTATGGCCTAATTTAATTTGTATATTTGCCCTGTTCAGTTCTTGAGTCAGAAAACATCATATATACTCAATTTATGAGTATTTTTATGTAATTTGCGTGCTCCATCCACAACTGTCTCTAGGCAGTTGCCTGTTTTTGACAGCTCAACGTCTTTAAGTACGTCATCAATCTGCACGCTGAATGCCGAAACAGCTGATGGATGTCGCTAGGTCGTGAAGCATGGACGTTAGCCTCTCTGAATGTGGCCCCTGGTCCATTGAACAGCACAAGGAGGCGCTAAATATAAAAAGTGTTATATCTATAAATCTGCATTAGCAAAAATGACAGATAGATGCTTAGGGTAGATCTCGTTGAGCTTAACAAAAAGTATTCAGGCCATTTTTGGTCTAGGGTCAATAGTTTCATAGTAAAAAATTGGGTAACGCAATAAAGGTAGTGTTCTGACATTTTTAAGTTGCCAAAAATTTGGTCGAGTTTTATTGTCCTACAGATGTAAAAATGATCTCAATACCAATTGTACATCTTGCGAAGAACAATAATAATTGTTCTATATATTTTTTTCACAGAACCCTGCCATCAAAAACGTTTGAATTTTTTTTAAGTAAAAAACGTATTTCCCCTAATGGAGAAGTCA
>JACEEZ010019325.1:0-10577 GCA_016584305.1 Chionoecetes opilio | reverse complement strand
GGGGGGCCTTGTGTAGGTGAGGGTGTTTTCCTGGGGGGTTTTTTTTAATAACAAAAAAAAGCTTTAAATTTAAACACATTCTTTGTTTAGTGTCCCCATTTTTTCTTTATCATTGTTTGGGTAGCAAAAATACACCTGAACACTATATGCTGGGATACTAACCCCTTAAATTGCCCCTCTCAGTACAGCATAAGCCAACCCTCGGGGCTAGTGGCGAGACAAATGACCCAAAACCACACGACAAAAGGGTTTCCCAAACACGACGATGGATACCCCGCATAATTTTGGTGAGTTTTCAGCAAAGACTGTCATTTTTTGTAACTAGCGACGGCGAGGTTTTAAATTTAACGATTTTTCAGAATCGATTAAAACTTTTACACCAAATTATAGCTATCAGTTTAGTTTGCGAACAACGCATCCTCCGCCCAAACAGCGTCGTCCTACAGCCACCAACACAAAAACCCTCAGTTTTGCAACATTTAACTTTTTACCTTTAACAGTAAAAAAAAATATATTGGTACATGTTAAAAAAAAAAAATTTATGAATACATCTGTTTTAACTAATGATAAAAAATTTTGCTTTCCCCTGAATTTTGTTATAAAAGGGGTGTTTGGCTGGCCCCACGCGAAAAGCTGTAGAGTATATATGTACGTTTATTTAAAATAATTAAATATATATTATATATTATTAATATATATATATTTAATTATAATATATATCTTTATAATATAATATTATTATATTAATAATAATATATCCCCAGCGACGCGAGGTTTTTGCAGCAGCGTCTTGGGAGAGACACCCCCCACGACTGGTATTTAATCCAGTTAAAGGCAAGATATAGTCATTTTCTGCATTCCCAAAAAAGCAAAACTAAAGACAAATTAATATTTTTTAAGGAAACTCGACCCGGAAAAAAATTGTTTTTTTTGGTGCAGCTGCCCATCTTTGTTTGTGTTTTTTCTTTGGACCCTTTTCCGGGGGATTCTCTATTGGGAACACACCCCGCACACGCACATACACATACACACACAAACCCCTTTTTTTTTTTTTTTCTCCTCTCTCTCGATTTATCTCTTTCCTTCTAAGGTTTCCCCACTCGACTCTCTAAAAATTTCCCCCTCGCTTTTTCACACACATTCAAATCGATTGGGGTATTTAGTAACTCAGGTGGGTTTATTCCCTCCCGCCGTACATTGCCCCCTTTTCGAGTACACAAACTCTCCTAAGCCTTTTTTTATTTCCCTTTGAAAATGGTGCAAAGTCGGGGATCTCTCTCAATTTCTTTGATAATATAGTTACACTGCATCTTTTTGGATGAAACTTGGCGGATTAAAAAGGGGTGGTGTCAATTCTTACGAGGATGGAATAATGTGAGGAAAAAATAGGGTACGATTATCTAGAAAAAGTGTTTATACGCACGCGAAACCCAAGGCAGATTTATACTAATAGATTTTAGCAATTTTAAACATCTTAAAGTCCCAGGGAGTTTAATTTTTTACAAAAAAAACAATTTTTCAGCAAAAGCAGATTTGGAATACACTGCCCTTTTTATGCAAGCTATGTACCTCTCTCTAGACTGGAAGGCGTAGCTGACGTAGCACAAGATAAGGCAAAGAAAAGATCAGGGTTGGTCGGGTTGGGGGGGGGAAGAAGTGAGGAAAAAAAAAAAAGGGAGGGAAGGGAAAAACCCCCACGATTAAAAATAAAAAAACATTCTATAAAAACACTTTATTTTACAGCCTTATTGATTTTTTCCTCAAAAGAAAATTTTTATAATAGTTTTTTAAACTTTCATGGAACCGTCTCTTTATCATCGGAAAAAAAAATGAATGATCAAGTTGCTTCCAAGTTTTGGTGTTTGCGTCAGCGATTTCTGATCATCTGCCGCCCTAAAAAACGAGACTGCGGGCCCTCCGGGGGATCAGAAGAGGTGGTTTGTGGGGGGAGAGGAGTGTAGTGTAGAATAAAAAGAGAGATAGATAAAAGGGGAAGGCAAATGGAAAAACGAGTTTTAAAAAGAGAAAATAGTCAAGCAAAGAAAGAAGTCGATTTTCCTTTAAAAAATTTTAATTTGTCTTGAGTTTTGCTTTTTTGTTTTGCAGAAACTCAAAATAACTTGCCTTCAAGCGGTTTAAATACCAGTCGGGGGCGGGTGTCTTCCTAATGACGTGCTGCCATTTGATAAATAAAAAAAAAGGGATAGCAAAATAAAAAAAACAAGATCCCACAACGCACACCTACATACGTATGCACACCATCCCCCCTGCCATAACAAAAACCGGAGGGATTCAGTATGTCCCGCGGGCGTTTTTTGACGCCGGGTGCCGTGGGAGGGTGACGGATGTTAGTGCTTGATTTCCTGAACAAGTCAGCATGGTTTTGGTCAATGTTACCATTATTTTTCCTAGCTTTGGGAATTAAGTTATTCACGGAGAAACCCAAGAGCGCCAACTTTGATCTTTATACTTTTTTTTTGAGAAAAGTAAATTTGTTTTATTAAATGCTCAAAAAATTTCAGTTTTTATTAATGGCTTTCTTCACCTTCGCCGACAAAACCCTTCCGGGACTTTTCCCCTTTTTTTAACGACACTCAACTGTTTTCCTTCTCTACAATGAACATTTAGGGATCCCTTTACAAAAAATCGAATTGAAAAATATCACATTCATTTTTTGATAGATAGCTTCTTAAAACGTTGGTGTCTGGGGCTTTTGTGCCCATTTCCCTTCCCTGCCTCCCATTTCCGCTCTGAAAGGGGCATTATCCGCCCATTTAGGGAGTAGCCTTCAGTTGGGGTGACCCACTCATAAGTTTCCCCTAAAAAAGGTAGAGTCAAAGCTTTGGTTTTTATGAACACCATCCTCTGGCTGACGTCTTAATCTTTAAATCACGCCACAATGGCTTCTCTTCCATCTTCTACTTTATTTTTTGGTAATTTTCTTTGAATTGCTAACTGTAGCCCCCCCCCCCCCCCCCCCCGCGGCAGCCCCAAAAGGTTTTATCTTTTTTAATCCCAACCCTGCCATTTTACTAATTAAAAATTAATCAGTATCTTCATTTTTATATCTTTTCACTGCGGAACTCGGAAAACCTCTTTCTTTTGAAAATTTTTCCCCCTTTACCTAAAATTTTTAAAAAGAGAAAGGGCAGAACAACTCCCCACCTAAAATTTTCCCCCCTTTATTTATTGTCATTTTTTGGGGACATTTTTTTTCTTTTTTTTTCGTGGAACCCATACGCCCGTGACATTTTTTTTTTGAAGGTCAGATGGTTGGCCCCCCACATTCGGACTCCTGGAGGGGCGGATATTAAAATATTATATATATATTAAAATATAAGCGAAAATGTGTCTGCGTCTGTCTGTGTGTTTGGTGTGGGTGTGGGTGGTGTGGTGGGGTTTGGGATAGGTTCCGCCCCCGGGCGCAAACACCTCTAGGCACATTTTGGAACCGGGCGACCGGGAAAGGTTTTAAGCCCATTATGAGATGATCCAATCACTTTTTTTTTTTTTTTTTTTGCGCCCATTAGCGGAATTGTGAAAAAAGTGGGGTTTCGAGAATTGAGGCAACCTTGATGTAGGGTGATGGGAATAGGTGAGGGAAAGGGTGGGGTGATGGGTAAAGGGTGTGGGGGGAGGGTGAGTGAAAGGGTGGGGGGTGATGGGTTGGGGGTATGGGTATGGGTGAGGGGTTGGGGGGGGGGTGATGGGTAATGGGGGAGTGAAGGGGGGGGGGTGGGGTAATGGGTGAGGAATGGGGGGGGGTGAGGGTAATGGGTGAGTGAAGGGTGGGGGGGGATGGGAATGGGTGAGTAATGGGTGGGGGGTGATGGGTAATGGGGAGGAAAGGTGGGGGGTGATGGGTAATGCGTGGTGAATGGGGGGGGGTGATGGGGAAGGGTGAGTGAATGGGTGGGGGGGAAATTACATTTCTAACCATGATTTAAGGAAGTTAGAAGGGGCTTCTGGGGTCCGTGTTTGGTGGGCCAAAGGCCCCCAAACACAGGTGGTGGGGCCAAAAGGCCCCCCAATAGCCCCCCGCAGGAGCTAGCCAAAAAGTCCGCCCGGAGGCGGTTTGCGGCTAGTATAATAAATTTAAAATAAAACAAAGTATGTTGGGTATTTTTGTTTGTGTGTGTTGTGTGTGGTATATTCCGCCCCCGTGGGGGAATCCCCCGTTACCCCATTTTTGGAAACAGGTTTTTACTAGGGGAAAGGTTTTTAAACCCATTATAGATGATCCGATAATATTTTTTTTTTTTTAGACCTATTAGCGAACTTTGAAAAAAATGGGTTGCGAAATTTAGGAAACCCTTTATGTAGGGGGAGGGGAAGGGTGAGTGAAAGGGTGGGGTATGGGTAAGGGTGGGGGTTTATGGGGAGTGAATGGGTGGGGGGTGTGGGGATGGGGGGGGAATAGATGGGGGGGGGTGGGGAATGGGGGAGGGAATGGGTTGGGGATGGGTAATGGGTGAGGAAGGGTGGGGGGGGATGTGAAGGGGGTTTGGCGTTTAAAATACATTCTACATCCATGATTTCAGGAAAGTTTTGAAGGGGCATTGGAGAGTCTGGTTTGGTGGGCCGAAGGCCCACCAATACCCTCCGCAGGGGCTACCAAAAGTCCGCCCGGGGGCGGGTTTGCGGCTAGTATTAAAATATGTATAATATATATATAATATGTATATATATTATATATATATAATATGTATATATAAAATTTTATATAAAATTAAATATATTTATATATAAAAAGTAATTATATATATATATAATTTTAAAATTTTATAATATGTATATAGTATAATATATAATATATTATTATATGTTATATATATTGTAATATATATATATATATATAACTTATGTATTATATAATATATATATATATAATTCTGTAATACAAACACACACAACATACACTCACATTCATAATACACACAAGGGGTAAAACTGTCATCAAAGGTTGGTTAGTGGGCAAGGGCCTGCGTGAAGACACACACACACCAACACACACACCAAAACACACACACAAAACACAACAAACCCCACCCCCACACACACAAACACACACACACACACACACACATACACAAACACGCATACACGAACACACACACCACACACAACCACAGACACCAACCACTCCACACACACAAACAACCACCGCGGACGGGACAGTTGGTTGGGTCTCGACACCATTCTGTGGCCCGCGTTTTGACCCGGCCCGCTCATTCCCGGGGGGGGTTTTTCCCCAGGGGAAATTTCGGGCGGTCACGTCTCCCCGAGCAAGAGGGATGGGTGGTGTGGTTGTGAATTCCCAGCATTACCCCAAAATCAGCAAAATGACCCCAAACTTCCCCCGGGGGGGTGAAATGGCGATTTCGAGCCAGCTCGCGTGGACAAACTATGGGTGAATGGGTGAATGGTGAATGACACACACCACACACCACTCACTCACACTCACACAGATACAAACACTCCCCCCTCCATCACGCCCCCAGATCTATACTTTTTCTCAGCACATTCACAATGCATTTTCTCACGTTGTTCAAACATTACCCCAGTAAAACACACCGCTCGGAACGTGACCGACGGACTGGACGGAGTGCCGTCTCTGCCACGACTTTTATAAATAAGATTTTTGAAAACTAAATGACTGGCCTCAATCCCCCATGCAGGGGACGGGTTTTTTTTTTCTTTTAGTGTCCAGTTCTCGATGCAATGTAAACAGCTGTCTCCTATGCTTTCCCTTCCCATCACTTAGCTTCCAGAAACCCCTACACATAAGACTCAATCCCCCGGAGCTGCCGCCTTATATGAGAAACATGAAATCGACTGGGGGTTCGTCATACCTGTCCCCAGGGCCCATCATACCTCCTCTCCCATTTCCTTCACCTTTCTTCCCCCTTCCTTTGTTCCCTCCTCGGCACAGACACACTAAAGAAGAGGGCCCGAACACCCTTGGGACCAGAAAAACGGGGCCCAGTGGTTTCGCCTGGAAGTGATGAGATCGGCCCCCGATTCGATTCCCCCGGGTCAGGTTTTTTATCCATCTTTGAGTGGCCGAAATAACCCCCATTCGCCATTAACATTAGCGGGGGGTCACACTTTACGAAAATTGATCCCGACATGTCTCGAAAAAGCGAGAAGCGAGAAGTTGGCAGATTTTTGGGAAAAACATTTTTGTACTAAAAGCCCCAAAGCCTGACCTAACGTAGGTAGCCCCTGGGTTTTTGCATTTTCCCTGAAGGCCCTATGAAATCCCCCGACCCAGTACTGGGTACATTTTAAAAAAATCACGAAAATTTTTTCGTATTGATCTTGCACGAAATGACCGCAGCCAACAACAGCGTCACTCCAAAAAATGGGGGGTTTTTAAGGGGTAGAATTTTTTACATCGCACCATCATCCCTTTTTTTAATATGTCCGGCTGGAGGTAATGCCCCCCAAAAACCCCTTTCACTCCCCTTATTACCCTTTTAGACGAGGGTTGAGAAAGGGAAATTTTGGGGTTTGAAAAGGGTATTTTTGGGTTTAAAAAAAGGGATTTTTGAAAAAGTAAAAAAAGGGGTTAGTATTTCTACACAAACCCCTTTTTTACCCTTTTTCCTGCCTCTTTCTGATTGTACGAAGCTAGTCATTTTATGTACAACCCCCCAAAAAAAATCATCGCTTCCTAAAAAAAACAAAAAATTTGCAAATTTACTAAAAGGACCTCCTAGCCCCCCAAAACTGCGCCCCGGCAAGGACCCTCCCCAAACTACGTCCGGTTTTTTTACTCGGTGCATTGTGGGTAAGGGGGGGGTCGCCGCGGGGGGCCCACAAAGGAAAATCGGCATGGAAAAATTTTCGAGTTATTTTGCGCAAAATTTGATATTCCGGGCTATTTTTACTGTCTTGTTCCGCGACAAACTATAGAAAAGCCCGAGGTAAGGTGATGTGCAGAGGTTCAAAAACCAAGAAAACGAGTCATAACAGAGCCTTAAAAAGGGAAGCAACTGGTAGGTACGTAATTGCCCCTACCATTTTCTTACTTCTTAATGAGCCCTTGCGTGATGTTTTCCGGGTTTTAGAACCCTTCGCACATAAACCCATACTGGGCCCCTTCCATGTTGTAGCGAGCACGGAAATATGCACCTGGATATCAATTTTGCCCAAAAAAACTCTATTTTTTTCATGTCGTAGTCTTTTTTTGTAGGCTGACATTTTAATGGTATGATAGTATTAAAATACCTTTTTAAATTTGAGTTCCTTTTTTTGTTTTCCTCATAATAAGAGTGCTACATCAGGGTTTTAAGTGTTTTTGAGGGCAAGAAACTCTTGGTCATCCCAAACATCCCCAAAATTTTTGCTTTGATTTATCTTATTTCCCATTAAAAAATTTGATAACCAGGGTGACATTACCCTCTTGCCTCTGTTACCTGAGGTACTGTCGTCACCGTTTTTTTCCCTACACAATCGGGAAAATTTTGCCGACAGTAAGGGTTAGTTGGTATCCGGTCTTTTCGCCCAAAAACATTTCGCCCAAAACCATAGAGTCATTTCGCCCACAGGCATTTCGCCCACACTAGGGACATTTAGCCCCACTTGGAGTCTATAGGAGTGGATTTGGGTTTATATTTTTTAGTTTGTCGAGCCCCCCCAACCCCCCCCGCTAGGTTGGGTTAGGGTAGGTTAGATTTGGGTATTTTGGCTGTTTTGGTTGGGTTAGTTTAAATTTTGGGTTATTAGGATGGGTTGTTTTGGTTGGTTTTTAGCTTAGGTAGATTTGGTTAAGTTAGCATATCGTGGGTCAAGCCCCTGTGGGGTGGGTTTTTAATTTTGGTTGGGTTATTTTTATTTGGTTAGGAATTTTTCGTATTTCGCCCAAAAGACTTTTTGTCCCAAATGTAAGTCAATTCCCCCCAAAATTAAGAAATTTCCCCCACTCTAAAGTCAATTCCCCCCACCGATCCATTCAGGGAGTCATGAACTAACTTCCTCTGGCAGAAATGGATAAACCCACCAGAAAACCTTTGGGCAAAATGACAAATTTTTCTAGTGTTTGCCATACTCTCCCATTCCCCCCAAACAATTTGGGGCCTGGGGAAAGGGGGGGGGTTTTGGGGGGGAAAAAATTTATGGTGGGAAAACACGAATTAAAGAGTTGGAGGGGGGGGTAAAATTCCAGATCTAGGGTAATTTCCTTATATCTAGAGAAATTGCCTAAACCAAAAAAAACTAACTAACCCAAAAAAACTACCCCAGCAGGGGGGTTTACCCACCATAACCTAACCTAACCAAATCTAACTTTAACCCAACCAAATCTAAACCCATCTAACCTATTGATTGGGTTTTTAGGGTTTGATTTGATTTGGTTTTGGTTAGGATAGGTTAGATTTGGTTAGGTTTTGATTAGGTTTCGGGGGGTCAAAACCCCCTGTAGGGTTGGTTAATTTGGGGAGGTTAGTATTTTTGTTAGGGAATTTTTTTCTAGATATAAGGAAATTTCCTGATTTTGGGAATTTTTCCCCCCCTACACAACTCTTTAATATGTTTCCCAGCATAATTTGTTCCCACCCCCAAAACCCCGCTTCCCCCGGTCCCCAAAAAAATTTTTGGGGGGGAAGTGGGGAGAGTGTGGGGAAAAAACTAGAAATTTTCCGTCATTTTGCCCCCGTTCTGGGGTTCATTCCTTTCTGCCCAAAGGAAAATATAGTTACATGACTCCGTGAGGATCCTGTTGGGGAATTGACTTTTAAATGGGCGAATTGACTCTTTTATGTGGGCAATTGATTTACATGTGGACGAAATGTCTTTTGGGCGAATGACGAAAATTTCCAACCCCAAAAAAAACCAACCTAACCAAAAAACCCACCCTAGCAGGGGGCTTGACCCCCCCGAAACCTAACCAACCAAATCTAACTAAGCTAATAACTAAACCAACTAACCTATCCTAACCCAACCCAAAACAATCTAACCCCAACCCAAAATTTAAACCCAAACCCCAAACTAACTAACCTAAAAAATCTAAAAACCTCCTAGTGGGGGGGTTGGGGTTCTCGAAAAACTAAACAAAAAAATACCAACCTCCCAGCCCATAGACTCCAAAGGGGGGCGAAATGACCCATAGTGTGGGCGAAATGACTCCATAGTGTGGGGCGAAATGACTCCAAATGTGGGCGAATGACCTTTTGGGGGAAATACCATGGGTGGCGAAATGGGAGTGGCAAATGACCCGGGTACCCAAACCCAACCATTATGTCGGCGAGTTTTCCCCATTTGTGTAGGGAAAAAATATCGGTAGACAAGTACCAGCAGGTACCCTGAGGAAAGGATGGGTAATGTCACCGGGGTTATGCAATTTTTTTGGGTGGAGAAATAAGATAAATCAAAGCAAAGGTTGGGGATGTTGGTAAACCAAAAGATTCTTGGTCGTCAAGTAACATTTAAACCCTGATTTGCACTTATTATAGAAAAAACAACAAAAGGAAAACCCAAATTTAAAAAGGTATTTTAATACTATATAACCAGAATAGTACAGCCTACAAAAAGAAGATTAGACGATGAAAAAAAATAAGTTTTTTTGGGCGAATTTATATTCCAGGGGCTAATTTCCTGCCGCTGCAAAAAGAGAAGGCTAGGGATGGTTTTGGGGCAAGGCTTTAAACCCGGAAAAAAGTCACGCAGATTATTAAGAAGAAGAAGTGGTAGGGGAAATTTGTACTACCAGGGCTTACCTTTTGAAAAGGGTTGTTAGACTTGTTTTCTTGGTTTTGAAGCCTCTGCCCCATCAGCCATTACCTCGGTTTCTCTATAGTGTTGTAGCGAAAAAAAAAGCACGTAATTAGCACCTGGAATTCAATTTTGCGCCCAAAAAAACCAAATTCTTTCCCTCGCCGTTTGTTTTTCCCCTTCGTAGGTCCCCCCGGGCGACCCCCCCTTACCCCACAAAACCGAGTAAACAAATGACGATTATTTGGGGGCCCCTTTCGGTGGGAGCCTACTGCCACCCCCCCAGTACACGCCCCCCTCTCTGTCCCATGAATACACGGACATTTTACCGGGATCTACTAAATTTCAGGCGGGGGGGGCGTTTTTGGAGTTTCAAATGAATTTTATAATTTTCGACTTGCGGTGCGGCCTTGCAAAAACGGAGGAAAAAAGGCCAAGCCCCAGGCAGTAAGGGTACGTTCCGGTCTCTAGACACGGGGGAGGAGAGTGGGGAAGTCTTTGGGGGGTTGGCCTTGAAGACGAAAAAACCCCTTAAGAATTGCTGAGGTAACGAGTCGTTTTTCAGAGAAGGGGGTGGGTTGATTGGGGAGAAGGAGACATTTTGGAGAAAGCCCCTTTAACCTGGATCGCTTGCCATCACCCCCCATACTAGCCCCCCCCCGGGAAACTAGCTTTCTTTCTTGTCGATGGGTTTTTTTTTGGGGCCCCAAAAAAAATATTCTTTTCGTTACCAAACGTTTGAAGAAACATTTAGAATACCTCGAGCATGCCTTGCCCCAAAAAAAACTGGAAGATGAAGGAGGTGGGGGAAATTTGAATTGAGTCAAGGCATTTTTTGGAGATCGTGCACACCCCCGGGGGGG
>JACEEZ010019322.1:0-16564 GCA_016584305.1 Chionoecetes opilio | reverse complement strand
TTATTGTGATTAAAAGGGATAAACAAAGGTTTTTTTATAGTTTCTTTTAAACTGACGTTTTTGTATATATACAAGTAGTTTTCTTATCAGATTGCTATAAACCCATAAAATGTAGTGTTTTCAATGATATTAGCTATTATCGGTGATATATAGCTGTTTCCTACAAATTGAAGTATAAAATCCTCTTTTTAGAATAATTTGCACCTATAAATGCTACATTACATTAAGCTATTAAATAGAAGAGTAGGAGGAAATTTATTGTGATTAACGGTATTTGCAAGCATTTTCATAGTTTTTTGTAAAATGTAGCGTTATTGATAATTTCAAGTAGTTTTACTTATCATATTGCTATAAACCCATAAAATGTAGTGTTTTCAATGATATTAGCTATTTATCGGTGATATAAGTTTTTTTCCTACAAATTGGGAAATATAAAATCCTCTTTTAAGAATAATTTGCACCTATAAGTAGCTTACATTACATTAAGCTATTAATAGAAGAGTAAGAGGTTATTTATTGTGATATACGGGATATTGCTTGCGTTTTTCATAGTTTCTTCTAAACTGTAGCGTTATGTATATACACAAGTAGTTTTACTTATTATATTGCATAAACCCTAAATGTAGTGTTTTCAAAAGATATTAGCTATTTATCGGTGATATATAGCTGTTTTCCTACAAATTGAAGTATAAAATCCTCTTTTTAGAATAATTTGCACTTATAAGTAGCTTACATTACATTAAGCTATTAAATAGAAAGTAAGAGGTTATTTATTGTGATATAACGGGATATTGCAAGCGTTTTCATAGCTTCTTGTAAACTGTAGCGTATTGTATATATACAAGTAGTTTTTACTAATTTTATTACTATAAACCCATAAATGTAGTGTTTTCAATGATTTTTTCCTAGTTATCAGTGTTATATCTGTTTTCCTACAAATTTAAGGGATAAAATCTCTTTTTTGAATAATTTGCACTATAAGTAGCTTACATACATTAAGCTATTAAATAGAAGAGTAAGAAGTTATTTATTGTGATATAACGGTATATTGCAAGCGTTTTTTCATAGTTTCTTGTAAACTGTAGCGTTATTGTAAAATATACAAGTAGTTTTACTTATTATTTGCTATAAACCCATAAAAAGTAGTGTTTTTCAAAGATATTTGCTATTTATCGGTGATATAGCTGTTTTCCTACAAATTGAAGTATAAATCCTCTTTTTTGAATAATTTGCACCTATAAGTTGCTTACATTACATTAAACTATTAATAAGAGTAAGGGGGTTATTTATTGTGATATAACGGTTTTATTGCAACGTTTTTCATAGTTTCTTGTAAACTGTAGCGTTATTGTATATATACAAGTAGTTTTACTTATTATTTGCTATAAACCCATAAAATGTAGTGTTTCAATGATTTTAGCTAGTTATCAGTGATATATAGCTGTTTTCCTACAAATTGGAAGAAATAAAATCCTTTTTTTGAATAATTTGCAAATATAAGTAGCTTACATTACATTAAGCTATTAAATAGAAAAGTAAGAGGTTATTTATTGTGATATAACGGTATATTGCAAGCGTTTTTCATAGCTTCTTGTAAACTGTAGCGTTATTGTATATTACAAGTAAATTTACTTATCATATTGCTAATAAACCCATAAAATGTAGTGTTTTCAATGATATTAGCTATTTATCGGGGATATAAGCTGTTTTCCTACAAATTTAAGTATAAAATCCTCTTTTTAGAATAATTTGCACCTATAAGTTGCTTACATTACATTAAGCTATTAAATAGAAGAGTAAGAGGTTATTTTTTGTGATAAACGGTATATTGCAAGCGTTTTTCATAGTTTCTTCTAACTGTACGTTATTTTATATATACAAATAGTTTTACTTATTATATTGCTATAAAGCCATAAAATGTAGTGTTTTCAATGATTTTAGCTAGTTATCAGTGATATATAGCTGTTTTCCTACAAATTGAAGTATAAAATCCTCTTTTAGAATAATTTTGCATCTATAAGTAGCTTACATTACATTAAGCTTAATAAATAGAAGAGTAAGAGGAAATTTATTGTGATATAACGGTATATTCCAAGCGTTTTTCATAGTTCTTGTAAACTGTAGCGTTATTGTATATATAAAAAGTAGTTTTTCTTATCATATATAACCCATATAATGTAGTGTTTCATGATTTTAGCTAGTTATCAGTGATATATAGCTGTTTTCCTACAAATTGAAGTATAAAATTATCTTTTTAGAATAATTTGCACCTATAAGTAGCTTACATTATATAAGCTATTAAATAGAAGATTAAGAGGGTTATTTATTGTGATATAACGGTATATTGCAAGCGTTTTTTTTATAGTTTTGTAAACTTTTGCGTTTTTGTATATATAAAAAGTAGTTTTACTTATCATATTGCTATAAACCCATAAATGTAGTGTTTTCAATGATTTTAGCTAGTAATCGGAGATATATAGTTGTTTTCCCAAAATTTAGGTATAAAATCTTTTTTTTAGAATAATTTTTCACTATAAGTAGCTTATATTACATTAAGCTTTAATGAAGAGTAAGAGGTTATTTATTGTGGTATAACCGTATATTGCAAGCGTTTTTTCATAGTTTCTTCTAAACCTGTAGCGTTATTGTATATATACAAGTAGTTTTACTTATTATATTGCTATAAACCCATAAAATGTAGTGTTTTCAATGATTTTAGCTAGTTATCAGGATATATAGCTGTTTTCCTACAAATTGAAGTATAAAATCTTTTTTTTGAATAATTTGCAAATATAAGTAGCTACATTACATTAAGCTATTAAATAGAAGAGTAAGAGGTTATTTATGTGATATAACGGTATATAGCAAGCGTTTTTCATAGTTTCTTGTAAATTGGTACCGTTATTTTTTATATACAAGTAGTTTTACTTTATCATATGCTATAAAACCTATACAAATGTAGTGTTTTCAAGATATTACTATTTGTCGGTGATATATAGCTGTTCTCCTACTAATTGAAGTAATAAAATCCTTTTTTTAGAATATTTGCCCTATAAGTACCTTACATTACATTACATTAATAAATGTAAAGAGTAACAGGTTATTTATTGGTATTATTAAAGGTATATAGCAACGTTTTTCATAGTTTCTTAGTAAACTGTAGCTTATTGTATATATAGCAGTAGTTTTACTTATCAGATTGCTATAAACCCTAAAATGTGTGTTTTCATGATATTAGCTATTACGGTGATATATAGCTGTTTTCCTACAAATTGAAGTATACAATCCTCTTTTAAGAATAATTTGCCCTATAAGTTGCGTACATTACATTAAGCTATTAAAATAGATAGGAGGAGGAAATTTATTGTAATATAAACCGGTATATTGCAAGTGTCGTTTTTCATAGTTTTCTTGTAACTGTAGCGTTATTGTATAATATACAAGTAGTTTTTACTTATCATATTGCTATATACACCCATAAATGTAGTGTTTTCAAATGATTTAGCTATTTAGCGTGATATATAGTTGTTTTCCTACAATTGAAGTATAAAATCCTCTTTTAAGAATAATTTGCACCTATAAGTAGCTTACATTACATTAAAGCTATTAAATAGAAGAGTAGAGTTATTTATTGTGATATAACGGTATAATTGCTTGGCGTTTTTTCATATTTCTTCTAAACTGTAGCGTTATTGTATATCCAAGTAGTTTTACTTATATTTGCTATAAAACCATAAAATTGTAGTGTTTTCAATGATAATTAGCTATTTTCCGTGATATAATAGCTGTTTTCCTACAAATTGAAGTATAAAAATTCCTCTTTTTAGAATAATTTTGCACTTATAAGTAGCTTACATTACATTAAGCTATTCAATAGAAGAGTAAGGAGGTTATTTATTGTGATATAACCGTATTTGCAAGCGTTTTTCCATAGCTTCTTGTAAACTGTAGCGTTTATTGTATAATACAAGTAGTTTTACTATTATATTACTATAAACCCATAAAATGTCGTGTTTTCAATTATTTTACCTGAGTTATCAGTGTTATATATCTGTTTTTCCTACAAATTGAGGTATAAAATCCTCTTTTTAGAATAATTTGCCCCTATAAGTAGCTACATTACATTAAGCTATAAATAGAAGAGTAGAATTTATTTATTGTGATATAACGTATATTCCAACGTTTTTCAATAGTTTTCTTGTAAACTGTAGCGTTATTGTATATATACAACTTAGTTTTTTACTTAGCATATTGCTATAAACCCATAAATGTAGTGTTTTTCAATGATATTAGCTATTTATCGGTGATATATAGCTTGTTTTCCTACAAATTTATGTATAAAATCCTCTTTTTAGATAATTTGCACCTATAATTGCTTACATTACATTAAGCTATTAAATAGAAGAGTAGAGGTTATTTATTGTATATAACGGTTTTATTGCAAGCGTTTTTTCATAGTTTCTGTAAAACTGTATCGTTATTGTATATATAGGCTAAGTATTTTTCCTTATTATATTGCTATAACCAAATAAAATGTAGTGTTTTCATATGATTTTAGCTATTATCAGTGATATATGCTGTTTTCCTACTTGAAGAATAAAAATCCTTTTTTTTGAATATTTGCAATATAAGTAGCTTACATTACTTACGCTATTAATAGAAAGTAATAGGTATTTAATTGTGATATAACGGTATAGTTGCAATACGTTTTTCATAGCTTCTGTAACCTGTAGCGTTATTTGTAATATATACAGAGTAAGTTTACTATCATATTGCTATAAACCCATAAATGTAGTGTTTTCAATGAATATTAGCTATTTATCGGTGATATATAGCTGTTTTCCCTACAATCGAAGTATAAAATCCTCTTTTTAGAATAATTTGCACCTTCTAGAGTAGCTTACATAAAACATTAAGCTATTAAATAAAGCGTTAGAGGTTATCATATTGTGATATAACGGTTTTATTGCCCAAAGCGTTTGTCATAGGTTTCTTCTAAACTGTAGCGTTTATTGTATAATCCAACTAGTTTTATAGTTATTCTATTTTCTATAAACCATAAATGTAGTGTTTTGATGATTTTTAGCTAGTTATCAGTGTATATTAGCTGTTATCCTACAAATTGAAGTATAAAATCCTCTTTTTAGAATAATTTGCACTATAAGTAGCTTTATACATTTACATTAAGCTATTAAATAGAAGAGTAGAGGTTTATTGATTGTGATGATACGGTATTCATTGCAAGCGTTTGTCATAAGCTTCTTGTAAACTGTAGCGTTATTGTCTATATACAAGTAGTTTTTAACTATCATATTGCTATAAACCCCTTATATTGTGGTTTTCACTGATATTAGGCTAAGTTATCAGTGAAGCTAATAGCTGTTTTCCTACAAATTGAGTATAAATCTGTTTTTAGATAATTGCACCTATCAGTAAGCTTATATTACATTAGCTATTACGTACAAGAGGTAAGAGGTTATTTATTGTGATATAACGTATATTGCAAGCGTTTTTCATAGTTTCTTGTAAACTGTAGCGTTATTGTATATATACAAGTAGTATTTATTATCAGATTGCTATAGACCCATAAAATGGTAGTGTTTTCTGATATTAGCTATTTATCGGTGATATATAGCTGTTTTCCTACAAATTGAGTATAAAATCCTCTTTTTAGAATAATTTTGCACCTATAAGTTTGCTTACATTACATAAGCTATTAATTAAAAGAGTAAGAGGTTATTTGTTGTTGATATAGACGGTATAATTGCTTGCGTTTTTCATAGTTCTTTGTAACTGGAGCGTTATTGTATGATATCCAAGTATCATTGTTTTACTTTTCAGATTGCTATAAACCCATAAAATGTAGTGTTTTTCAATGATATTAGCTATTTAATCGTGATCTATAGCTTGTTTTCCTACAATCTAAAATTGAAGTATAAAGTCCTCTTTTTAGAATAATTTGCACCTATATTGCTTACAATTACATTTAATCATTAAATAGAAGAGTAAAGGGTATTTATGTGATATAACGGTATATTGCAAGGCGTTTTTCATGGGTCTTGTAAACTGTAGCGTATTGTATATCATACAAGTAAGTTTACTTAGCATATTGCTATAAACCCCATAAAATTTAGTGTTTTTCAATGATATTAGCTATTGATCGGGATATTTAGGCTGTTTTCCTACAATTGAAATATAAATCCTTTTAGAATAATTTGGCACCTATAAGTAGCTTACAGATAACATAAAAGCTATGAAATGATAGTTAGAGGTTATATATTGTGATATACGTTTATTGCAAGCGTTTTTTCCATAGTTTCTCCTTCTAAACACATGTAAGCGTTATTGGTAATATATGCAAGTAAGTTTTACTTATTATATTGCTAAAACCCCTAAAATGTAGTGTTTTGATGATTTTTAGCTAGTTATCATGATTATAGCTGTTTTTCCTACAAATTGAAGTTAAAATCCTCTTTTAAGAATAATTTTGCACCTATAGTAGCTTTACATTACATTAAGCGCATTAACTGAGAGTAAGAGGTTATTTTATTGTGATATAAACGGTCATCTTGCACGCGTTTTTCAACAGTTTCTTCTAAACTGTAGCGTTTTGTATATATACAAGTAGTTTTAACTTATTATATTGCTATCCCCCATAAAATGTAGTGTTTTCATGATATTAGCTTTTATCGGTGATTATATGCGTTTCCTACAAATTGAAGTATCGCCATCCTTTTTTAGACATAATTTGCCCCTATAATTAGCTTACTTACATTAATCTAGTAAAATATAAGAGTAAGAGGTTATTTATTTGATATAACGGTATAAATTGTCAAGCGTTTTTTCATAGTTTTGCTTGTAAACTGTAGCGTTATGTATATATCTACAATATTTTTTTACTTATCATATTGCTTATAAAACCCATAAATGTAGTGTTTTCAATGATATTAGCTATTTATCGGCGATTATATAGCTGGTTTCCTACAATTGAAGTATAAAATCCTCTTTTTAGAATAATTTGCACCATAATTGCTTACATTAATTAAGCTACTTAAATCAAGAGTAAAAGGTTATTTTTGTGATATAAACGGTATTATTGCTACGTTTTTTCATAGCTTCTTGTAACCTGTGCGTTTTGTTCTAACAAGTATTTTTACTGATTATATTGCTATAACCATAAATGTAAAGTGTTTTCAATAATTTTAGCTAGTTTATCAGTGATATATAGCTGTTTTCCTACAAATTGGAAGTACAAAAATCCTCTATTAGAATAAGTTGCACCTATAAGATAGCTTACATTATCTTAAGCTATTAATTAGAAGAGAATAGGAGAAATTTATTGTGATATAACGGTAATAAAATTGCAGCGTTTTTTCATAGTTTCTTGTAAACTTAGCGTTATTGTATATATACAAGTAGTTTTACTTTTATCATAGTATTGCTATAGAACCCCTAAAATGTGTGTTTTCAATTTTTTAAGCTATTTATCGGTGATTATATATCTGTTTTCCACAAATTTGAATATAAATCGTTTTTTAGAATAATTTGGCACCTATAGTACTACATTACATTAGCTAATAAATGGAAGAGTAAGAATGTTATTTAATTGTGATATAAAGGTATAATAGCAAGCGTTTTTCATAGTTTCTTGTAACTGTAGCGTTTTATTGTCTATATAAAGTAGTTTTTACTTATCATATTGCGATAACCCATTAATGTAAGTGTTTTCAACTGATATTTAGCTAGTTTATCCGTGATATCTAACTGTTTTTCCTACATTGAGGTATAAAATCTTGTTTTTAAAAGGAAATAAAATTTGCACCTATAAAGTAGCTTACATTACATTAAGCTATTAAATGGAAAGTAAGAGGTTATTTATTTGTGATATAACGGTATATTGCAAGCGTTTTTTCATAGCTCTTGTAAACTGTGCGTTTATTGTCTATATACAAAGTAGTTTTAACTTATCATATTGCTACAACCCATAAACATGTAGTGTTTTTCAAATGATATTACGATTTATCGGTGAATATATAGCTGTTTTTCCTACCATTTAAAGTATAAAATCTCTTTTAGAATAATTTGCCACCTATAAGTAGCTTACATTACCATTAAGGCTTTCAATATAGAAGAGTAAGAGGTTATTTATTGTGATATACGTATATTGCTTGCGTTTTTCATAGTTTCTTCTAAACTTTAGCGTTATTGTACTGTATATAATATACAAGATTTTTACTTATCTTGCTAAAAAACCAAAAATGTAGTGTTTTCAATTGATATTAGCTATTTATCGAAATGTAGCTGTTTTCCTACAAATTGAAGTATAAAATCCTCTTTTTAGAATAATTTTGCACCTATAAGTGCTTACATTACATTAAGCTATAAATAGAAGAGTAAGGGTTATTTATTGTGATATAACGGTATATTGCAAGCGTTTTCTAGTTTCTTCATAAACTGTAGCGTTATTGTATATATACAAATAGTTTTACTTATTATATTGCTATAAACCCATAAAAGTAGTGTTTTTCAATGATATTAGCTATTTTCGTGATATATAGCTGTTTTCCTACAAAAGAAGTTATAAATTCTCTTTTTAGAATAATTTGCACTATAAGTAGCTTACATTACATTAAGTAGATAATAGAAGAGTAGAAGGTTATTATTGTGATATACGGTATATTGTAAGCGTTTTTCATAGTTTCTTGTAAAGTAGGTTATTGTATATATACAAGTTTTAAATTATTTATTGTATAAACCCAAAAGTGTTTGTTTCAATGATTTTAGCTAGTTATCAGTGATATATAGTGTTTTCCCACAATTGAAGTACAAAATCCTCTATTAGAATAATTTGCACCTATAAGTAGTACATTTTCATTAAGTATTTAAATAGAAGAGTAGGAGGAAATTATTGTGAATTTAAAGGTATATTGCAAGCGTTTTTCTAGTTTACTTGTAAACTGTAGCGTTATTGATATTCATAAGTATGTACTCATCATATTGCTAAAACCCATAAATGTAGTGTTTTCAATGTTTTAGCTATTTTTTCGGTGATATATAGCTTTTTCCTACAATTGAAGTATAAAATTTTTTTTTAGAATAATTTGCACCTATAAGTAGCTTACTTACATTAAGCTAATAAATGGAAGAGTAAGAGGTTATTTATTGTGATATTAAGGTATATTGCAAGCGTTTTTCATAGTTTCTTGTAAAATGTAGCGTTATTGTCTATATAAAAAGTAGTTTACTTATCATATTGCTATAACCCATATAATGTAGTTGTTTTCAATGATATTAGCTAGTTATCAGTGATAATAGCTGTTTCCTACAAATTGAGTATAAAAATTTTTTTTTTAGAATAATTTGCACTATAAGTAGCTTACAATTATTAATATTAAATAGAAGAGTAAGAGTTATTATTGTGATTAAAGTAATTGCAACGTTTTTTTCATAGCTTCTTGTAAAACTGTTAGACGTATTGTATATACAAGTAGTTTTACTAATTATTGCTATAAACCCATAAAATGTGTGTTTTCAATGATTTTACCTAGTTATCAGTGTTATATATGTTTTCCTAAATTGAGGATAAATACTTTTTTAGATAATTTGCACCTATAAGTTTGCTTACATTTTAAGCTATTAAATAGAAGAGTAAGAGGTTATTTATTGTGGATACAGTATATTTGCAACGTTTTTCATAAAGTTCTTCTAAACTGTAGCGTATTAGTAGATATACAAGTATTTTACTTATAATTGCTATAAACACATAAAATTGTAGTGTTTTCATGATATTAGCTATTTATCGGTGATATATAGCTGTTTCCTACAATTGAAGTATCCATCCTTTTTTTAGAATATTTGCCCCTATAATAGCTTACATTACAAATTAAGCTATTAAATAGAAGAGTAAGAGGTTATTTATTGTGATATAACGGTTTATAGCAAGCATTTTTCATAGCTCTTGTAAACTGTAGCGTTATTGTATATATACAAGTAGTTTTACTAATTATATTGCTATAAACCCATAAAATGTAGTGTTTTCAATGATTTTACCTAGTTATCAGTGTTATATATCTGTTTTCCTACAAATTGAGGTATAAAATCCTCTTTTTAGAATATTTGCACCTATAAGTAGCTTACATTACATTAAGCTAATAATGAAGAGTAAGAGGTTATTTATTGTGATATAAAGGTATATAGGCCCCCCCAAACAAGTCGTTTTTCATAGGTTCTGGTAAACTGTAGAGTTATGTCTATGATACAAGTAGTTTACTTATCATATTGCTATAAACACATATAATGTAGTGTTTTCAATGAATTAGCTAGTTTATCCGTGAGTATAGAGTTTTTCCTACAAATGAGGTATAAAATTCTTTTTTTAGAATAATTTGCACTATAAGTAGCTACATTACCATTAAGCTATTAAATAGAAGAGTCAAGAGGATATTTATTGTGATATAACTGTTATATTGCAAGCGTTTTTCATGCTTCTTGAAAACTGCTGCGTATTGTATATTACAAGTAGTTTTACAATTATATTGCTATAAACCCATAAAATGTAGTGTTGTCAATGATGTACCTAGGTATCGGGGTTATATATGTTTTCCTTACAAATTTGATGGTTAAAATCCTCTTTTTAGAATTAATTTGACATAATAAGTAGCGTACATTACATTAAGCTATTAAATAGAAGAGTAAGTAGGCGGATTTATTGTGGTATAAACGGATAATTGCAAGGTTTCATAGTTTCTTCTAAACTGTAGCTGAAGTATATAATACAAGTTAGTTTTATGATTATATTGCTATAAACCATAATGTAGTGTGTTCAACGATATTAGCTATGGATCGGTGTTATTATATAGCGGTTTCCTACAAAATGTAAGATCCCATCCTTTTTTAGAAAATAATTTGCCCTATAAGTTAGTACATTACATTAAGCTATTAAAGAAGAGTAATAGGTTATTTATGTGATATAACGGTTATAGCAAGCATTTTCATAGTTCTTGTAAACTGTAGCGGATTGTATATTATACACAAGTAGCTTACTTATTCATATTGCTATAACTAATAAATGTAGTGTTCAATGATGATTAGCTATTTGTCGGTGATATATAGCTGTTCTCCTACAAATTGATGTAGTAAAATCCTCTTTTTAGGAATAATTTGCACCTATAAGTAGCCTAATACATAAGCTATAAGGAAGAGTAAGAGGTTATTTATTGTGATAAACGGATATGCTTGCGTTTGTCATCGTTTCTTCTTAAAACTGTGCGGTATTGTATATATACAAGTAGTTTTTACTTATTATATGCTATAAAGCCAAAAAAAATGTAGTGTTGAATGATTTAGCTAGTTATCAGGTTATATAGCTGTTTCCCTTCAAAGTGAAAGTAAAAAAATCCTCTTTTTAGAAATAATTTGAACCTATAAGTAGCTTTACATTAAATTAAGCTATTAAAAGAAGAGTAAGAGGTTATTTTATTGTGATATAACGGTATATTGAAAATGCGTTTTCATAGCTTCTTGTAAACTGTAGCGTTATTGTAATATATACAAGTAGTGTCTAATGATATTGACTTATGAAAACCCATAAACTGTAGTGGTTCAATGATTTTACCTAGTTATTCAGTGTTATATATCTGTGTCCTACAAATGCAGTATAAAATCCTCTTTTTAGAATTAATTGACCTTATAAGTAGCTACATTTACATAAGCTTACTAATAAGAAGAGGCAGAGGGTATTTATTGTGGTTTATAACGGTATATGCAAAGCGTTTTAATAGTTATTCTAAAATGTAGCGTATAGCTATATATACAAGTAGTTTTACTCATTATATGCTATAAAACCCATTAAAATGTAGTGTTTCAATGATAAGCTATTATCGGTGATATATAGCTGTTGCCTACTAAAATGAAGTATCCCATCCTTTTGTTAGAATATTTGAACCTATAAAGCTGCTACATTACAGAAGCTATTAAATAGAAGAGTAAGAGGTTATTATTGGGATTATAACGGGTATATTGCCAGGGTGTCATAGTTTCTTGTAAACTCGTCAGAGTTATTCTATATATACAAGTAGTTTTAATTATTATATTGCATAAACCATAAAATGTAGTTTTTCTATGATATTAGCTAGTTATCAGTGAGAGATAGCTGTTTCCTAGAAATTGAAGTATAAAATCCTCTTTTTGAATAATTTGCCACCTATAAGTTGCTTACATTACAATTAAGCTATTAAATAGAACGAGTAAGAGGTTATTTTTAAATTGTGATTATAACGGTATATGCCAGCGTTTTCATAGTTTCTTGTAAAACTGTAGCGTATCTATATATACAAGTAGTTTTACTTATTATATTGCTATAAACCCATAAAAGTAGTGTTTTTAAAGATTTAGCTAGTTATCCAGTGCTATATAGCTGTTTTCCAAAAAATGAAGTATAAAAATCCTCTGTTTAGATAATTTGGAACCTATAAGTAGCTTACAAAGTAAGCTATTAAATAGAAGAGAAGAGGAAATTTATTGTGAGATAACGGTATATTGCAAGCGTTTTTCAAGTTTCTTGTAAAAAAACTGTAGCGTATTGTATAAATACAAGTAGGTTTTCCTTATAATTGCTATAAACCCATAAAATGTAGTGTTTTCAATGATATAGCTTAATTTATCGTTGATATATAAGCTGTTTTCTACAAATTGATATATAAAATCCTTTTTAAGAATATTTGCACCTATAAGTAGCCTTACATAACATAAAAGCTATTATAATAGAATAGTTAGAGGTTAAATTGTGATATAAGGTTTATTGCAAGGTTTTTTCAAGTTTCTTCAAACTGAGCGTTATTGTAATATATACAAGTAGTTTAATTCTTATATTGCTATAAACCATAAAATGTAGTGTTTGAATGATTTCTTAGCTAGTTATCAGTGATATATAGTGTTTCTACAAATTGAAGTATAAAATCCTCTTTTAATGAAATAATTTGCACCTATAAGTAGCTTATATTACATTTAAGCTATTAAATAGAAGAGAAAGGTTAGTTATTGTGATATAAGGGTATATGCAAGCGTTTTTCATATTTTCTTCTAAACTGTAGCGATATTGTATATATACACGTAGTGTTATTATATCTGGCTATAAACCATAAAATGTAGTGTTTTCAATTATATTATATTATCGGTGATATATAGCTGTTTTTCACAAATTGAAGATCCCATCCTTTTTTTAGAATAATTTGCCCTATAAGTAGCTACATACAAAGCTAGTAAATAGAAGAGTAAGAGGTTTTCATTGTGATATAACGGAATATTGCAGCGTTTTTATAGTTTCTTGTAAACTGTATCGTTATTGTATATATTATACAATAGTTTTACTATCATATTGCGATAAACCATAAAAGTAGTGTGTCAATGATATAGCTATTTATCGGCGATCTATAGCTGTTTCCACAATTGATGCTTAAAATCCCTCTTTTAGAATAATTTTGACCTATAAGTTGCTTACATACATTAAGCTATTTAAATAGGAAGAGTAAGAGGTGAATGTGATATAACGTATATTGCGCGTTTTCAAGTTTATTGTAAACTGTTAATGCGTTTTATGTGTATATATACAAGTAGTTTTACTTATATCTTGCTAAAACCCCATAAAATGTAGTGTTTTCAATGATTTAGCTAGTTATCATTGAATATATAGTGTTTTCCTACAAATGAAGTACCAAAATCCTCTATTTAGAATTAATGCTCCTATAAGTAGCCTTACATTAGATTAAGTGCATTAAATAGAAGAGAGAGGAGGAAATTTATGTGATTATAACGTATATTGCAAGCGTTTTTCATAGTTTATTTATAAACTGTAGCGGATTGTTATATACAAGTAGTTTTACTTATCATATTCTAAAACCCATAAAATGTAGTGTGTTCAATGTTAGCTATTATCTGTGATATATACAGTGCATTTCCTACAAACTGAAGTATAAAAATCTTTTTTTAGAATAATTGCACCTATAATTAGCTACACCATTAAGTAATAATGGAAGAGTATAAGGAGTATTTATGTGATATAAAGGATATAGCAAGCGTTCATAGTTTCTTGTAAACGTAGCTTTATGTCATATACAAGTAGTTTTACTGATCATATGCAAACCCATATAAGTAGTGTTTTCAAATGAATATTAGCTAGTATCAGGATATAGCTGTTCCTACAAATTTAGGTATAAATCTTTTTTTAGAATAATTGCACCTAAAGTAGCTTACATTAATAAGCTATAAATAGAAAGAGTAAGAGGGTATTTATTGTGATTATAACGGATATGCAATGAGTTTTTCAAGCGTGTAAAAAACTGTAGCGTTATTGTATATTATCAAGTTAGTTTACTAAATTATATTGCTATAAACCATAAAAAGTAGTGTTTTCAATTATTTACATAGTATCAGTGGTAATATCTGTTTTCCTACAAAATTGAGGTATAAAATCTTCTTTTTAGAATAATTGCACCTATAAGTAGTTAAAGGACAAGTAAGCTATTAAATAGAAGAGTTAAGAGTTATGTAGTGTGGATACGGTATTGCAAGCGTTTGTCATAGGTGCTGCTAAACTGTAGCGTTATAGTATATATACCCAAGTAGTTTACTTAGTATATTGCTATAAAACCCCATAAAAGTAGTGTTTCAGGATATTAGCTATTATCGGTGATATATAGCTGTTTCTACACATTGAAGTTCCATCCTTTTTGTTAGAATAAATTTTGCCCCTATAAGTAGCTTAAATTACAGTAAGCTATTAAATAGAAGAGTAAGAGGTTATTTATTGTGATATAAACGGTATATTGCAAGCGTTTTTCATAGCTTCTGTAAACTGTAGCGTTATTGTATATATACAAGTAGTTTTACTAATTATATTGCTATAAACCCATAAAATGTAGTGTTTCAATGATTTACCTAGTTATCAGTGTTATATATCTGTTTTCCTACAAATTGAGGTATAAAAATCCTCTTTTAGAATAATTTGCACCTATAAGTAGCTTACATACATTAAGCTATTAAATAGAAGAGTAAGAGGTTATTTATTGTGGTATAACGGTATATTGCAAGCGTTTTTCATAGTTTCTTCTAAACTGTAGCGTTATAGTATATATACAAGTAGTTTTACTTATTATATTGCTATAAACCCATAAAATGTAGTGTTTTCAATGATATTAGCTATTTATCGGTGATATATAGCTGTTTTCCTACAAATTGAAGTATCCCATCCTTTTTTTAGAATAATTTGCACCTATAAGCTGCTTACATTACATTAAGCTATTAAATAGAAGAGTAAGAGGTTAATTATTGTGATATAACGGTATATTGCCAGCGTTTTTCATAGTTTCTTGTAAACTGTAGCGTTATTCTATATATACAAGTAGTTTTACTTATTATATTGCTATAAACCCATAAAATGTAGTGTTTTCAATGATATTAGCTAGTTATCAGTGATATATAGCTGTTTTCCTAGAAATTGAAGTATAAAATCCTCTTTTTAGAATAATTTGCACCTATAAGTTGCTTACATTACATTAAGCTATTAAATAGAAGAGTAAAAGGTTATTTATTGTGATATAACGGTATATTGCCAGCTTTTTCATAGTTTCTTGTAAACTGTAGCGTTATTCTATATATACAAGTAGTTTTACTTATTATATTGCTATAAACCCATAAAATGTAGTGTTTTCAATGATTTTAGCTAGTTATCAGTGATATATAGCTGTTTTCCAACAAATTGAAGTATAAAATCCTCTTTTTAGAATAATTTGCACCTATAAGTAGCTTACATTACATTAAGCTAGTAAATAGAAGAGAAGGAGGAAATTTATTGTGATATAACGGTATATTGCAAGCGTTTTTCATAGTTTCTTGTAAACTGTAGCGTTATTGTATAAATACAAGTAGTTTTACTTATCATATTGCTATAAACCCATAAAATGTAGTGTTTTCAATGATATTAGCTATTTATCGGTGATATATAGCTGTTTTCCTACAAATTGAAGTATAAAATCCTCTTTTTAGAATAATTTGCACCTATAAGTAGCTTACATTACATTAAGCTATTAAATAGAAGAGTAAGAGGTTATTTATTGTGATATAACGGTATATTGCAAGCGTTTTTCATAGTTTCTTCTAAACTGTAGCGTTATTGTATATATACAAATAGTTTTACTTATTATATTGCTATAAACCCATAAAATGTAGTGTTTTGAATGATTTTAGCCAGTTATCAGTGATATATAGCTGTTTCCCTACAAATTAAAGTAAAAAATCCTCTTTTTAGAATAATTTGCACCTATAAGTAGCTTACATTACATTAAGCTATTAAATAAAAGAGTAAGAGGTTATTTATTGTGATATAACGGTATATTGCAAGCGTTTTTCATAGTTTCTTGTAAACTGTAGCGTTATTGTATATATACAAGTAGTTTTACTTATCATATTGCTATAAACCCATAAAATGTAGTGTTTTCAATGATTTTAGCTAGTAATCGGTGATATATAGTTGTTTTCCTACAAAATTTAGTTAAAAATTTTTTTTTTT
>JACEEZ010019321.1:0-29419 GCA_016584305.1 Chionoecetes opilio | reverse complement strand
TATCATAAACATAATATAACTCATGTAAATAATAAATCTGCGGTAAAAATACACAATAAAGATACAATACTATACAGGAGTAGTGTAAGCACTGTCAGTCATACGTCTGGCAGCGGCAGCCGGCAGCAGTATCATGATGGCGGAGATTTCCTCCTCCATCTTGGTGTTGTCTGTTAGGGCTGCGAGGACCCCTTGAGGAGCCCTATGATCCCTGGTGATATACTATGATGCTATCACAGGCGTGGTAGCTGACCTGTCTTCTTCAGGAAGGCACAGGTGCGGCGGATGACAGCGTGTTGTCCTGAGAGGTAGGCAGGGCGCCAGGCGGGGCAGGTCGCTCGCCAGCAGGGTGGCAGAGTTTTACGTCTTATTACTAGTTATTATACATGGTAGTGATTATGGTGAGCTGTTATATACACGTGTCATTATTTAGGTCAGTGTAGTACTGTGTGTCACCTTAAAAAAGGGTTATTTAAAGGTGTTGAGGTGACGGGGTAGCCAGTGATGGGGAAATATTCGTGGCCGCGGCCACCCCGTAAACACTATGGCCTCTTCGTGTAAGGGAAAAACACCACTACCACCATCAGCCGGCTGAGGAGGAGCGGGGAACTGGTGGCACTTCGATGTGTAGCTCGAAGCTCGCCCCCCACCCTTCTTTCAGCCTCTTGAGGTCATTAAGCCCGCGAAGGTCAGCGCCTTAACGACCTGGTTCCCGAGGCCTCAACCATCACTACCTGCTTCGTGAGGCTTCCAACCGAGGTTACTAGAGATCCAGGCATCGGCATTCCAGACAGAGTAGGCTTGGTGCCGACCTGGAGCACACCTCTCTCCCTTGGCTGGTGTTTTGGGATCTACTACGACAAGGTGCCTCCACTTTCTTCCGTTCGTTTGTCTCCAGTGACACGTAGTGTGTATGTATATCTTCTCTTCCCCGTGTCACGGAGACAGAACGAGGAAGGGTGTTGCGAAGCCTCAGTGGTAGTATTCTTTATTTTATTGTGATTTGTATTGTTTAACTGTGTGAAGAGAAATATTAAACTACCACACAGTCCCCGTGTGTTTTTCTCTCCGACACCCATTTGGTCCACCCCCTACCTGCTCAGACGATCCTGGATCTGGAAAGTGACGCGACCCATACCATCACCCGTCACGGTCGCTTTCCCTTACAGTCACCTTAAAAAAGGGTTATTTAAAGGTGTTGAGGTGACGTGGTAGCCAGTGACGGGGAAACATTCGTGGCCGCGGCCACCCCATAACACTAAGGCCTCTTTCACACGAGGCCACTGGTGACCGCCACCAGTAGCCGCCACCGATTACCTTGTGCAAATAGTGCCGTGACCCTAGTGGCTCATTGACACACACCGCTCCTTGTCAGTCGGAAGAATGGCGTCAAACGAAGAGCTCTTTCTCGTTGCCTTGCTGGCTAAAAAGAAAGCGAAGAGATGCTCTCGAGAGGAAAATGCATGGCCATCAGATGTTATCATCGAGAATGGACAGAAGATTGCATAATAAGCTTTTCAATTTTTTTGTGCTGATGAGAAGTTTTTCAACTTATTTAGGATGCGCAAGCCATCATTTGAAGAACTTCTCAGCCACATCAGGAGAGATAATCACAGGGACTACCACAAACATGAGAGAATGCATTACACCAGAGGAGAAGCCTCTCCAGATGTGGCGGTAACTGGTGGCGCCATATGAAAGCTCCCATTGGGAGCAATGCTTTACAGCGAGTGGCGGCAACTGCGAGTGGCGGACGCTAGTTGCGGGAGTGAGACACCACAAAGCTGGTTGCCCGCCAGTTACCCGGTCGGGTAACTGCAGTGGCCTCGTATGAAAGGCTCCATTGAATAGTATGGGACGCAACTAATTACCATCACCGGTGGCGGACACCAGTGGCCTCGTGTGAAAGAGGCCTAACGGAAAAAGTGTCCGTGTGACACGACCTTTAAAGGCCGTGTCAAACGTCTTGTTGACTTGCGATTGGTCGAAAAATTTTAGAAACAGTTTGTCATTGGCTGGTGACTGATGACAAGTTTGATGACGTCATTACTCGTCCAAGGCAGTCAGGGCCTTCCTACCTGTTAACTACCTAACGAGGGAGGTTTGCTGAATACAGTAGTAAAGGCAGGTAGTATCTAGATGGTGGGAGAGCGAGTGGTAGCTGGAGATACCACCTCCGTTGCTGGATCTGGGCCCAGGCTCAATGGCCACAGATCACTCGCCAATACAATATTTGGACACAAGAAACCACAATTACAGTATACAAAGAATATGCTCAGTGATGGATCATAAAAGCTCTGCCTGGCTGCCTGGGCCTCTAGCCTAACTGCCTCACATCATGACACCCTATCTACCCCTTAAAAAAAGAGGAGGAGGAGGTCCGAATAATGACGAAGTCCGAATAATGAGGGTTCGAATACGAGAGGGTTTACTGTACTCCCCTCCTGCCTCTATGCAGCGTTCCATCCTCCTTCGCCAGTTCATGAAGCAGTTGCGGTACTCAGAAGTCGGTATACTACCTTGAAGTTCTGAATTGACTGTTCGTGCCAGGTCCTGGATTCGGTCAAATTGCTTCCCCGCGATCGCAGCCTTAATCTTAGGGAACAACCAATTGTCACAGGGAGCAAGGTCGGGTGAGTAGGGTGGATGGGGGAGAAGGGTGATCACTTGGTGGTTCAGGTACTGCACAGTGAGGCGAGCTTTGTGGGTGCAGCATTGTCATGGTGCAACAAAAGTCGCAATCGCCGATGGGTTGGTGCGGACTTGGTCTCATGTTCCAGGACTAGCGGAAGTACCTGGTCTGTGTAGTATTGGGCTGTGATAATAGACTGTTGAGGCATCACATCCACGCATATTGGTCCTTGAGAATTGAAGAAGATGGTGAGAAGGCTGCAAAATCCGTCATTGTCACGAAATGGTGACAAGAGGTTCGAGGGTGCCCTGAGCGCTGTTCATCTTCCAGCTCAGTTCTACCGACCGCGAAAGCGCGAATCCAGCAGGAAATAGTTCAGTGATGGAGTAGATTCCGGATACACTTACGTATAAGAACTCCCCTCGGATCTCTGTTGCCTTCTTCCCCAGTATTCACTTATTGAAGATGAAAAACCTGCAACCCTCCTTCGAGAAATTCATTGTTTCCGGTCAGAATGCAAAACCAAGACTGACGCAATCTCACAGTACAATTAGACAAGACAAGCCAGCCCAGCGACGACCGGTTCAGCATGTCAGGACATGTATCACTCCACTCACCTCGCTGCCCTCCCACCCAGCGCCAAAACTTTGCTGTTGCGACTACAACTGTCATTACTTTCTGATCACCCTCGTATGTGAATATTGAACCCTAAGGAATCATATGATAACTGGTTGTGACATCATAACTGCATTTGATTAAGCTATGACACGAAAATGTATAAAAAACTTCAATCATTATTTTTTCATGGTAATACTAATAGTGCTAATGGTTCTCAATATTGATAATTGTGAAGTTAGCTTACAACATTTATAACAAGCAAATACTGGACACTGTATTCTTCTTAACCTACTTTTCTATGTCATCCAAAGCAGCTTTAATAACATCAGAATCATGTTTCTTTTGCTGCTGTTTGTTTTTGTTCTGCTTTGAAGCTGACATTTTAGACTTATAAATTTGTATTATTGAAACTGAAAAGAATAATAGAAGTTAATATATTTTGTGAAAAAAGATGTGAAGACCAATAGGTAGACTGTGCGAGTGTTTATGTTTCGCTCTATTGTACTACATGCGTACGTATAGGGCATCGCGCACTGCGTATGTTTTGGACCTGCCAAGGGGTAAATTACTCCTGGGATAGTACTCTGACATTTTTACAGAACAGTGACCCATATTCTCCCAAGCAATAGAGGTGGTCGTAGACTGTCATGCATTGTGGCTTAGGACTCTCTAGCAGGCATCTGAAAAATTGCGTACGTATTGGATTTGTTTATCTTAGCCTTGTCCAGTAGGTACACACCTTTGTCCCGCCTTTATCTCTTATTTCAGAGTAGTAGTACTGGTGCTTGTGTCTTAAGCCCCTTACACACTACCACCAGGGGCGGACTGGCCATAGGGACAAACGGGACATTTCCCGTTGGGCCGCTGGGTCGTGTGGGCCGGTCTGAGGGGGAAAAAAAAGGTAATAAAAAAAATATATATATTAAAAAGGAAAATTAATAAATAAATGAAGGATTGAATAATTAAATATCTGATGAATCAGGTAAAACACAAAATAAATGAGAGAGAGAGAGTCACTCAGCTGAGAGAGAGAGATAGGTGACCAAATCCTCAGTAGATATAACTTGTTAACTGATCCACATCATGTAATTGGTCTAGCTAACAAGTTCCTACTAGCCTTGTCAGTTACTCAAGTTATCTGTGAGAGAAGCTTTTCCACTCTGAAATTCATAAAAAACCACCTGAGGAGCACTCTCACAGGAACACCTCCAGGGATTTATGCTTATGGCAGTGGAGAAGGATGTATTAGTGGAGAAAGATCTCTCGATAGTGATTAAGTAATTGACAAGGTTGCTGAGAAGAGTGAACTTCTGAGAAAAATGGTGATAATTTAAAGTAAAGTGTTCTCCATAGACCATAGTTATGATTGTGTTGTTACATTTTTTCCAGTGCTGTATTTAGAATTATATATATATTCCTTATCCAATATTTAGGGTTTATTACCTTTTATTAATTCATTGATTTCATATATATAGCTTATTGGATGGCATCTAAATGCACCAAAAATATCATTTTCAAAACCCCCTAGCTGCATTGGCTCTCATCGCCAACCCCTCCCCCGCCCTTCCTTCAAGTGGGCTGGTCAACACCAAAAGTCCTGGGCCGAAATTAAGCCCCAGTCCGCCCCTGACTACCACTCATCACCGTCGGTGCTTGCCGACGAGCATCACCGGCGAGCAGTGCCATTGCGAGTGTTGTGTCCACACTTTAACGGTTTTGCTCGCCGTTAAGTGCGCTTCCTGATTTTAAACTTCAAAATGAGAGTCATGTCTTCTGCGTATCGTGTACTCTCACTCAAGTTTATGAAATAACCACAGGATGTTTAGAAAAACTGACCCAACCATCATATTCATGACACATTTTCGCATATACCGTATTTTACGGCTTATAAGACGCACTTTTTTCCCTAGAAAATATCCTGAAAAATACTCATGAGTCTTCCAAGACGAATGTTGTAGGAGATTAGCTTAGGTAGCTATTCAATTCAGCCTCTTATATGATGTAGCTTAGTACTTATCTGTTACAAGTATTTCAAATATGTACCATAAGACATTCAAATCAAACTAATCTGTCTTCACGCTGTGATGTTTACTGCGTTACTGGCGGGAGCCGTTCCGCCTCGGCAGATTGGCGCCTACAGCCATTCCATGTATAAGGAACTTTGTTTGTTACATTAGAATCTATGATTAGATGAAAGTTTGCATACTTATGCACATGCAGCCATCACAAATACTACACGCATACAGGAAAATTCAAACAATACGTGGCGAGGCACAGGAGACAGGTAAAGTAGTGAGGCACGGAGGACGTGAGAGGTGTTTACACTCAGGACAACAAAGCCAGACTCAGCTGATCGGCACGCCAGGCAGGCACGCAGCTGCACACCGCCGCGGTCGGGTTTGTTTTCACTCCCGAAGTCCGACCTGCGTGTAAATGTTCAGCCACCCACATGACGATTTACAATACTATCGCATACAAGCTAGTAAATAAAAATGGATGATGAGCAGTGCTGAATGAAGATAATGAATAGTGAGTGTGTTTTTGTGTGAAAATGACTGTATTCGGACAACAGTTTTGGTGGTGTTTTTTTTTTTTTTCTTTTTAGAAATTTCTTTCCAAAATCAGGGGGCGTCTTATAAGCCATAAAATACAGTAATAAGAAAAGAAAATCTACATAAACTTTTTGTATACCGTATTTTACGGCTTATAAGATGCTTCATCTTGGAAGACTCACCATGATTTTGGAAAGAGATTTCTAGAAAAGAAAGAAAAAAAAATCTAAAGGATATAAAAACATCAGTTATCTAAACGTATAAATAAATCCATAGTATAAGTACAGGGAGGTCCCGTTATATGAGCATTCGGTATACGAGAATCTGATGATACGAGATGTGTAAATTAGGGTCTATTTTCAATATACGAGATCGAAAATCCAATGATATGACATTCAAACTGGGGTGAGTAAAATTATCAAGTTCAAAATGCGTGCCCTACCACTCCCGGGCTGGACAAAGGGGGATTTGGTTGACCCCAGTGAGGTCACCCCTAGCAAGCCGTGACCTGAAGGTAATTAAGCATAATGGGCAGCCTGACATTTAGGGTAATTAGCAGGTGTGCGGCCCCAACCTTGGGACCGCAGTCAGGTCACCCCTAGCAAGGCGTGACCTAAAGGGTAATTAAGCATATGGCGCGGCCTGACCTTTAGGGGTAATTAGCAGGTGTGCGGCCCCAACCTTGGGACCGCTACACTACCTTCTCTTGTATCACGCGGCGTCCCCTACATTACGTCTTTTTTGCTTGTTATGCATGTTTAATGTTTAATTAATGTGCAGTTATGTTATTTTGTGTGCTATTTTCTCTTTCAGAATGCTTTTTCTACAGCATAGGTAGTACATGTACAGTGTGGGCAATATAGACGCTGTGTGTTTGTTGTGTTTGCTGTAGTTTATTTTAGCTTGAAAAACATGTCATTTTTTTTTTTTTTTTTTTAATTGATGGGGTCCTGGAACCAAACCTATATTTTACCATTAGTTATGTGTTTCGTTATACGAGATTTCGCTTTACGAGTATGCCAGGTGGAACCTAACTGCTCGTATCTTCGGGACCTCCCTGTAAATCATTTTGATGAATTCGCCATGGTTATAATTTCCAGGACTGAAAAAAGCTTGCGATACATGTGACAGCCTGGTGGTAAATGCTGCATCAACACTAGCAGACGATAGGTGGCGTTGTTGACGCCAATCTGCCGAGGCAGAAGTTGTCGCGGAACGGCTCCCGCCAGTCTTGCTGGCAGACTCATATAGAGTCTAAGCTTGTGATACGTTGACAGCCTGGTGGCAAATGATACATCATCACTAGCAGACGATAGGTGGTGCTGTTGGTGCCAATCTGCCGAGGTGGAAGTTGCCGCAGAACGGCTCCCGCCAGTCATGGCGGCAGTCTCATTCCAACATTCGTCTTGGAAGAGGCATGAGTATTTTTCAGGGTATTCTTTAACCCGTAAGGCACGGCTAGTCCATTTGGTCCCTCACTAAGAAAACGCGAGTATGCCCAATTGGGCTGCCACCAAATTCAAAAGGTGGGCTAATTTTTCGGCCCGTGAAATCTGGCAACTCTACTTTACCTGAGAATGACCCAGGGGTCACACGTAGGCTCAGTGACCCAGTGACCAGCATGGAAGGTGAATGTGCTGACAGGTCTCTCCCTATCGCGGGCAGAGAGATTAGAGAGGAAGACCCTTGTGGCCTGTTTTCTGTGAACGAGCTGTACCATGGATTCCATAAACTTCAACGCTCTTCATCTTGCAAGTACAATCATAGAATAACCACAGACTTTAGCAAAAAACATAATTTTTAGTGGTTGCACAAATATATGGCGAATACATTGATACACATTCAAGTTTGTTTAGTGACTATAAGAATCTGGCAAAAGTCCCGCGTACACAGCGATATTGTCACACAGGTATCCGCAGTTGACGGGTTAAGAAAAAAAATGCATCTTATGAGCCGAAAAAATACGGTAATCTAAAAATTATAGCAAAAAAAATAGTTTAAACATTTGTCTCACTTTTTGTCTTCAACTCGCTCTAATTCCTCGAGTATTGCTCCCATTGAATTTTTTATCACAGATTCAAAATCAGTAAACTTTCCTGGTTCTGATGGTATAAGATATTTAGTAATACAAAAATATCTAGTGAAAATTGCCGATTACATGAAGCATGTGTTCGGCGCTGACCCGTGAGTGACGGGCATGCATGCCCAATATTAAACCTGCTGAATATTGGGTGGCAATGCCAACGGTAACATTTTTCTCATTGGCATCCTGTCCACACTGCCACTTTTGAGTGATGAACACTCGATCAACGGGAAGCGCCGATGGTGATGAGTGGTAGTGGGAACGGGGCTTTAGACCCAGCATTACCAAATCAACTTGGAAACAAACAAAAAACATCATATGTAATGCGTAAAATAACCAAACTGTAAAAACAAACACTGCCAGCCCTTAGTTCTTCGTAAGAAAATGCCGTTTCTTTCCACCTTTCCTTCTTTTCTTTTGATTATCTGTTCAATAAAGAGGAACAGAACTGTAGATACCTGTTTTTTTAATAAGAGTAATGGTTAAGGAAAAAACAATATAAGTACATAAGAACATAAGAAAATAAGGAAGCTACAAGAGGCCGTGAGACCTATACGTTAGGGTACGCCGCATAACAAAAATTCTTTTTCTCAACTTTGGCATGCCAATTTCCTATGTAAAATGGAATTCTAAGACAATTTTATCTCTTTCCATTTTTGCATTTGAGCAATTCTTACTATGCAAAATCGCACTTTTATATTGCACCCTTATCGAATAATGCTTAAATGAGTACGCAGTGTCCGGTTGGTCCTGTGTATCGCATCATGCACCAATATGAGTTCCAAATGACTAGCGTGGTAAGCTCTTTCTGATCAGTTGGTTCATCAGGCACTACATCACAGTGTCACAGCCTCTACGTTGGCCTAGAACGTGTCCATCATGTCCTTCTTAGACCTGAAGCAGGGCATGGTCTCCCGGTGGTGGGCCCGAGCCCGGATGAACCCGTCTCTGGCCTGCTGCCACACCACTGCTGCCGCAGCCTCTGTCACCTGCTTCACGACTCTTCGGTGCTCTGAGTGTGGATAGAGAACTCCGGAACCTCGTACGGTTTGACCAGGATCTCCTGGATCTGATCCCCGGACAGTGAACAGGTGAATGCCGGTTCGTGCACCTGGCCAGGCTGCCAGCTGATCAGTGTCTGCAAGCTGGTGGCTGACAAGTTCAGCTTGGGTGTGATGCGAGGTCTTACACTGGTGTCCCCATACTCCTCGCCAGCCCTCAGCTTCAAAATCTGGGTCACGGCGAATCTGCGGTCGTCCTCACTCTGACTCGCCATCAGCGAGAGGAGGACACATTCTGAGTGTGCGAACCATGCTCCTGTCCGCATGTAGAAGGTCACAGCTGTTTGGACCTTCTTGGGCTGCGACCTCATCACTCTGAGCTGCGTGAGGATGTGCTTGGGGCCGTCCTCTAGTCTGTGGTGAACCTTGATGTCGTAGTAGAGTTTGAAGTACACCTGCAGGCAGCACTTGACTAGGATTTCCAGGGTGTTCAGTTCTTTGCCAGTCAGTCCATGCTTTCTGGTCCACATGTACACGAGCGACTGGGTTGTGGTGAGCCATCTGGAGTGGGACACCTTGCCACACTTGATCTCCTGCAGCTCGGACGGAGAACGCCCCGCTTCACAGCCTGGGACCAGCTGGTAGGAGACCTGCTGGTCAGTGGGACATGTTGACCAGAATATGCTCCGGTATCTCCGTGAGATCTTCACCGCCTGGCACTCCTCTGAACTCTGCGTTGTACTGCATCTCATTCACGCTGGACAGCAGACTGCACACTCGACCCGTGAAGCCAGTGTCAGATGAGGTAGGCCGTCGAGGGCTGGTGATAAGGTGGCGCAGGGGCAACTCGTTTGTGTGCAACACGCATATACTCCAGAAGAGCTTGCGTCCCAGCATCTTCTCCAAATGGGCGTGAGCACCACCCTTCCACCCCATGTTGGCCCTAGTTGAGTCACCTTGCAGTACGATCAGTGAGTCGGTGGAGTCGTATGTCCCCAGCAGATCATAGAGAGCCTGAGCCACCTTGAACGCAGGTTTCTTCAGGTGGCAACCGGGTCCTCTGGTACAAAGTGCCAAAGGTACCTTCCAGATGGCTCCTCTGTCACTGACACATGCTCCTCCCTGATCAACCTTGGGTGCAGTTTCCCATAGCTGTCGGGCACCATCGCCCTGGTCTTGTCCTTCCTCCCATCGTAACCCAATCCAACTATTTTGGTACCCTGGTTAGGGTATGCCGTATAACAAAAATTCTTTTTCTCAACTTTGCCATGCCAATATCCTATGTAAAATGGAATTCCAAGACGATTTATCTTATTCCATTTTGCATTTGAGCAATTCTTACTATGCAAAATCGCACTTTAAGCTATGTTTTGCATATAAATATAAAAGTCCATTTTTGCATAGCAAGAAGTGCTCAAACCAAAAAATTGAAGAGGACAAACCACCCTTAAAATTCAATTTTACATAAGAAAACACCCTGCCAAATTCGAAATAATCTATATTTTCACTTTCATTGGACCTACTGCGTACCCTACTATACGTGGTAGTTCCTGTTACCTAACACTACCTACATCCACCTTTCATCCCAATCCATGAATTTATCTAGCCTCCCTTTAAAGCTTTCTAATGACTCCGCACTAACTACCTGTCTACTGAGTCCATTCCAATCACTTACCACCCTATTTGTGAACCAGTTTTTCCTATTTCTTTTTAAATCTATGCTTTTCCAGCTTGAATCCGTTATTCGTGTTCTACCCTGGTTAATAACGGTAAGAACTTTTCCTACCTCTCCTTTATTAAATCCCTTTATCCACTTAAAAACTTCTATCAGATCGCCCCTTACTCTGCGTTTCTCGAGTGAGTGGGAAATTTAATAGCTTCAATCTCTTCTCATAACTAAAGTTACGCATCCCTTGAATAATTTTAGTCATCCTTCTCTGCACTGATTCTAACAAGGCTATTTCCATCCTGTAATATGGAGACCAAAACTGAACCGCATAGTCTAGGTGAGGTCTGACTAGAGCCAAATAAAGCTTTAGAATAACTTCTGCACTTCTACTTTTAACACTTCTGGTAATGAATCCTAACACCCTATTAGCTCTATTTCTGGCCTCAATACATTGTTTCCTAGGTCGGAGGTCGGAGCTCACCCTCACTCCAAGATCTTTCTCACCTTCTGATCTTTTCAGCGATACATTGTGTATGGTGTATCTATTATCAGGGTTTTTTCTACCAACATTCATAATGCTGCACTTATCAATATTAAATTCCATCTGCCATCTGACTACCCACTCATTAAGTTTATCTAAGTCTCCCTGCAATGTTTACATCAGACTGTGATCCAATAATCCTACCTAACTTAGTATCATCAGCAAACTTGCTGATATCACTGCTAATCCCACTATCCAAGTCGTTGATGTAAATCAAAAATAGTAATGGGCCAAAACAGACCCTTGTGGAAAACCCCACTTGTCACCTGTCCCCATTCAGATTTATAACCATTAATTGCAACCCTTTTAACCATTAGTATGAGACAAAAGTTTGAAGTTTCAAGTGTTCTCACATTCTGTGGAGACATTTTTAATTGCCAGATGTGTACCTATTAGTTACCTTACCCTACAGGCACTATAGGGGGGGGGGGGGGAGCAACAGACTTTTTCAAGCAACGATAACTTGAATTCCCCAATAGTCCACTAAATTGAGGGTCGAGTGTATATATGAGGCGTTTAGGACCAGAAGGTCGTAAGCGCCACCTCACTGAAAATGGAGTTAAGTATACCATTTCTTCTCCATACATTTCTCTGTCCCGTGATGGATGTACATAAACTTTCTTGTCGTACAAGTATGGTCGAAATACTGTTGAAGAGTAATAACTTTGCTGCCTCAGATCAAAATTTTGCTGGCAGCTCACATCGTAGGACCAGAAGGCCATAAGGTACTCTGTCCCTTTAAATCAGACAGCAGCCAATCCCGCGTCTGTTAGCTATGTAGTCTCACCGGCACTTCCCACCAATCCTGGCCCACCTCAACCACCGCGTAGGTATCTCCAGCCAATGAGCGCACGGTCATAGAAGTTCTGAGCCAATCAGTGGACGCCTCCAATCTCCTCGCTAGGCTTCTGCTCACACATAAACATTCAGTTCCCATGCACAGCCTTTAACAGCAGTAGCGATAGTGCATTCTGCTATTTTTTTTAATATTGACAATGGTTTTAATATACTACACAATCATGAGTGTTACCACATTCTGGTGATATTGACGATGTGCAGGAAGTGCTATTGGATCAACAGCAACATTTAATAATTTCTTGGTAGGGAGGTAGTATAGATTGTGGAAGCCTTATTATGATTTCAGATATTTGTCAATGTCTAATAACAACAACAATCATTATAGTCATGAATAAGCAGCATGCTTGTCCCCACAAGCAAATTCCTTACCATTTGTTTTATAATTATTAATATTATTTTCAGTTTTTCATGTATTTCCGCCCGTGCGCGCACCCCAGACATGGGAATAGGCATAGAGAAATATTTTCTAGATAATCCTCTTCAAAATTAAACCACACCCACCTTGATAGCTTTATTAATGGACCCGTTTACTCACATTTAAAACACCGGAGTATTATGAAGCTTTGATGCAATATTAACTACCGTATATTGCGGCGTACAAGTCGACCTCAAGATTATTAGCTCAAGATTACGGGTTAGTTCTATACTTGCCATATAAGCCGGCCCCAAAAATACGGTAGGCTACTGGTAGGCCAAAGCTTAACTGTGGAGAGGCTACGGTACGGTATACGGTAACCTGTCGCAAAAACACATAACACCACACCACTTATATGAAGATATGAATCTTTACTATAGGTCCGCCTCTTGTTTTCACTTGAAAAAGTGAGCGCGGGGAGGCGCTCAGCGAGCAGCCAGGCAGTTGGAGAGCGACCTTGGACTGCTCTGTAAGTGGCGCATATTGTAGTTGTCTGACTGGCCGCTTGGGTTCAGTGGCGTTCCGGTCAGTGTTTACAATCTGTGTATCGGCTGTTGGAAACATCCTAAGGTTTTGTGTTGATATAAACTGAATTTTTATTATTGTTTCATTATTTATATATTGTTACGACCCAGGGTCCAAACCACCGCCCTGAGGTCTATCTCAACTCGTTACCCAATTAATGGAGTCACTGCTCCAAATAACAGGCTTTGTTAATAAGTGATATGGACTAGATAACAATATTTTCTCCCTTTGATACTAGCATGACTTTAAAAGAAGAGGCACAAGTGTTTCATAACATTTCCCCAGCTCACCTTGTGCAGACACCAGTCTTCCTTATTGTTGGTATATGAAATGGGATAGTAAGGTTGGAATTATAAGTTTAACAAATAAACTATATACAATATATTTACATGAAACGACAAGAAGATAATCACATTCCCATTAATCTTTCATCACGAGTTGATCCATCAATCTATCACCACACCCATCAGTTCTCCAAAACAAGAAATCTCAACACAACAAGTATGATATGAAAATCCCACCACCTTCACACATGCACAATCACTGCTCACATATCACGTCACACATATGTACATTGTACAACAATGGTCTCACCAACAAGTAGCATCATACAACGCCCGCCACAGATCCTCCGTCCCCTGTCTCTCTCACGGATGAACAGCACTCTCCACTACTCCCTCGGTATATGAATGTCAATTTCCCACCCTGTCATCACTCATCCCCTTACAGTTCCAAACTCGCCAAGATCACCTTTACGACGTGACACCATAACTTCCTGTTACAATCACGTATTACCCACCTATTACTTCACAACACCACACAGCACCTCTCATCACATAACGCCACACTCGACACACCCTTTCTCGATAACCTTGTCTCATCCCACATCACCCAATGATAACTCATTTACACTACAGGGAGGTCCCGAAGATACGAGCAATTAGGTTCCACCTGGCATACTCGTAAAGCGAAATCTCGTATAACGAAACACAAAAACTAATGGTAAAATATAAGTTTGGTTCCAGGACCCTATCAATTTAAAAAAGAAAAGAAAAAAAAAAAAGACATTTTTTTCAAGCTAAAATAAACTATAGCAAACACAACAAAACACACAGCGTCTATATTACCACAAATGTACTACCTATTCTGTAGAAAAAACATTCTGAAAGAGAAATAGCACACAAATAACATAACTGCACATTAATTAAACATAAAACATGCATAACACTCACAAGTGGTAATGTTGTGTGGGGAGACAGGAAGCTGGCAAGTAGCCAGCTGAGAGTCCCTGTTTTCTCTCTCCGAGGCTCGAGAGGGAAAACAGGGGTGACTGCGTTTGCAGGGATTACTGGGTTAGAGTTCTTCTCCTCCCCTGGATCACTTGGGGAAAGCTCCCTTCACACATTCCTTAATCGAACCACGATAGCGCCACCAATTTGATTATTGACGCTATCGTGAAATTTGCCCACGATAAACGCAAACCATGATAGCCTCACAACAATGTCACGCTGCCCGTACGTATGTGTCATGATGGTCGTAAGATGGTCACGATGGAGTCATGACAGCTTTTAATGACTACGTCACGAATGGAAAATCAACGGTCATTTTGTCGTCACGATAGCTACGATAACCACGACTGTGCCATGACGGTGCCATGAACGTATCACGATAGCGTCAAGAGCCTCACACGTGGGTGGGTGTTGCCATGGTGATGGAGAAGGAAGGAGGGGTAGAGATAAAGGTGGGAGAAACGGTGGTGGGTACGTGTTGGTGATGGAGAAGGGGGGGAAACGGGGGAGGGGGGTTGTAATAAAGAAGGGGGTGTTGGTGGGGAAACTTGGGGGAGGGGGGGTTGTGGATGGAGAAGGCGTTGTGGTGTTGGCGGGGATGTGAGTGGTTACAAGGGGGTGGGTGGCATCTCCACGTGGTCATGGGAGTAGGGGGTAGGAAGTAGGGGGAGGGTGGTGTCACCATGTGGTGATGGGAGTAGTGGGTAGGGAGTCGAGGGGGGAGTGTCACCACATGGTGGTGGGAGTAGGGGGTATGGAGTCGAGGGTGGGTGGAGGTGAATGAGAAAGGGGGGAGAAGGCGGAAGGGGGTGCAAAAAAGGGGGGAGATAGGGATGAAAGCACACGTAACAGTTTCTTATCGTCACGATAGACATACGACGATGACGATAGTGTAACGAAGCTGCTACATAGATAACGATAGCGTCATGATAGACTTACGATAGCGCTGCATTGGGTACAAAAATCGGGGAGCTTCCCGATTTTTTAGTGTACGCACTAACTTTTCGTGGCCTCGGCCGAGCGCGTCACGAGCGGCACGATCGGTCACGATGGACCCTTAACCAGGACCATGACGGCGCTGCGCATTGCATTGTTGGCGCGTTCGTGGTTCGATTATGGAATGTGTGCAGGGGACTTTGGGGAAGAGGAAAGATCCTCAGTGCTGCCGCGTGATACAATACACTACCCTCCCGAGTTTCGCGCTTGCTTTCTTCCGGAGGCATAGCGCGAAACTCGCGGATCGCGAAACTCGGGTATTAAAAACACTGTAAAAATGCTTATTTAGTCCGGCGTTTTTTTTTTTTTTTTTTTTGGTGTGTGTGTGCGTGTGTCTACAGCGCCGTTAGGCAGTGACCTCCAGGGGTGGGATGGTAGGCCCTGGAGGTTAACTTGAGGGCTGTGTACCTACGGTATTTTACAGCTTATAAGACTCACTTTTTCCCCAAAAAAAATATCCTGAAAATGCCCCAAGCCCCTGTACACCCAGCAGTGTATGGGTACTGGGTGCTAGCCTAGGGTTTGTGAACCGCCTCCCGGGGTGGTGGCTTCGGCCAACACTACGTAGAGAAGAGGAGGGAGGAGAGGAGCTTGAGTTTGAGCTCGAGTTGGGAGTCACCCAGCGGATGCTGTTTTGGTCTGAGTGAGTGAGCTTGACACATATCTTGTCAGCTAATGGTTGTGTGACAGTGTTATACGACAATAACACTGTCACAATGCCTTCCTCTCTTCTCTCCTGTCTCCTCCAGTACCTCCAGAAACCACAGTACCACACACGTCATGGTTAATCACTTATAAAGGAGTATTTTGTGGTAAATAAGTAAGGAACGGCAGGGTGTACGGTAAGGTGCTACTTATTTTGAGGTGTTACCTATCTTATGCGACACCGGCTGCTCCTGTAGAGAAAAACACAAACAAATGGAAAAAAAAAGAGCAAAACTACAAGCTATACTAAGCCTATTATAATACTATACTAAGCAGGAAGGAAGGAAGACGTGTCCCGTACGTCTCTTATGGGAGGCGGTAGCAGAGTGGTTAGCGTCAAGATATATCGTCTTGTCGTTCTGTCGTATGTGCGTCTGTCGAGCACGAGCTTGACAGACGACCTACAAAGTGATACTAAGCAGGGAAAAGGGGCACAAGAAGAAGTCTCCGAGTGGCGTTCTCGGTGATCCGAGTTCGATCCTTGATGAGGGCTGTAAAATCCACTTCAAATCTTTCTCTGCACCGTTGAGTGGCCTAAGAACACCCACACGCTGCCCATTAACTCTACCTTCGATTGCGAGTGCATTGGAGGACACAGAGGGCGGCATGAGCCTCTAATCACAGGCGTCACTATAGAAATTCTGTCTGCGTCACCACGGGCAAGGGCCAACCATCACAGCTCTCAAGTTAACCTCCAGGGCCTACCATCCCACTCCTGGAGGTCATTGCCTAATGGTGCTGTAGGCACACACACACACACACACACACACACAAAAAAAAAAACGCGAAACTCGGGGATATAATGCGCGAAAGTCGGGATGATAAGAATTTAGGATTCAGCGCGAAACTCGAGGATCGCGAAACTCGCATAGCGTGAAACTCGGGAGGGTAGTGTAGATTCGAGTGGGTAAGGTACGTAAAGGACAAGGGAGAGGTGCGCAGACCTCTTCCACTGCCCACAAACTCGTCTCTGCGCATCTGAATCATTGTACATCGTCCAGGATGTGAATTTTTTGTAGGCCACATTGTCGTACCGAGCCACCAGAATTATCATATTTTCAGATTGATTATATCGTACTACCTTAGGTAAAATCATAGTCAGTAAATGACTTTATAATTTTAGTAAATAACTTTTTATTTACTTTAGTAAATAACTTGTAATGTACTTAAGTAAATAACTTGGTAATTTTACTCACCCCAGTTTGAATGTCATAGCATTGGATTTTCGATCTCGTATATTGAAAATAGACCCTAATTTACACATCTCGTATCATCGGATTCTCGTATACCGAATGCTCGTATAACGGGACCTCCCTGTATTTGGCATTGTCGGTACCTGTGCAGAAGGACAAAGATCTGAATCTTCAAGTCGCTTGTGATCCCTGTCTTACTCCATGGTTGTGAGACATGGACACTAAATAGTGACTTGAAGAGGTGCATCGATGCCTTTGGTAATAAGTGTCTTCGCAAAATCATGGGGTACCGCTGGGATGACTACATGTCAAATCAGCGATTGCACCGTGAGACTGAATCGAGGCCTATTACCTGCATAGTCCGTCAGCGCCAACTTCGACTCTATGGGCATGTGGCACGCTACCCTGAAACCTATCCTTCCCACCAGGTTGTATCTGTAAGAGACAATCCGGCGTGGAGGAGGCCAAGGGTGTACCCACAAGGCTCGTGGCTGGGGCAAGTTGATGTTTCCTGTTGAGAGTTGATTGGTATGGGAAGGGAGCCTGCATGGGGAAATCGCGCGTGGTGACCCCGGGAGTGGCATCGTAAGATGGAAAAGGCGACGCGCCCCCCAGCGATGCCCCCAATGATTGATTGATTATATACAATGAGGTTGTTTCAATACTTCTAAGAAAAACTATATATTGCTATTATTCACTCTATTATTCACATGGTGTTTACGTGATACATTTTGCTGGAGCAGTGTGCAAGAGATCCAGTCAGCTCCTAAACCTCAGCACGGCCATGAAATGCCTCATCCCCCCCAGATAACTCAGCACCACGCTGGTGGTCACGGAGAGGCGCGTTTTCAACCAGCCAGGATCATAGCGCACGGTACTACCCACAGTGTATACCAGGGTTTATATGATAAGAAATATCACAGAGGAGCAGAACAGCTTTAGAAACAGGAAAGGTTTTATGTATCACACATTAACCCTTTCACGCACAGTGATGCGATCGCGTCAAAACGGGCCCGTCTGCAATCTGAGCTTTTGACGCGAATTGCGTCAAAAAACAGTTAAAAATTCGCCAAAACTAAAGTATTTATCAGAATTGCGTCAACATTTTTTGCGTCAAAGATCCAACCTAGACCTATAAAATAAAATAATTTTCAACTCTCTCGTGTGAGTGGATGTGAAATGATAAGGGTTTGTGTGTCAGTTTCCACTCAGCAGGCAGCCTGTGCACACGGATTGTCATCCCTTTAAAACGTGTCCCGAGCTGGCCATAATGGCCACATGAAAATTATAATGGTAGCGTTGGAATCCTCATAAAAATCCGCTTTTATTGGCATATAAACCATAAAAAGTTGACTCAGGAAGTTTCGAGCTACGAAGTGGTGAACGTAAGTATTTCTTATTTCTCTGTACTCAATATTTTTTTCGGAATCGGTAAATTCCGCTATTTATTTGCATTTTGTGTTATTTTTTTCTTTCATAAGGCAGAATAATCTCTTGCAAAACCAATGATATATAATAATGCCAGGAAAAAAGAATACACGTTGGTGAAATTGATAACATAAAAAAATAATTCGCCGCACAGTCCTGGCCATTTCGCGGGGCCCCTTAGGGAGCATAAGACGGATGTTGCAGTGGACGGAAAAACTTATTAAACTTTTCGTGCGTGAAAGGGTTAACAATTGAGGTTTACTAAGTAAGAAATACTAAGTAAGAAATACTTAACAAAAATAGATAATGAAATGTGCTGTTTTTCTGATAGACTATATAAGTTTAATGAGCACGTTGATTGGTAAGAGCATCAGGAGGTGATGTGATTCATTTAGAAGCAATGAAATAATTTGACAGGGTTGGAGTGGTGATGATTAAAAGAGAAGGGTACGAAAGTGAAGGTGAGAATGAAGTAATGTCACAATGTCCCTGAGCATGTAACACATAATATATACATGTAGATGGAGTAATTCAGAAGTGAGAGCAGGGGCAGTGGGCATTAGGCCCTTATTGATATTTGAGTGAAAATAAAAAGATTGTAAATATATGTACTAATATTAATAATGTGATGAAATAAATATATTGACAGATGATGAGAAATATACCTTTTGAGTGCTTCAATAGCCCCTGGAATGACTGCATCATCAATGTGAATTGTTCCACTCAGATCAATTAAGACTGCTGCAATCGCCTTGCCATGGTTGTGTGAAATGCCAAGTATAATAATGATCACCCGGGTAGTTCTTGGTGACTTGTTGCGTTGAGGATGGTGATCCCTTCACTCCTGCAAAATACAAAATACTTGTTATTCACATAATTAATGTTTGGGTTGTTAGGAAACCAACATAAATTCATGCCAGCCGTCATCACTTTGTTGGTGGCCATGCAAGCTTGAATCTGCTAACCTTGATCACACAGAAAGACTGTGCAGAAATCAATGTTAAATTTTTGGATCAATTTTTTGATCATATAAGACACTGATCACTTATTCTGTCATACAGGTAGGCCAAAATGAACCCCTTGGTCAGTTTCAGTCCTTCAAAACCTGAACCTGCAGCCCCAGCCCCGTGACACACCCAGGAGGCCGCGCTGCACCACGCATGCTGCCACCCACCATGCCAACAACCTCCTAAATGATGCTGCAAAAAAATGCCCACAGCCTTCATGTCACTGCGAACCCAAACTTGAAACACAAAACACCGAAGCTCAGATATCGGTGGAGCAGACATGTCATGCCTGTGAGTGCAGTGATTGTAGAGGAGCCGCAACAATACTGTTCAGCTGGTCGTGACACATCCTGACACGCTGCAACGTCTTGTGTGAATAAATAATCTTTTCTGATTGATGTCTTGTAGAAGAAAAAAAAATTAAAAAATGATAGATATGCGAAATGTAAATTTGAGGAGGAATACAAATCCTGCCAGTACAAATTTAATTAATTTGTCAGACAGAATAGCTGTGATATAAGTCAGAGTGAAATAAACATCTGCAAAATGATGTGGGTATCTACAGTGCTTGTCATTGAAATTGTCGCTGGGACTTCCCTGAGCGTTTGAATTTTTTAAATGTGCGTGCTTCTTCTGGCAGGGTGCAGGTGCTTTAAATCAAATGATTACTCAGTAATAATTACTGGTAATAATTACTGGTAACTCAGCCTGTGTGTTGGGCGACGTGCAGAGGCGGGAAACACTGACACTTGCCCTTCCATAGCTGTCAAAGGGGAAGCGCTCACCTGCTGTCCTCCCCCATCACCTTCCCAGCTTGTCTTGCAATTACTTTGTTTTTCAGCTGTTTTACTGGACAATTGTTCGCTACAACACTGTCAAGGGATGGCATCACAGCCATCACATCTCTCCACAAGGCTGAACACTCTACGAGTCTACAAGGGCTTTCTCAGAGCAGTCGGGTGTCAGTGTCCGCCAAGCTCAAAGATACGTGAAGCCATAGACCACTGTAAACCTGGACTGCGCACGGAATATCGGCCTGTCGCACAAGGGCCTGAAGTCGGAGGGCCGCTCGGATTCATATATATATATATACGGATCATATAGACTGGTTTATCAGTACAGTCAAACCTCGATATAACAGACCTCGATGTAACGGACTTCGGATATAACGGACTCCATTAGCGTGACTTTTTTTTTTCCTTTTTTTTTTTTGCAAATTAGACCGCTTATCGCCGCTCGTATTGTCAACTCAACATAATTGTATTATTTTCTCAATTTACTTTGGAATGCTTGGGTTTTAAGGAGTTTTGATGTATCAAGATATTAAGATATAATATTATAAGGAAGGAGCCTGTGTTGCTAGTGATTTAGTGGTACACGTAAAAGGTGTGTATTGTTTAAAATAGTGACTATTAGTGTTATGGCATGGCCGCTGCTACGTCTCCCTGTCACCTCAACACCCTAAATCACCCTTATCTAAGGTGACATGCAGTGCTACACTGACCTAAATAGTGACACGTGTATAGAACTGCAGTTCACAACCATATAATATATATATAATAATGAGCATTAGTCATGATAATAAGCAATGCCTTTGCAAGCCACGGCTGAATCTGGCTCGTAGTAATTTGTTTACCTTTCACTAGAGCTTGAGCTTGACTGGCTACACGGTCTGGTTGTATTTGTGATTATTTCTTATTTATTTCACATGTAGGAGTGGACCAAATTCAGCATGTAGTGCCAGTCACTGTTTACCTCCCAACATAGCTACACAGTCTGGTCGTGTTTGTGATTATTTCTCATTTATTTCACAATTTTTCCGTTTTTTTCATATATTTTTCCACCCTTGGAAATACCCTCACTATAACGGACAATCGGCTTTATCGGGACCACTCTTCCCCCCTTTAGTCCGTTATATCGAGGTTTGACTGTATATATGGTAGTCTTCGTAAATGTTTGTTCTATAATATTATCAAATAAAAAACAGTAAAACACGCTAAAGAAATACCATTACGAGACTCTGAAGTGCATGAACCATATACATGAATATTCACTTCAACTCTTCGCCATTTAAAACTTTGCGAGTCAACTTTTATCATTAAGGGTATCGATAGAAGCGCAATTTTATTAGCTTTCCCTTGATATATTTCGTTTTCGGATAAATGAATTAGAACCATGCATAAATTAGCATTAATAAATAAATAAAATCATCAATCGGGTAATTTTCCCGATTGATGATGTTATGTTTTACTATATATTTCTTTTTTGATAAATGAATTAGCACTATGTTAAATTAGCGTTAACTAAATAAATAACCTCTTCAATCGGGAAAATTACCGATTGATCATTTTATTTATTTATTTAATGCTAATTTATGCATGGTTCTAATTCATTTATCAGATAACGAAATACATCAATGGAACGCTAATAAAATTGCGCTTCTATTGATACCCTTCATGATAAAAGTTGACTCGCAAAGTTTTAAGTGGCGAAGATTTGAAGTGAATCAGAGTCTCGTAATGGCATTTTTTTTAGCGTTGTACTGTTTTTTTTTGATAATATTATAGAACAAACATTTACGAAGATTACAGCATATCATATATACTGATAAACCAGTCTATATGATAGTCCATAGACCACCAATCTCTTTGTCGGGCGGGCCGCAGGCCGCTATGCAGCCTGGCAATTTAAAAAACATTGTCGCGTGAACAGTCCAGAGATATAGTGGTCTATGACGGAAACTGGTGACAACAAAATACCAACAAGAAAAAAACACCAGCTGCAAGCCTTAAATGGAAAGATCTGCAAAACTTCCCTGCGAACCCTGAGACTGGTACACCGTGAACTTGAATGAAATCCTCGAGTACAGCCAGAAAAATCAAAGAAGCCAACCTAGAACTGCTGAGTAACGTATTTTTTAGAATATTATCGCGCCGCATCCACCACGACCTCCACTACCACAGTTATCCCAGCGAAACCCAACCCTGTGGTTCTATCGCTCAGCAAGAGAAGAGGCGGTTTTGTGACAAACAGAACATAAGAAGAACATAAGAACATAAAAAAAATAAGGAAGCTGCAAGAGGCCGCAAGGCCTACACGTGTAGTTCCTGTCCCCTAACACTACCTACATCCATCTTTCATCCCCATCCATGAACCTATCCAGCTCCTCTTTAAAGCCCCAATGACTCTGCACTAACTACCTGTCTACTGAGACCATTCATTCATTCACCACCCTATTGTGGAACCCATTTTTTCCCTATTTCCTTTCTAATTCTACGCTTTTCCAGCTTGAATCCGTTACTTCTTGTTCTACCCTGGTTAAAAGCCGTAAAAAAATTTTTCCTACTCCCCTTTATTAAATCCCTTTATCACTTAAAAAACTTCTATCAGATCGCCCTTACTCTAGTCTCTCGAGTGAGTGTAATTTAATAACTTCAATCTCCTCTCATAACTAAAGTTACCATCCCTTGTATCATTTTGGTCATCCTTCTCTGCACTGTTTCTAACAAGGCTATATCCTTCCTGTAATATGGAGAACCAAACTGAACCGCATAGTCTAGTGGGGCCCTGACTAGAGCCAGATAAAGCTTTAGAATAACTTCCGCACTTCTACTTTTAACACTTCTGGAAATGAATCCTAATACTCTATTAGCCTATTTCTGGCCTCAAAAACATTGTTTCCTAGGTCGGAGGTCTGGGCTCACCCTCACTCCAAGATTTTTTTCACCTTCTGATTTTTTCAGCGATACATTGCTTATGGTGTATCTATTACCGGGGTTTTTCTACCAACATTCATAACGCTGCATTTATCAATATTAAATTCCATCTGCCATCTGACTGCCCATTCGTTAAGTTTATCTGATTCTCCCTGAAATTGTTTACATCAGACTGTGATCCAATAATCCTCCCTACCTTAGTATCATCAGCAAACTTGCTGATATCATGCTAATCCCACTACCAAAGTCGTTGAGTAAATCAAAAATAGTAATGGACCCAAAACAGCCCCTTGTGGAACTCCATTGTCACCAGTCCCCATTCAGATTTAGAACCTTTAATTTGTAACCCTTTGTTGCCTATTACTTAGCCAAGCTCTATCCAATGAAAAACCCTTTCCCTATCTATTCCATGAGCCTTAACCTTATTTAAGTCGCTCGTGGTGGTACTTTGTCAAATCCCTTACTAAAGTCCAGATATATTATATCATTATCTTATCGTATCTGCCGTCTCATAAATTTTCCTATAAAACTAAATTTTTAAATTGGGAGACATGACCTACCTTTGGTGAATCCATGTTGTGAATCATTGATCAAAACTATGTTTATCTAAGTGCTCTCTAATGTTTTTTGCAATAATAGATTCCAATAATTTACCCACCACTGACGTTGGGACTTACGGGTCGTTTAATTTGACTTAGTCCTCTGTCTCCCTTTTTAAATAGGGGAACATTTCCTTTCCTCCACAATAATGGCACATCGCTATCTCAACGTTTTTCCTAAAAATGGCACAAAACGAACTCACTAACAACCTCCTTGCATTCCTTTAATACCCTGGATACACTTCATCTGGTCCTGGCGTTTTAAAAAAATTTTCAATTTATCTATACCCTCTTCCACCATTTCCCTAGTATCACAATATTTTTGAGCTTTCCTCATCGCTTCCTTTGAAAATCTGTTCACTATCAGGTATGGTCTGTGTATCCCCCTCTGTAAAACACTAATATGAAATAATCATTTAGACTCTTTAAATATATCCTCATCCGTATTTAAGACCTCACCCTGTCCTGACCTTAACGGCCCAACTAATTCCCTTGTCTTTGTTTTTTATACCTGATAGAACCCTTTTGGGGCCCCTTTTGCCTGTCCTGCTACTTTAATCTCATAATTGTTCTTAGCAACTCGAGTTAATTTCTTCACTGTCTCGCCATCACGTATACTGTTCTTGTTTTCCAACCCGCTTTGAACCTTAAATAAATGTTTCTTTTTACTCCAATGTGTGTTTTAAATTGGTGGTCATCCATTTGGATCACTCTTTCTGGACCTATTTCCCTATAAGAATATTTCTTTTCTGTCCGTCAATTTTATTTCCCTTACAAATGAGGTATAATCCTCCTTAACCCCATCCTCACTTCCCTTTCTACCCCCTCTAATTACCTCCTCAGTCCCCCGACCTCCTTCCCTGTCTAACCACTCTAATTACCTCCTCAGCCATGACCTCACTTCCAATCTAACCGCCCCAATTTCCTCCAGGTGCCTTCCTAATCCCTTTATAATTGGCCTTTCCAGCTGTTCATCGGGGCCCCGTCGTTATCCTGGGAAACTTTCTTCCCTCCATCCCACACCTCTTATTAATAACCTCCAGGTGTCTTCTTAAACCTGCATAATTGGCCTTTTGAATTAGGTATTCGATGCTTATTTCCACTTAATTTCCAACTTCCCATTTTAAGCTAAATCTGATTCATAATGGCGCCAGGGGGTAGTTAGGCCTGGGCATTGGGGGCGTAGCCCGAATGTTTTATGAATAGCCCCCGGGTCTCAAATACCTTTTATATTTTTTAAAATGTATTATAATGTGTTTTTTTTTTTACTGAAAAAAGATAAGCTCTGACTGGGGCCCAACTAATTTAAATTATTGTAAAAACAAGTATTTCGTTAGATGTTACTTAGCGTATGCTGATGACATTTCCTTTTTTTGAGCAGGACATGAGAATGGTGGAGAGAAAAGAGGAAATGAGGAAATGCATGCAGAGGGGACACCAAAAGACCTTTGGATAGGTAAAGAAGAGAATATCAGATGGACAAGACACACCGTTAACAGAAGTGCATTTTTTTCAAAATGCATTTTTTTTGTGTCCTTGGCCAGTCCTTTGTGATGTAAAAATATAAATAAAGTAGTAAATATAAGACGAGGTTGGTCAGATTTTAGTACTGAACACTCACTGCATTGGCAATATACGAGTACAATCTATATGACATCTTCATCATGCCAAAGCTCTATTTTCTTAGGGTTTTACTCCTACTGATGAAAATAAAAATAATAACGAAGTTGAACCCCAACTCAGATTGTCTTCATTTATTTAATTTCATTTTTTGAAAGTTTTCCTAAGCAAATTACCGGAGTCTTTTTTTAGAGTACAGTGTCTCACATCTTATATTCATTATACTCATAAATAAATTGAAAATTATCCTGTAAAAATTTAAAGATCTCTTGGGGGCTAAGCCCCAATGGTTCAAGATCCTAAAATACGCCCCTGATGGTCGCTATTATCTAAATTCCCACCGACCTCCGCATTGTAACTAAATATCTCTATTGTCAGCAATAGATCTAAATATTATCTCCTCTAGTAGGCTCCTTTATTGCTTTACCTTAGGAAGTTATCCGGATTATATTTAACAATTCATCTGCGCGCTGTCACCTATGATTAAATCCCCGTCTATATTCCTAAGATTAAAAACTCACCCACGCATAGTCGATTATATCTGCAGGCCTTGTTTATTTCTTCCCATATAGGGAACTGAATCCTCTTTAAATAAGTTTGGAGGCCTATACACTACACCCAAAACCATTTCTCAGTTCCCTCCGTAACCTTACCCATATAGACCTATGCTGTCATCTGTTTTTATAACATTATTAACACAACACTGCAATGCATCTCTTGCATAAAGCGCAATCCTCCACCTCGTCTCCCCACTCTGTCCTTGTGAAAATAAAATTTCCTAGCTAAACTCGACTTCCGATCAAATACTTTCCTGACATACAAACCATGTTCTGTAATGCCTATATATCAAATCCCTAACTATTTATTCCTCTCAGGAAATCTATCTTTTTTAAAAATATCCTACAGTTTGTTAGTAAACCTTCAAGCAACTCCTCTTTCTTTCTGTCCAATTTTCCCTTATCTTTAACTAAACCCCTCTCTCTCTCTTCTTTCGAATCACTTTTGTTCCTGCCTTCTGATACTCCTCTAGTGTCGCAAGTTTCCTTTACCCGACCCAGTGTCTAAAACCCGGTTCTCTGTCTTAAAAAAGCCTCAGTGCATCTACTCCCTTTCAAGGGAAATTTAGACAAGATCTGACCTTTCCTGCTGACCCAGTATGGTGTGCTGGGGAGCGACGAGGTAAACTTTTCAGGACAGAAGGTCCGTGTACCGACTCTCGGCAGACCCCCCCTCGATCCCCCTACACTTCCCCGGCACAGGTTCCCATTTGTGAGGTGTGGGGTTCCTCTCTAAGTAGAGGCCCTGTAGGTGCCCCAAAACCCCTGCAATGCATCAAGAGAACTACGATTTTACGGCTCATAAGACGCTGCATCTTTGGAAGGGCACCTGATTTTTAAGAAGGAAAAAAAAAAAAAAAAAAAAAAAAAAAAACAAAAAACTGTTAAAAAAAGTTTTGTCATTTCCAAAAGAAACTCTCATCAAATACTTCTCACACCCTCCCCTTCTAGGTTTCGATGAAGGTTATTTAATACGTAAATTCTCATGTCGGCTGGCTGAACATTTACACGCAGGTCAGACGGCAGGAGTGAAAACAAACCCGCCACGCGTGTGCAGCTGCGTGCCTGCCTGGCGTGCCGATCAGCGGAGTCTGGCTTTGTTGTCCTGAGTGTAAACACCTCTCACGTCCTCTCGTGGCCTCACTACGTTGCCTGCCTCCTGTGCCTCACCACGTATTGTTTGAATTTTCCTGTATGCGTGTGGTATTGTGTGATGGCCTGCATTGTACATAGTATACAACTTTCATCAATGTAACAAAATGGGTTCCTTATACAACGTTATGGCTGTAGGCGCCAATCCCGAGGCTGGATGGCTCCCGCCAGTACCACAATGACAACATCAAACAGCGTGAAAGACATATTGTAATTTGGAATGTCTATGGTATTTAAAATAAACTTATAAGTAACAAGTATACCAGTCAACCTCGATTTAACTGGGAACTAAAAAGGGGAGCGAAGTTTGGGCGTTAAAGCCGTATGTCCATTAGGCGAGGGATTTTCCAAGGGTGTGAAAATCATAGGGAAAAAAGGAAAATTGTGAAATAAATGAGAAATAATCACAAACACAACCAGACCGTGTAGGTATGTGTAGACATATAATCGCAATTGAATGGCTATTATTCATACATATGAGTAAAGATATAAAAATACCAAGCAAGGCGCTCATCCACGACTGACAGCGGGGGCCGCGGCAGCAGCAGCAGCATCATGAGACATTATAATCCCCCCAAAAAATGAGAAAAAAAGGGAAAGAAAAAGTCTCCCGTAAAGGAGAGTTATCCCTAAAATGTTGGTGTTTTCTCTCACCGTCTGGTTAGTGAAAGGTAAACATATGATCACAACCAGGGCGGATTGGCCATAGGGCAAACCGGACTGTGTCCCTGTGGGCCGGAGGGTCTTGGGCCCGGCCCTCCTTTAGCGCAGTATGGTACGGTGTGAGAGACTTTTATGCCCGGAGCCCGTATGCCTCGTCTGGCTCAAGCCAGACAAGGCAGTCTGGCTTCTCCTCCATCCCTCTCCTGTATTCTAGCTATTGAATCTGAAGGATAGCCCCAGGGCAGATTGGCCACGGGACACACCGGGCTGTGTCCCGGAGGGTCAATGGGTCTGGGGGCCGCCGGCGCCGGGGCCCGGACTCGAGTACGCTTGACGAACAAGTGGCTAGGGGATTAGAGCCTGGTAATATTATTGGTACGAAATCATAAGTAGGGACAACATTTTATGAAGCAATTTAAAAGAGAGAGAAAGAGAGATCAGCTGTTTTCTAGCATGGGTGTATAATAATATAACCCCACAATGAATTCTAGCGCATTATTGGCAATCGTTGAACGTTGAGACAGCTAGCTTGGCCTCAAAATCCCCCTTTTGGCACCTGGTCCACAACAAACTGTAGTTTCATGGCACCACGGGGCCCCACACCTCAGTGTAATGGTTTTTTTTTTTTTTTTTACAGCACAAAGGACTAGCCAAGGACAAAAAAAGCCCGCTTAGGTCCTGTGCTATAAAGATGACTGTACGAGAATATAGAAAGGGGGGTGAGTCAATTTAGTTCGGAGTGTCTTGTTACTCCATTCTTGAAAAAAATTTTCGTCAGAAGGTGGAAGAAAAGAAACAGAAAGAGAGTCAAGAGTTTACCAGTGAAGGGCATGGAAGAGTGAAGATACTTGTTAACTTTGCACTGGAAAACGACAGGATAGGGGTGAGAATGAGTAGAAAAATTTGTGCAGCGAGGCCGCGGGAGGGGGGGAGGCATGCAGTTAGCAAATTCAGAAGAGCAGTGAGCATGAAAATAACGGTAGAAGAGAGCAAGAGAAGCACCATTGCGGCGATGACATGATGCGGAGATTGAAGACAGTCGGTCAGAGAACGGGAGTTGATGAGACGAAGTTTTTATTCTACCCTGTTGAGGAAAGCTTAAAGAGACATACAGCTTTAAAACATGTGAGGGCATACTCCATACATGGGCAGATACGGCCCCTGTACAGAGCATGCAACTGGGAGAGAGAAAAAATTTGGGTGCAGAAAGCCAGAGGACACCTAAAATTCTTAAAAGTTGTTTTATCATGAGATTGAGATGTGAGATTCCAGTTCAAAATTTTTTGTGAAGGATAGATAGTCCATGCATATTTATTGTAGAAGAAGAAGACAGTTTAGTGTCATTGAAGAAGAAGGGATAGTTATTGGTAGGTTTTCGAGTAGATAGTTGAAGAAATTGGGTTTATGAGTCATTGAACAAAAAATGCTAGGTTGTTTTTCCATCGAAATTATAGAAAGATCGAAGTTAGCGCCAGTGGCATCTCTCCGGAGTCACTTAGTTCCTGTGAGTGGAAGCTAAAGAACACGTTGAAAAATGCAGGTAGAATAAGCGCATCAGTGACTTGAAAATTTTGTGAAAACATTAAAATTCCCAAAAAGG
>JACEEZ010019320.1:35000-37741 GCA_016584305.1 Chionoecetes opilio | reverse complement strand
AATTAAAAATTTTTCGTGGGTAATTTTAAATTTTTTGGGGTAGAAAATTTTCCTTTTTGTCATTAACACCGGAAACTCATCACACTGCAAACCACATTGTTTTAGGGAGCAACATTATCTCTCCTCCTCCTCCTCTTTGTTCCTCCTCTTTATCCCTCTTTGTTCCTTTATTATAGCTTTATTTATTTATTTGTTCTTCTCTGTTCCTCTTTTTTCTTCTGTTCCTCTTTCTCCTCTTTGTTCCTCTTTGTCCCTCCTCTTTATCCCTCTTTGTTCTTATTTGTCCCTCTTGATTCCTCTCTTTGTTCCTCTTGTTTATTATCCTCTTTCTTCCTCTTCTTAAATGTTCTCCTCTTTGTTCCTCTTGATTTCCTTTTTGGTTCCTCTATTCCTTTCTTCCTCTCGATTTTTCGTCTTTTCATTCCTCTTTATTCTTCTCTTTTCCTCTTTGTTCCTCTTTATTCTTCTCTTCCTCTTTATTCCTCTTTATTCCTCTTTATTCTTCTCTTCCTCTTTATTCCTCTTTATTCTTCTCTTCCTCTTTATTCCTCTTTATTCTTCTCTTCCTCTTTATTCCTCTTTATTCCTCTTTATTCTTCTCTTTTCCTCTTTATTCTTCTCTTTTCCTCTTTATTCTTCTCTTTTCCTCTTTATTCCTCTTTATTCTTCTCTTCCTCTTTATTCTTCTCTGTTCTTCTTTCTTCGTCTTATCTTGGCTTCATACTCTCTCTCTCTCTCTCTTCTCTTCCTCTCCCCTCTCTCTCTCTCCTCCTCTCCTCTCTCTCTCTCCTCCCCTCCCCCCTTTTCCCTCTCTCTTCCCTCTCCTCTCTCTCTCTTTTCTCCTCTCTTTCGTAACCTTATCTTCTCGCTTATAATTCTATGTAACGGTTATTTATTGTGTTTTGGGGGGGAGAGAGAGAGAGGGGAGGAGGAGGAGAGAGAGAGAGAGGAAAAGTCACTATTTACATTTCCCTTCATATTCTTTTTTTTCTTTTTCTCTTCCCACCCCTCCCTCCTCCTCCTCCCCTCCCTCCTCTCCCCTCCTCCTCCTCCTCCTGTCCTCTCCTGAAGGGCAGGGGGTTTTTTTCCCCTTCCCGGCACTCCCTTCCTCCCCCTCCTCCTCCTCCTCCTCCTCCTCCTCCTCCTCCCCCTCCTCCTCCCCTTGGCACCTCCTCCATTCCCCTTCCCAAAGACCCCCAAAGGCACTTAATCCTCCTCCTCCTCCTCCTCCTCCTCCTCCCCCTCCTCCTCCTCCCCTCCTCCTCCTCCTCCCCCTGTGTTTTCCCGGGATGTTTTAAATGATAAAAAGAGGGGGGTGAAGGTTAGAGAGAGAGAGAGAGAGAGGGAGAGAGAGAAGAGGGAAGGGGGGGGGTGTTGGGGGCCCGGGTAGTCCCCCTCTTCTTCCCCCCCCCCCCCCCACAATGCCTTGGAAAACAAGTTTGGGGGGGTAGGATAATAAACTCACCTGTAAAACCCAACCCCCCCCAAACCCAAAACCCCCCCCTCCTTACCCCTCCTCCACCCTCAAAAACCCCTTTTTTAAAACCCCTACACCCCCAAAAAGCCCCCCACAACCCCCCCCCCCCCCTACCCCACAAACCCCCTCCTTACCCCTCCTCCCCCTCGCAAACCCCTTTTTTTAACCCCTACACACCCAAAACCCCCCCCTACCCCCCCACAAACCCCCCCCTCCCTCCCAAGCCCCCCCTTTACCCCCCCCTTAAACCTCCACCTCTTTTTTTTTACCTTATCACTTTTCAAAACTCTTTCCCTCCCCTTTTTCCTACTTTTTTCCCCTTTTCCCTCTTTTCCCCCTGAAACCCCCCCCCTCTAACCCCCTTATTTTTACCCCCCCAAAAATTTACCCCCCCAACACTTTTCCCCCCCCAACACATTTACCCCCCAACACATTTACCCCCCAACACTTTACCCCCCAACCATTTCCCCCCAACACTTTTCCCCAACATTTCCCCCCAACCATTTCCCCAAACTGCTTTTTTGGTCCCTGAACTGTCGCCGATCGGAATTCTCGCCGCCTCGTCAGTGTTCCTTCTTGATTTTACGGACCCAAATATATACTTTTAAATAAATCCCCGGTTTCTCTTTCAGGGTGAAATACTATCGTTAGCTTGATCGTTAGGTTTTTTTTAGGTGCCAAATGTCCAGGTTGGTTTAAATTTGGTGCCAATGTCCAGGTTAGGTTAACATTTCCACGTCGGCGGAGTTCTAGGTTTTTGTTTGGGGGCGAGAATTCCCATCGGGACGTTCCAAAAACCCATTTTTTTTACTTCAAATATTTCCCCTTTTTTTTTTCAACTGCATTGGTAAATTTCTTTTTTTTCTTTCCCCCCTTCTTCACCTAATCACTCCTTCTCCCCTTCTTTCACCTATTTCCCCTCTCTCCCCTTCTTTTTTTTAACCCCGACCCCTTTTTTTCGCCACCCTTCTATATATAATTTTTTTTTTTTTTTTTAAATTTTTTTTTTATTCTCTTAGTTTTATTCTATTTTATTTATTTATTTTTTATTTATTTATTATTTTGCTCACTTTTATCCTCTTCTCAATTCTCATTTCTTCTATTTTCTCTCCTCCTCCCCCTCCTCTCCCTCCTCCTTCCTCCTCCTCCTCCTCCTCCTCCTCCTCCTCCTCCTCCTCCTCTTCTAGTTCTTCCCTTTTCCTCCATTTTAAAACCTCCCTGCTTCCTCTGTCTTTTTCCTATCCTCCCCCTCCTACTCCCTCCT
>JACEEZ010019320.1:17500-22500 GCA_016584305.1 Chionoecetes opilio | reverse complement strand
CCCCCCCCCCTCCTTTCCCCCTCCTCCCTCCAAACCCCACTTAACCCCCCTCCCCCTCCCCTCCACCTCCTCCTCCTTTCCCCCTCCTCCTCCTCCCCCCACCTCCTCCTCCTCCCCCCTCCCCCTCCACCTCCTTTCCCCCCCTCTTTGGGCCCTTTGTTTTGGGAACCCTTTATTCGTGCTTTCTTCCACTTCTCGGCATTAACCCCTTTTCCCCCACCTTTCCTACTCCCACCTCCTCCTCCTCCACCCCCCTCCCCTCCTCCTCCTCCCCCCTCCCCCTTTTCCTGTTTAAGAAGGGTTTTTAAGGGTTTAAATTAAATTATGTTTTAGGGGAAAGGGGTGTGTGTGTTTGTTTTGTGGTGTAAAGGGTTGGTGTGGGGGTGTGTGTGTTTTTGTGTGTTAATGGGGGTATTTTGCGTGTGTGGTGTGGGGTGTGGGTGGTGTTTGTGTTGTGTGTTGTCAAAAAGGGACAGTAAAACCCTGCGAATTTGGGCGGGAAAAATTCCCGGGAAACATTGAGTATTTGAACCCGGCTAACTATCTATTTTTAATTTATTTTTATTTTTTATTTGTTTTTATAAATGGCAAGGGCCCGCGCTTTTATCCCTTGGTTTTCCCCGTTTTCCCGGGGTGTTTTGTTTATTTCTTCGTTGCTGATTTTTTTCTTAAAATTTTCCAACGAAGTGGAGGGGTTTATTTTTTCCCCCGAAACCGTTTTGTCCCGTCTGTCTTTCTGTTGTGTTTAAGGGAAATTTCTCGAAAGGTTTTTCGAATAATTTTGGACCAAAATCGGTATCCAAATTATTTGGGATAAAGGAAGAACTTTTTTTTTCAATTTTTTGGGTGAATCTTTTTACATCTGTTTTTCCCATGGCAACCAATTTTATTAAATATTCGGCCGGGGTTGGCCCCTCATACTGATTGGGATATATAATATATATAAAAAATATATATATATATAATATAAAATATATATTAATTTATATATATATATAAAAATATTTTAAATATTAAAATATTTTATACCCTATATTTGATGAAATATTCGGGGGGGGGAGGGTTGGGGCTCTACTGGTGCCCGCCCCCCCCCCAGGTTTATTATTGTTTTTGTTTTTGGGTTTTTTCCCTTTTTCTTCTTTGTCCTCCTTTAAACAAAAAATTGCTCCCTCCCATTCCTTTTTTCTTCTTCCTCATACCTAAAAAACCTCGCAGAAGAGAGACAGATAGGTTTTTTGCTGATAAACCAAACCCCCAACCCTGTAGGGACCAAAAGGGAGGTATAAAATAGTAGTATAGTATAGTAATTTTTAGTAGTAAGGTAGTATTAGTAGTAGTATTTGTAGATTTGTAGAGTTTGACAGTATTAGTAGGCAGTTTGTAGTAGTGTAGTAGTAGTAGGGGTTTAAAGTATAGTAGTAGTTGTGTAGGTAGATAGAAATAGTTGTAGTAGTAGTTAGAGTAGTAGTAAAAAGTAGTAAAGTAGTAGTATAGTATTGAAATTTGAGTAATTTGTAGGTAGTGGGGGTTTTAGTAGTTAGTAAATAGGGAGTAGTAGTAGTAGTATGGGAGAGTAGTAGTAGAAAAGTAGTAATTAAATCATTAGTAGGGAGTAATTAAATGGGATTGTAGAGTAATGTAGTAAGTATATAGTAATTAGTGTAGTATTAGTAGTAGTTTTTGTTAGTAGAGTAGTGTTTTTAAATAGTAGTAAATCGGTTTTGTAGTAGTATTTAATAGTTTTGTAGTAGTAGTAGTAATTTGTGTATAAGTAGTATTAGTAATTTTATTAGTAGTTTTGGGGAGTAGTAGTGAAATAGTAGTATTTGTAGTAGTTTAGTAGTAGTAGTAGTAATAGTAAAATGAGTGTATTAGTTTGTAAATAGTAGTGGGTAGTATTGTATTATAGGGGAGTGGGAGGAGTAGTGTAGTAGTATTTAAATGTAGTGGTCTTATTATTTTAGTAGTTTGTAGTTAGTAGGTAGTGAGTAATAGTTTGTCAAAATTGCATTTGTAGTAGTAGTGTAGGGTAGTAGTAGTAGGGAGTAGTGTGGGTTTGTAGTAGTAAGGAGTATTTTATAAGTAGTGGTAGGGATGTAGATAGTAATAAGTTAAATAGTTTGTAGTATTTGTAGTAATTAAAATTTAAATAGTAGGGAAGTATAGTATTTTTAGTTTGTAATAGTAGCAGTATAGTGAGATAGTAGTAGTAGTAATTTGTAGTAGGTGGGAGTATAATAGTAGGTTTTAAATAGTTTGTAGAGTAGTAAATAGTAGTAGTGGGAAATAGTCCCGTAATAGTAGCAAAGTTAAATATTAGTATGTGGGATTTGTAGGTTAAAAGTAGTAAAATTTTTAGTGTTGAGTTTTGTAGTAAGTTTGTTTAGTAAATAGTATAGTAGTAGTAGTAATAGTAGCAGTAGTATTATAGTTAGTTGTTAGTAGTTTTGTAAAATAGTAGTAGTAGTATGAATATTAAAAAGTAGTAAGTAGTTGAAAAGTAAAATATAAGTAAGGGAGTAGTGTAGAGTAGTATAGTAGCAAAATAGTATAACAAAAGTAGTATATAGTCGTAGTAGTATGTAGTAATAGTAGTAGTTAAGCAGAGTAGTAGCGCAGAGTATTTTAGTAAGTAGTAGTAGTAAGGGAGTAGTAGTAAATAATAGTTTGTAGAATTAATAGTAGTTAGTAGAGTAGTGTAGTAGTAGAGTATTTAAGTAGAAAATATTTGTTTGCAAAGTAGTAGTAGGAGTTTTATAGTGTAGTAGTGTAGTATAATTTTGTAAAACTAAACATAGTAGTAGTAAATAGTAGTAATTAAAATATAGAGTAGTAGAAGTAGTAGTAAAAGTGGGGTGGGGGTGGTGGGGGTGGGGGTTTGGGGGTGGGTTTTGGGGGGAGTAGGGAGAGAGTAGTGTATAGTAGTGGTAGTAGGTAGAGTTTTAAAAGGAAGTAGTTAGTAGTAGTGTAGTAATAGAATAGTAGTTAAATAGTAGTAGTTATAGGAGTAGTAGATAAAGTGTAGTAGAAGTAAATGGGGAAACAGTGTAGTAAGTAGTAGTTTTTTAGTAAGTAGAGCAGCCAAATAGGAGTAGTAAATAGTAGTAGTAACCAATAGTAGTTGGGGGTTGGGGGTTGGGGGTAGTGGTGTGGGGGGTTGGGGGTGGGGTGGGGGTTGGGGGGTGGGGGTTTTTAGAAGGGGATATTAGTAGTTTTGTAGTGGGAGTAATTAAATAGTTTTAGAGTTTTAGGGGGTTTTTCGTTTGCCCTTGCAAATGGGTTTTTTGGGGATTTAGAGGGGTGGTTAAAATATAAACCTTAAAATAAACATACCCCCCCCCTTTCCTTTTTAAAATTTTCCCCTTTTTTTTTTTGGTTTTTTTCCTTTCCTTTTTTATACCCTAAGGTTTTTTTTCCGGAATGTATTTTTGGTTTCCTTTCCCCTAACCCCCCCCCTCCTCCCCTCCTTTTTTTTTCCTCCCCCCTCCTCCCCCCTCCTCCTCCCCCCCTCCTCCCCTCCTTCCCCCTCCTCCTCCCTTCCCCCTTCCTGGGCCCCCTCCTTATCCTCCTTTCCCTTACCCCAACCGGGGGGTTTTCCGAAGGGTTATTTGTGCCCCCTTTTTCCTCCTCCTCGGTCCCTCCTCTTTCCTCCCTTTCCTCCTTTTCCTCCCCCTCCCCAAAAACCCCCCTCCCCCCCCCTTTCCCCCTGGCCTTAAAAATACTTGGACCCTAAACCCCACGCCCCTGGTTCCCTCCTTAACCCCGAAACCCGTGGGCGGGCTTTTTGGGGTTTAGTTAAGGGCCCTGCCCGTTTTTTGCCAAAATCGGGGTTTTTTTTACCAGGGGTTTCCCCGCTGCAGGGGGCTTGGGAAATTTTGGGCGTTTCCCACTTTGGAAAATCACAACCGCCGTGGATTTTAACGGAGCTGGGGGCCCCGATTGGCTGCTCCCCTCCCAAAAAAGCGCCAGGCAAGGCTGCCGCACCACCCTTGAACCTCCACCTGTGTTCACCACCTTTAAACAAAACACACATAACATGACCTATCTATCAACACTAAACATACCCCCAGCAAACTAGTAGTATTGCCATAGATTTACAGCTTTCAACTTTCCTCACAAATTCCATGCGTTTTTTCTATATTGCATGGTAATCACTTCTTTTCCGGCCAGCTTCGGCGAGGTGGTTGGGTGGGGAGCCCTTTTCTACTTCCTATCCTTTCTTCTCTTATTATCTAGTTATGTAGTGTAGTTAAAGCAAATTCTTGTAAGGACCATATCGGTTGTTGCTGTTTGGTTTCTTTGTTTCCTTTGTTTTCCCTTTCTCCTCCCCCTCCCCTCCCCCTCCTCCTCCTCCTCCTCGCTCTCTGAGGTTACTGGTGGGTTTTTTTTATCATTATTATTTTAACTATATTTACTGGAGGAAATTTTGACTGATAAATTGTTTGTGTCTGAAAATAGAATGGCACTTATTATTTTCATCTATATTTATTTCCTTTCCTTCCTTCCTTCCTTCCTTCCTTCCTTCCTTCCTTCCTTCCTTCCCTTTCCCTTTCCCTTCTTTCCTTTCCCTTTATTATCTTCCATCCTCCTTCATCCTTCATCTTCCTTCCTTCCTTCCTTCCTTCCTTCCTTCCTTCCTCCTTTCTTTCTTTTCTTTCTTTATTATCTTCCTTCCTTCCTTCCTTTTCCTTCCATCCATCCTTTTTCTTTCTTTATTATCTTCCTTCCTTCCTTCCTTCCTTCCTTCCTTCCATCCTTTTTCTTTCTTTATTATTTTTCCTTCCTTCCTTCCTTCCTTTCCTTTCCTTCCTTCCCTTCCATCCTTTTTCTTTCTTTATTATCTTCCTTCCTTCCTTCCTTCCTTCCTTCCATCCTTTCTTTCTTTCTTTATTATCTTCCTTCCTTCCTTCCTTCCTTCAATCTTCCCTTCCTTCCTTCCTTCCTTCAATCTTCCCTTCCTTCCTTCCTTCTTTTCTCATACCTACCTACCTTAATTCTAT
>JACEEZ010019319.1:5000-12500 GCA_016584305.1 Chionoecetes opilio | reverse complement strand
GACGGTGTTCATATCTATCAGACTATGTATTCCAGATGTTGAACTACTGGACATTCCTCGTTACATTGAAAAATGTAAGGAAATAGGGGAATATAGATCCATATAACATTACCGCGGCACGAAGGAAGGACAACGTCTGCTGGTGCGATCTTCAAGGGTTTATTACGCCACAGTGAGATAACCACTACACGTGTGAGTCGTGAAAAAGTATATTAATTCTCTATCAATGTCTACAATCATAAAGAATAGTCAATTCGCACTGCAGTTTAATGCACAGCTTAAGTACTGCCAAAAGTAGTAATTAATAATGAGCTGTGTGCGTGAGGAGGAACGGGACCGTGGTGGAGGGAGCGGAGGCCGGAGAGAGGGCGCTCGCTCAGTGATTTTGATTATACCCGATGATGATGATATTATTTAGGTAAACGTAATTTATGCAGGGTGCTAATTCATTTACAGAAAACGAAAATGTATCAATGGAAAGAATACAATCCCAATCTACGATCTGATATATAACACTCCAGCTATGAGTTGTCTCACAAAGTTTTAAAACACGGACGATGAGTTTTAAATTAATTTAACGGTCATGCATATTTCTCAGAGTCTCATAATGGCATTTATTGAATGTGTTTACTTGTTGTTTTATGGATAAGTTAAGAAAAAAAAATTCTGAAGATAACAAGTCTATCATTGTATATTATAAATGTATTTGGAAGGAGGATACAATACTATGGAAATTAGTAAACTTATTCCGAGTTCTACGGCAGATGTCACGGCCAGAACGATTTGTTATTGTTGTAGACTTGATCATGACGTCACGTGCAACTATATTATATATCCTCGTAAGCACGTAATTGGGCGACAATTGGGTCTCCTCACTCCCCACCTTCGTCTTTAATTTTTGTCTATTTTGAGATTTGGGGGGGCATGTGGGCAGTTTTGAGATTTCAGAAAATGTAAGTGGCAACCCTCTTTTACCTCAGGTGATGAACACGGTACAACGTCACCACGGGACTCCGTTATCTTCCGGCCGGACGCGCCACGACGACGGCCGCCACGTCCGCTGCATCGCCGTGAACCACAGTCTCGCGCACGCCGTGATGGAGGACAGCGTGAGCTCAGCGGTGCGTTGTGGAGTACCGTGTTCACACTCCTGTGGGTGCAATTGCTGGGGTTTTCTCGTAACAGTGTGGCTCAGACCATTACTCGGATTCCTTCCTAATACAAAAACTGACCAGATTTGGGATGCTTGTAACATGAGATCGACGAGTGCCAAATCTGCACGTACAGGTGCTGGTGTTAGACTGACAAGACTGACTTGTGTTGGGATTGTTTCAACACCAAGAGTGACCTAACTTGTTACGTAACATAACGGTGACGGAACATTCAGACTGACTAGTGATGGGATGTTCGCAACCTACGAGGAGGTACTGCTTAGCGTCAGATTCTGACTAGTTACTAGTACTAGTCTAGCACAAATCTTTGATTTTTAAACTAACCTCACTCGGTTTGTCCCTTGCTGACTTGGACCTTCAAGTTCCTTCATAACTGTTCTATAGCAGCTATTTTTTTACATATAAAGAACTGGCCAGGACAAAAAAAAAGAGGTAACAATAAGCCCGCGTAGTTGCCAGTCCCTATTTAAAGAGGAAGTAAATAAGATAGAAAGGCGGTGTGGACCAATTTAGTCCGGGAGGGTTCTTGTCAATCCTCTCTTGAAGAAATTGGAAGTCATAGGAAGGTGGAAAAATAGAAACAGGAAGAGAGTTCCACAGAGATTCCCAGTTGAAGAGGATGAAAGAGTGAAGATACTGATTAATTCTCCCATTAGGAAGAGGGACAGAATAGAGAGAGAATGAGTTAGAAAGTCTTGTGCAGTGAGGCCGCGGGAGGGGGGGAGGCATGCAGTTAGCAAAATTCAGAAGAACAGTGAAGCATGAAAAAATAACGGTAGAAGATAGCAAGATTGAGCAAAATTGGGCGGTGATTTAAAGATGAAGACTTATCCCTGGGGGGGATTAAGCGCCACTGTACAGAGCCAAGGCAATGGGAGGGAGAAAGAAAAAAAATGAACGCAGACGTCTAACGGACGAATGTTTCTGATGTCCTTTAGGCTTTTCAGGCCACTTATAGGCACTCGCCACACTTAGTCTGGTGTCACTTTCAAAATGACATCGAAGCATGCCAACGATATCTTACACATTATAGTAAATAGCCGTGTGTGTGTGTAGGTGTGTGTGTGTGTGTGCGTGTGTGTGTGTGGTGTGGTATGGTGTTTGTGTGTGTGGTGTGTGTGTGGTGTGTGTGTGTGTGTGTGTGTGTGTGTGTGTGTGTGTGTGTGTGGGTGTGTGTGTGTGTGTGTGTGTGTGTAGGTGTGTGTATAAGTCGGTATATTGTAGACAGACTTATCTGGTATGAGTTAAATTGGTTACTTCCAGCTTTGTACACATTTATTTAGAGTCCAAGAAGGAGCGTAAAGATTACAACCAAGCACAATGAATGTATTGAGCACAAGCCAGGAGTGTCGGAAATGGGGCGGTGGGCAGAGAGTGTTTGTAAAGCGTCGATGCGAGGTCTTCACCCCTTCTCCTCGTGATTCTGGCTTCTTATCACTTCTGTTCGATCCTATACTTATGCTGACAACTAGGCATTTGCCCTCGTGACCTACTATGAGAATGCAAGGTGTTCATGGGCTCTCACGGTGAAACAGAGGGGAAGATAAAGGATGAATTAATATATACTTCCATAGTATATAATTATATGTTATAAGTTTCTAAAATACCAGATTCGTTGATGTTAAGTACATGAAAATAGAATGTATGGTAGTGGTATACTTGTTACACCTTGTGTGATAATAGTGTATTCACTAATAATAGTTTATGTCAAGTTAATATAATGTTAGGAGTGATAACTGCACTGACATTGCTCGGGCCGCTATATAATTTGGCCTCAAATTAGTCACATAAGAAATTAGCTAGAAAATAACAAATGGTACACCTAACTAAAGGCTAAATACATATATAAAATATAATAACCTATAAACTTCCCAAAGAATAATTCCTATCGCTAAAAGTGAGAAAACTTCTGAGCAAATACACGAAAAAATGGAAAACAATGGAGTACATGAGTTAAACAGCAAAGAAAATGCCATGGCCGAGTAAAAATTATATAATATATGTGTCATGTACTAGTGTTGAGGTAAATCCATAATGTGCAAATTATCACTGTAATAAATGTAAGTGTAAGGTGTAGCAAAGTGTAGTGTACGTAGACTGTAGCTAGGCAAACTCAACCTGTAAGCTAAGGTTAGCTGTGAAAATTACAGGGAAAAATTGAAAAACTTAAAATTTCAAAGTAGAGAAATTGTAAACTTAATCTTCAAGTAAACGTTAAAACCCTGCAATGAGCAAGTAATGACGAAGGCTCTCTGGACTGTAGAGCTGTGCTGTGTTTGAATAGTGTGTGGGCAAAGCCAAGTTTGCCAAAAATCATACATAAATGATATTAAATCAATCCTATTGTAGAACTATTTTTACATCAGCGAATGTAATAAAAGATGGGCAGAGAAAAAATAAAGTTTTACACATTGACTAACTTCAGAAAGCATGATGATGTATAAACAGGAAGGAGTGATGAGCACTCTTATATTGAAACTTGTAAGAATTTTTTCATGTGACTAAAGAAGCATGATACCATTAAAATATGTATTATGCATGAGGACAAGAATTGTCACGCAGGGGAATAAATTTGATTTGTGTTTTCCACATGAGTGATTAAAATAAAAAATGTACAGTGTGTACACCAAAATTAAAGGTTTCACGGGAAGGGAAATAGGAAAAAAGTCTAGTGGAGGTAAAATCTTATCAAGGGAACTGCACAGCTAGTTGGTAAAGCATTTCGAGCTATAAAATGATAATGTGGGCAATATTTGGTATGAGTGGAATAATACATTAATCCAATTATGGGCAAATTTTATATGCCAACAGCTGAAAACTTCTTAAATTGGGGAAAAAAATAAACTGGCACAGTGTGGACATGAAATTACCGTATCTGCCATGAAAGTGTCTGAAACATGCATGGAGTTCTCAGAGATAGCAAAGATTTGAAGGGAAAGTTTCATTGAAACAGAGAAAACAGTAAAATGCTCTAAATAGGGTATAAAATTTTCAAATATTTGTTAGATAGTGCCATGTGGTAGCAAGAAATGATTTTATCCATCCTTACTGAGAGGAAAAAAATTTCAGCTGTTGGTAATAAACTATATTCTCAAGTGAACAAATGTTAGAGAGATAAGTTAACTGTGAGCAATCAATGTTTTATGAGGGTTCAGTATTAAGACAAGAGTCATTGTAATGTCCTGTGAGTTTGAATTTGTTAGTAATAATATCAAATGGTTAGTAGTTGTACATAGGGAATACATAGTGAACATCATAGGTATACATGTGAACAAATAGTTCTGGAGGAACTGCCCTGTCATGAATATCAGTACCTAATATATGTAATAAGTGCATAAGCCTTCATTCAAATAAGTTTTGGGGGGGGCATTTTTTGCGTGGGTACAACAGGAAAGGACTAAAGTAATGCATTCTGTAATGAATGAAAAAAAAATCACGTATGCATTAATACATGGGTTAGTATTAATGCAATGGGTTAGTATTTTCATGCAAGCAATAATGTACTTCTACAAATAATGTGCGTAATAATTCCGTCAATGAGGAAGAATGAATGTCAGCCTGCACTGTGGTGCAACTTTAAACAGTTACATAATAGTATTCTAATGTGAAGAGATATACATAGAGTTTCAAGGTCTGCTATCCATTAGAGTTTCTATCGTTCTCTCCATGCAAGAGTTACAAAGGTAAACATGGTAACTATATCAGTTTTCTACTGTAGTTGGTCACGAAAAATATGTATAAACCAAAAAATTCGTTAAAACATTTCATCAAATGTAAGTATTTTCAAGAATGTAATAAAATGGCTAGTGTGTTGTGTAGACCTTTTCTAAAAAGAGAACAACCCACACATTAAAAATCAGAATACATGGTAAATTAAAATCAATCAGGGGAACTGATATAAAATGTAATGATATGAATGGTATGGATGAATGAAACTACTGTTTCTGCGTGGTGACCGCAATTTTTGACGGTATCATTTGTAGCAGTATTGTGTCATCATTAACTACAGGTGTGTCCTGTGTTTTAGTATTGGGCATGCAATTCTTCACCTGTATCAATACCTCTAGCTACTCGTTTAACCTGGTCAATATGGACTTGTCTTGCATGGTTTATAAATATTGCTGATAGGTTATTTTGTGTTCATGTTCAATGCAAGGACCCTGTAAGGTCCTTCAAATGTAGAATCTAACTTGGACGTTAAGTGTTGTACCCTGAAAGTATAGTAATCACCTATAGCAATTGGCTTTTCTGCTGTGTATGGCGTTGATACTAATCATGTCCTCCTCTGACAATCCAATAGCGTTGTGACCACGCTGATATATTTTCGAAAATAGCTACTCTTACTTGTTACTAATCATTCAAAATTATAAATTGAGCTGTGTACTTGCTTAGAAGAGTGTAAGTAGTTCTTTTGTCTTGCCCAATACAACGAAAATGTGGTGTTTCACCATGTGGACTGTGTAAGGAAGAGTGTTTAGTGTGGCAGATTACTTGGGGCATCCATTCATCCCAGTGGGAACATATGGTTGAGCTAATGACTTCAGGAGTTGTCATAATCTGCCTATTTGTCTTTCTACCATGTCGTGCTGCTAGGGTGATATTTCTCGTTATAGTACATTTGTTTAGTTGAAAAGTTTGCAAATTTCAGTGAGTAATTTGATTGTTACAAAAACGGTTACCATTGTCCGAGGAGCAATGTGGATGGTGTATTGAATTTAAAAGAAACTCATCCGTAGTGCTTTAGCAATGTTAGAGCGTTGGTCCTTTAGTGGAACCAAAAATGAAAACCTAGAAAAAGATCAATGGCTTACTAACAAGATTGAGAAACAGATTCTGTTGTCGGAGTTTTAGCAAGTCAAATGGCTATGGTCTCCCAAGGTCCCTTTAGGTGTAGGACTAAGGTTAGCATAGGGGAGGGATTTACCAACTGAACCTTTTGTTTCAGCGCCTATGACTGACATTTATCTATATAGAGCAAAAAATATCCGGCGCATGAATGGGCCAAAAGTATTCCAAACGTGCTTGGTACAAACATCTAGCTTTCCCTGGTGACCGCAAGGCTAGAATCATGTAAAAGGGAAAGAAACTGGGGTAAAGTGTAGAAGGGGGACTATCAGCTGGGTAACCTGGCGTTTTTAGGTTCCTCTGTCCTGTCGTGATGATATGTATCTCGCAACAAAGGTGTATTGAGCCTAAAACTCAGTAAGTGGGACAGGTAATTTTGGCAATGTGTATCATCACCGACTCCAAGTAGTAAATGATGGGAGCACAGAAGAATCATTTCGCTGGTTCATCTTCAATGTTGGGGAATAGCGATCTGGTTTTCATGTTTTGGTGGTTCAGGTGTGTTTGCCGGTTACAAGTGCAATATTTCGTGATAATGAATCAAGCAACGAAATGACTTGTGCCTGGCAGTACTCAAATTTTGGGTGGAAGTCTAGTATCGTAGGCGCCAACGTTGCTAATTTGCCTGACAGTTCCTTTGAATGAATAAATGTCTACGAATACAGGTGCCATGGCTGTTTTAACAAGGAATGTTTTACCCATAAATTAACAGATTTGAAATGCTTCAAAGACATCGACCGCCAGAGCTTCCTTATGGTGGTGAATAATGCCATATACCTAATCCCGTGTAACGTGCGGACAAAATTCAATGCATCATCTCGCATGTTGAAATACCTATCAGGAGGTCAGCAGGGAATGATAATCCCTGTGAAATATGAAAACAGATAGGTTGCAGGCACGAATTTCCTCAAATTTTTAAAGGAAGCCCTACTTTACCAATGGACAGGACTTTTTTGCTATCTAAACCTGTCAGTTGATTGACGGAGGTTCGAAGAATAGGACAGATTTGCGCTTTCATTAGATTAATACATTCAGTGTATCTATGGTCCATAAATTTGTCTGCACCTTGTCCATAGAAGCAGTTAATGCTGGTCTTTGTGAATGAACGGTACAGGAGAACGTTCATATAAGTAGATTGTCCCTATACATACCCATCTAAGTTATCATAATTTGCAGTAATGTCACTACGAAGGTACCCTGTAACTGTTGTTCTGTAGTAGAAGCTGTAATGATAGGCTTAAACTAGTCGTTGGCAGGGTATAAAGAAAAGTATTGCTTTACTATTGTTAAACTTCTGGGGAACCCGTATTACTATTCTCATGTGTGCGTCACCATGAAAACAGGCGTAAACGTAGGTGGCGTTGTGTATGTGCCCTAAATCCTTCCCTCCGTCGGCGGGAGGGAATGCGTTGGCGTTGTCTGCGTCTCAAAATAAGGCATGGTCAGAGTTATGACTTCCAGGAATTGGATATAAACAATCACT
>JACEEZ010019318.1:22500-31108 GCA_016584305.1 Chionoecetes opilio | reverse complement strand
CACTTATTAGGGGTATGACATGTTCCGTGTATTTCTTGTTATTAAGACAGGTGGGTTCGATGGAAACACTAACCGTCCACCGAAGGGGATAGAAAAGTAATGTTAAGGTGAGTTATAAAGTGTAGTGATTCTGCGGCTGGTGTGACCTAGGATTAATTTTTACAGAGGCGGATTTTCAGTCTTCCAGAAAAGGTAGAAACAGATAAGTAAGACATAAGAACATAAGAAAATAAGGAAGCTACGAAGCCGTGAGACTACACGTGAGTTCCTGTTACTTAACCCTACCTGACATCCACCTTGCATGCCAGCATGAAACTGTCTAGGACGCTTCTTCTAGAGCCTCCATAATTGATTCCTGCACTACTACCTAATGACTGAGTCATTCATCATCTGCCCCTTATTTGTGAAGCAGTTTTTACACTATTTCTTTTTCTCTATCTACGCTTTTTCCAGTTTGAAAATCCTTACTTCTTGTTCTTCACTAAAAACGTACTTCTATCCATGTAAAAGTAGATAGAGAACTATAGATGCGACGAACTTATACTACTACTACTGCTACGACCCCTACTACTACTCCTACTCTACTACTACTACTATTACTACACAACTATATTTCTTCACGCTGCTACTATTAGAGCGACACTTCCTACGATAAATACTACTACTACACCACCACCATCACTACTGCTACAACTCCCCTTAACCACCACAATTTACCCCTATCAGTCTCCAAATGGCAAAAAAAAAAAAAAACGTGTACGTGGAAAGACGAAAAAAAAACGCATCAACTTAAAATTTCGCGTGTAGGTTTTAAATTTTTACAAGGCAGGTCTTACGTCTTCATCATCATTTTTGACAGCGTTGGGGGTAAAACTTGAGAGGCTTGGAGGGGGAAAGGGAGGGGAAAGGGGGGGAGGGAGGGGGTGGAGGGGGTGGGGATAGGGGGGGAGGGAAGAAAGGGAGAGAGGGGGGGGGAGGAAGGGGGAAGGTGCAATGGGGGAGAGGGAGGGGGGTAAACGGGATAATCTGGTTTAGTGTAAAAACACGTCAGTAAATGTGGGGTTTTTTCTTTAACTGGACCGCGCAGTAAGGGTTAAAAAATACCCTCATTTCGGGAATAAAGGGGACACTCTTTATCGCCTTGACTTCTCCCTCCGCTTTTATTTTTATCCGCGCAGATTTTGACGCAAGAAAAAAAGCTCATAATATAATGATGTGACGATGAAGTATGTTTTGTGTACAATTAAGCTTTTTTTTAATTTCCTTTCCCTCCTTGTTTAATATTTTGATCCGCGTTGTATTTTACGTAAAAAATGCCCCGAAAAATAATGATGATGATGATATGATGTGATATTTAATGTCCCAATGCCTTTTTTTTTTAATATTTTGATACGCGCTTTTGTCCCAAGAAAAGGCCTCAGGGAAAATAATGTGATGACGAAGGTATGCTTTTTTAATAGTAGTTTAAGGCCCGACGCAGCCAGACACCAACATGCCCACTATGGACTTCCCCTTAAATTAAACAACACACCGGTACACTTTTTCAAATTTTTCCCTATTTACCCCAATTTGTTGTGTGAGAGAGAGAGGAGAGGAAGAGAGAGAGAGAGAGAGAGAGAGAGAGAAAAGAGAGAGAGAGAGAGAGAGAGGAGGGGGAGAAGGAGAGAGAGGAGAGGAGGAGAGAGAGAAGAGAGGAGAGAGAGAGAGAGGAGGAAGAGAGAGAGAGAAGAGACAGAGACAGAGGGCAGAGACAGAGCCGAGACAGGGAAGACAACAACAGACAGACAGAAGACCGACAACAGAAGAAACACAGAAAAAGACAGACAGACGACAGACAGAAACAGAAAAGGGCGACAGACGGGCAGACAGACAGACAGCGACACAGCAGACAGCACAGACAGACAGACACAAAAAGACGACACAGACAGACGAACAGACAGACAGACACAGACAGACAGACACAGACAACAGACAGACACAGACAGACAGACAGACACAGACGACAACAGACACAGACGACACAGACAGAACAGACAGACCAGACAGCAGACACACAGGGCACAGGACAGAAAACAACAGACAAGGGCACAGACAGACAGACAAGACAGAAGACAGACCAGACAGACAACACAGACAGACGACAAACAGACAGACAGACACAGGGAAAACAAGAAAAAGACAACACAAACGACAGACACAGACAGCACGACAGACAAACAGAAGACAAGACAGAACAGACAGAGACGACAGAGACAAGAGAGAAAAGAGACAGAGACAGGAAGAGAAAAAAGAGAGACAGAGAGAGAACAAAAAAGAGAAGAGAGAACAGAGAAGAGAGGGAGAAGAAAAACAGAGCGAGACAGAGACAGAGACAGAGACAGAGACCGAGACAGAGACAGAAAACAGGAACAAGACAGACAGACAAAAGACAGACAGACACAGACAGACAGAAAAACAGAAAAAGACAGAGACAGACAGACAGACAGAAAACAGACAGACAGACAGGGAAAAAAGAAGACCCAAAAGACAGACAGACAGACAGACGACCCGACAGACAGAACAACAGACAACAGACAAACACAGGACAAGAAGGGAAAAGACACAGACAGACAGACACAGACAACAGGGCAGAACGACAGAACAGAAGAAAGGACAAGACAGGAAAGACAAAAAAGACAAGAGAAGAAAGAGACAGAGAAGAAAGAGACAAAAAGAAAGAGAGAGAAAGAGACAAAAGAGAAAAGAGAAGAGAAGAAAAGAAAAGAAAAAGAGAGACAAAAAAGAAAGAGACAGAGAGAGAAAGAGACAGAGAAGGAGAGGAGAAAGAGACAGAGAAGAAAAGACAGAGAGAAAGAGACAGAGGGGAGAAAAAAACAGAGAGAGACAGAGGAGAAAAGAGACGAGAAGAAAGAGACAAAAAAGAGAGAAAGAGACAGAGAAAGGAAAAAAGAAAAAAAGACAAGGGGAAAAGAGACGAGACAAAAAGAGAAAGAGAAGAGAAAGAGAGAAAAAGAAGGGGCAAGAGAGGAGAGAAAGAGGGGGACAAAGAAGACAGAGAGAGAAAGAGAGAAAAAGAGAGAAGAGGAAAAAAGAGAGCAAAGAGAGACAGAGAGAGAAAGAGAGACAAAGAAGACAGAGAGAGAAAAAAAGAAAAAAGAGAACAGAGAGAGAAAGAAAGGAACAAAAAGAGACAGAGGGGAAAGAGAGAAAAAGAGACAGAGGAGAAAGAAAAGGGCAAAGAAACAAGAAGAAAGAGGAAGAGAGAAAAAGAGACAAGAAGAAAAGGAGAAAAAAAAAGAGAGAAAAGAGGACAGAGAGAAAAGAGAGAAAAAGAGAGACGAGAGAGAAAGAAGACAAAAAGAGACAGAGAGAGAAAGAGAAAGAGAAGAAAAGAAGACAGAGAGAAAAGAGGAAAAGGAGACGGAGAAAAAGAGACAGAGAGAACAGAGAGAGAAAAGGGGACAGAGAGAAAAGAGGACAAAGAGACGAGAGACAAAGAGAGACAGAGAGAGAAAGAGAGACAAAGAGAGACAGAGAGAGAAAGAGAGACAAAGAGAGACAGAGAGAGAAAGAGAGACAAAGAGAGACAGAGAGAGAAAGAGAGACAAAGAGAGACAAAGAGAGACAGAGAGAGAAAGAGAGAGAAAGAGAGACAGAGAGGGAAGAGAGGGACAGAGAGAGAGAGAGATAGAGAGAGAGAAAAAAAATCAGAGAGTAGATGTGTTGTCCTACTCCTCCTTCTTAGACATTCAAATTTGTTTAATCACAATTTTTTTAACACTTCCCCTAAACAAAATAATAATGAAAATAATAACAATAATAATAATAATACAAACTAAAAAACGAGAGCTTTTTTTTTGTTTTCTTCCTTCAAAAAAACTCCATATAAAATTTTCGTACGTATGGAATATTTAATTTTTCAGTCCTTTTTGGCGGGAAAAAAAAGGAGAGTGGAGGGGGAAATATAGGCAACTTTTTTTTTTTTTTACGTTTGTGCCTATAGCGCCTGTGGGCAGTGGGACCCAGGGCTGGATGGTAGGCTCGGGGTTCACTGAGGGTTCTGATGGTTGGTCCTCGCCCGTTGGGTGGCGCGGGCAGGTTCTTAAGTGACGCTTTATGAGGCTCATGCCGCCCCCCTTGTCCCCGATGCACTCGCAGTCAAAGGTAGAGTTGTAGGCAGGGTGTGGGTGTTTTTGGGCCCCACTCGAGGGTGCAAATTTTTTTGGGTTTCTTCGGGGTTTCGAACTGGGTCACCGAGAAGCCTCGGAGACTCTACCACTCCGCTACCGCCTCCCCATTTTACCGTACTATTCTTTATTCACATAGATAAGCTATATAAACACCTTTATTTATCTATACTCATCTCTCTTTACTTCTAAGATAGTTTTTATAACAATCGGAACTCACTAGGGCCAAAGGCTCAGTTCTTGATCCCTGTAACCCTGTGTCACCTCCTCGTCTCTTCATCGCCTGAGCCCCACGTTCATCCCCCCTTGGGGTAACACGCAGGTAAACCGCTTAGGCCCCTGCTCCCCTCCTAGCATCCCTCCCCCTCTTCCTGTCCCTCCTCCCCTCCTCCTCCTCCACGCAGCCTGCGATGACGCCCCAAAGAACACAAACGTAAACACTCGCTATGTCTTTCATGCAAGAACAAACGACGTGTCCCGTAGGGATCTGAAAAATCAGGACAAGTACAAAAAAGTTGATCCGGAAATTCATGACTAAAACTAATCATATCATTTTTTCGGGAAATTCCCCCCAGACTGGGATAGGCAACGCTTTTACGAAAAAGGTTTCAGCGAAAAATAACGGAAAGGTTTTTTGGCACGGGGAAAATATAGATTTCGCAAATTCTAGGATAATTTTAGGGGGACCCATCCTGGTTAGGTTTCCCTTTTCTGTTTAGGGATGACGGACCCCCTCAGCCCCTTTGGTCAGCAAGATTGCCCGCAAAATAATACAGTTTCTTTTTTACAGATAAAAAAAAACGACGAGCGAACGGCATAGCAGATCCCCTTTCCCCCCTTTTCTTCCCCCACAGCAACGCTGGGTCACGATGTTTCCGCAAAATAATCATAGTAACAAATAAAGCGCTCTGTACAGTGGGCCTAGCACCCTGCGGAAAGCCCACGAAGGTTCCAAAAACTTTTAAAAGAATTTAAAATTATCTACACAATCCCAAAAGCATTTTTTTAAAAGCGTAATGAATTTTTGGGCCCTGAGTTGTTTCCAAAACGCCGTTTGTTAGTATCATGAGAGTTGGCTCATCACTAAAGAAATCTTTTATTTCTAAAATAGCCTTTCCCAGGCTCAAGACATTCAAAATTTGTCGTACGCATAAAGCAGGTGGGGTGTATTCTTTACATTAAAGTGTTTTGCAAGCAATCGAAATCGTAAAGTAAATAAAGATCATTAAAATCGTCTACGCAAAAAATAAGAAAACGGTAAATTGCAATTTTGGGACATATATCTCCTCCCAAATCAAATGCAGAAGTAATTGCCCCCTGTATGCGAGTACAGTCATTTTTTCAACAATTAAACGACAAAATTTATATGTGGAATTTTTAAAAACACCTCATATAAATGATAATAATTCTGGATAGTGAAGGATGCGATTGCTTGATATGGTAAACGAAGATATTTAAATCAGGGGTCCTAAACCCTAGAAGGGAAAAATAGAAAACCTTTAGTTTTAGTTTTTCACTACGACATTATCTGTTTTGATTCTGCGAATGGTAAACTTTTGGCAAACGTGATAAAAGGTTTAAATAGATGCAGCAAAAATTTGAAAACGTAGACATCACGAAATTATTTTGTAATAATATTGTTCCCAATTATAATAAAGCAGTTTTTCACGAGGTCAGCGGGGTTATAACAAAATTTGATTGAATTGACCTACAAAAAGGGAAATAACGCCAAAAACATTGTAAACTATTACAAAAAAACTCCAACGATGGTTGAAAAATATGTTCCCCCGGAAGAAAACTTGAATAAATACAACCCCGTTGGTGGGGCTAAAAGGGTTCAAAAAATCTGGCAGAAAACGCCGGCGTATAAAGTTTACAAAAAGATCAAATGCGGGGCTGCGATTTTTAGAGATTTCAATGAGAAAGCGTGTTGCAAAGGTTAATAAATCTAAAAAAACGCGAGATGAAGAAAAAATTGCAAAGGAATCCAAATCAAACCCCAAAAGGTTCTTTTAATAGTTCGAAGTAAGAAAAATGTCCAAAAAAAATTTGGGCCCTGAAAGATAGAAAAAAATCTTGGTAAATATAATAAGAGATAGCATTCGTAATCAAAGACTCTTTAATATCCTCAATGACTACTTTAAAAAAAGACGAAGCTTCATTACCAGAAAAACCCGTAAACGTTTGCGGGACTGAAAGTGAAGATTGGTAATAGGAGAGATAACAGTAGACGAAATATCAAATATTTGCAGAAACTTGACCCAAAAAATCCCTGGGGGGGCGAAAAACCACCGAGATTTCTTCACGAAGTATGTCAAAATTTCGCTCCAATTATAAATATTTTTAAAAATGTTAAAGGAAAAAATGTTCCTAGTTGTGGAAATTAGCTATTTTACACCCATATTTAAGAAAAGGGGGTAAAAAGCTTGCAAGTAATCATCGCCCAATTAGTCAACGTCTTGATTTTTAAACTATTTTAGGGAAAAAATTGGGGATAAAATAGTTTTTTCCGATGAAAAACTCAATATTAAATCCCCGCATGGATTCTAATAAGAGATCCTCTTAACAAACCCACTGATTTTTTCAAAGTCATTTTTCAAAATGGGACCTAAGATTTCCCTCGGATATAATATACCCCGATTTTTAGAAAGCCTTGATACATTTTCCCCTAAAGGGTGTGACCAAGCAAGGGGCCCTGATTAGGAGAGCATTATTTTCGGATCGGCGATTGGCTTTTAAATCGTAAACAACGGGAGTAAAAAATGGCGGGCATTGGTTTTTTAGAGTTTTTATTGGGTGCCTCAGGGCTTGGTCTTGGGGTTTTTTTTTCTGATATATATCAATGATCTGGCTGCGGGGCTTGTCTCTAAAAAACGATTAGCAAGACACCAAATTGGGGGTAAAAACTATACTAGGGAAAAAATGCGAACCCTTTCAACGTGATCTCGACAAAATATCAGATTTGGGGTATAAATGGCTATTCAAAATTTAATTTCCCATAAATGTAAAGAATGCATATAGGCAACGATAACCTAAATTAAATATCAAATGCAAAAAAAATCGTTAACTGAAATACACAGGAAAAAAAATTTAGGGGTTTATCAGTAATGATCTAAACCCCCCCCCATTTCCCAGTGCCCTAAAAAGTCGAAAATGATGTTTGGGGTTCATTTAAAAGCAACTTTTTAACATAAAACTTGAAAAATAATGACACATGTAACGTTTTGGTTTGGGCCCCACTTGAATATGCCGTTTAATTCTGGTCCCTTGTTTCGAAAAAAATCAGCCCAAAATTGGGGGCAGTGAAAGAAGAGAACCAAACAAATTCCCCTCGCGAACTCTCTTTTGAAGGAGACTGCGGAAATTAATATGTTTTAAAAAGGGTCGTAGAACCGTGGGGACTTATAGAAACCTTTTAAAATCCAAAAGGATTTGATGTCTGAAACAAGAGAACCTTCGAAATTCTCCTTAAGTGATAACGAAATAAAGGTTTAAAAACAAACGGTCATCGCTGCACACAGATCTCCGAAATTTTTTCAAGTTTTGGTTGTGACGATGGAACAAATTTCCAGCAAAAATTGTCGAAGCCCGCACAAAAACTACATTAAAAACAGCTTAAAGCACCTGTAAAATAAATGGGGATTTATGTCCCCCCCGAAAGCATATTTTAGTCCCCCCGGGCGATTGTGATAGTAATTGTGTTTTATTTTTTTATCCTATCATTTTTCATACGAATTTCAGTTTTAATCTTCTTTTGGGGGCATGGGATATTTTCCCAAATGTTCTTTTTAATGTAATTTATAGTTAGTAGTATTTGTAAAAATCCCTATTTATGGGCCAATAGGTCTCCTGGGGTTTGTTATCTATGTATTCCTATGTATTCCCCCTCTTCTTCTTTCCCCCTCCCCCCCTCCTCCTCCATATACAAAAGCCAAAGCATTTTTTAAAGCGTAAAAAGAACTATAGATACGTTTTTGCCCAAACGCCAGATATCGTTAGTATCACTGAGAGTTGGCTCAACACAAAAGAAAAACATTTATTAGCTGAAAAGCCTCAGGGTATAAGACTTCCTAAATTGTCGTATGCATAAAACGGGGGAGGGTCATTCTTTTATTAAAGAAAATTTGCAGCAATCGAAATCGAAAAAGAAATAAGTCCTATGACTCAGGGCCCACCCCAAAAATTTAAACAAAAAAGGTAAATTGAAAAATATTGGGGCAATATAGTCCTCTCAAAACTAATGCGGAATCGATGGCCTTCCCCATGACAGATAAAGTCAGTTATCAAAAAAATGACACAATTATATGTGGAGATTTTTAACCCACCCGTATTAAATGGAAAAAATTTTGTATAGAGAAAGGGACGCGATGTTATATGGGAAACGAAAATTTTTAAATCAGGGGGTCCCTGACCTCAAGGGA
>JACEEZ010019318.1:7500-17500 GCA_016584305.1 Chionoecetes opilio | reverse complement strand
TTGTGTGGTAATCACAATGAGGGTATTTTCAAGAAAATCCTATGGTTATTTCCGTAGCTGGGTCTTCACTCGGAAACCACATACTCGCATAGAGTTGGGGAATATGCGGCCCGGATTCGAACCAAGGCCCGTAGATTCGTAGCTAAGCACGCTAGCCATTACTACTATTTACTACTAGCTACTACTTCTACTACTACTACTACTATACTACTACTACTACTACTACTACTACTACTACAGTCAGAGCTGGGCAGTATTTAAATACAATTGTATTTAAATACGTATTTAGATACATTTGTGTATTTAGAAATGTATTTATAAATACATTGGTTGTCATGTATTTAAATAAAGTATTTAAATACTTTTATGAGTATTTAAATACACTGTATTTAAATACATTTAATATAAAAAATGTAATATTTTTTTTATCAGTTAATTTGGCCATAAACCCGCCCAACTATCTGGCAACCCTGATGTTACAGTGAACCATTGTTTCCACTGGCAAGGAAATGTTCTGATTTCAAGGAAATTTAGGCCTGAGAAGGAAATTTCTAAGACAACCCAAAATCTAAGGAAATCCTAAGAAAATCCATTTTTTTCGGACATGTTAAAATTTGTGTGTATTTAAAATGTATTTACAAATGTATTTAAATACAATTGATGTATTTATTATTTAGTATTTAGATACATTCGTAAAATGTATTTAGTATTTAGTATTTAAATACATTTCTCCCATGTATTTAGTATTTAGTATTTAAATACATTCAATGTATTTAGTGCCCAGCTTTGCTACTACTACTATTACTACTACTACTACTACTACTTCTACTATTACTGTTGCTACTACTACTACTACTTCTACTACTACTGCTGCTACAACTACTACTACTACTAATTACTACTACTTTTTTTCTTTTTTTTCTACTACTTTTTTTAATAAGATACCTCCACCGCTTGTTTATTTGCGGACTCCATTAACTGGAGGCCAGTAGCCCCAACTCTGATCGCTACTGACTGTGGCATCCAACCATAGGCTACTACTACTTATCCACTACTTACTCTCCTCTCTCCGTCATCTACACTAATATGCCGCTCTCCACTACAGTGGCCTGGTAGTTCAGGCCGTCTAAATCGATGGTTGTGGGGGCGGAGTATCTAGTACCCCTGAGACATAGGAGGGCAGACCTGAGCAGGGAGAAGGAGAGACGGCACCTCATCCAGGCGACAACGTGGCTCCTTGGCTGGTGCTTCTTTTCTGCCATTACATCTGCTAGTCTTGAATAGAAGCACTTGGCCTTGGGGCCCATCCCGCCTGACGTAGTGAAAACCAGGGGTGTGAAGCTGCCGTGGTCGACATTTCGGATCCTATCTCCATAACTCCTGATTTTTTCCCGTTCATTCTTTTGGTGAGCAGCTTCCAGTGGGATCCTCTGGTAGCAGGCGGCCATTGGATCGAAGATTCTGATGTCCATGAAACGCTCTCTGTCTCTGGTCCAGAAACCACGAGCACTTACGTCCACTCGGGCATCGTTTGTGGTGTTGGCCGTCCTGTACTGCACGTGTTCGCCATTCAGGGGGAGGAGAGTTGGTTCGGTGGTGACGTCGCGGCATACCTCCCTGAGCATGCTGGCCGTCAAATCTCTCACCTCATCGTGTCTGATGCACACGAATCCTCCCTTTTTACATGTCATTGTATGGTCGACGCTGTTTGGATCTCCACATACACAGGTTTTGGGTAGCCCCTCCACTGGCCAGCCATACCTCAGAGCAACGGCATCCTACGAATTCTTGTTTGTGAGGCTGAAGCCTTTAGCTCTGATAGGCAAGCATGTTAGCCAGTTGGACGCTCCCGTTTCCTGTGCAATGTGAATTTTCTTCACGGTGTCGATTGGCATGACGTCTTTTAGGTGTTGCAATCTTTCCACTTGTGCATTCTGTCTGTTTCTAGACATGGTTTTCTTTAGCTCCAAGACCGCATTCTGGTCTGTTTCTCCCTTTGCGTCTTGAGCTATGATTTTTTCGGTGAGGGACCTGGTGAGGTGGATGGAGTCTCGGTTTTCTTCCTCAGCCATTTTTTCAGGGGACGTGATCCCCATCCCACCAGTCTTGGTGGAAGTGACAGCAGCTCCCTCACGTTCATTTCCTATGATGAAATTAGTTTTTAACAGTGCTGGTAGGAAGGTTTTCCTGATGGATTCTTCCAACGGTCTGAGGAGATGGCTGATGCCTGGGATGGTGCGCTTGACGAAGCTCCATCGATGTTGTAGGCCATGTGTGAATGCTGAGTAAGCTGCGTGTGGTTCTGTCTTGGCTATGTCGGACAAGACGCCCACCTCTTTCACCCACTCTGATACTTTCTCCTCCACATATTTCTGCTTGAACTCCGGTGTTCCAATCACAGCTCCCAAATGCCGCTGCCCGTCCTTTGTCACAGTGATTCCGCTGTCCCTGAAAAGTCGCATTCAAATTTCATAATGTTCTGGTTTTACGATGAGGATGGACTTGGTGGCGTTGGGTGTGTATCCTATAGTAGGTCCGTTCTTCTTCACAAGAGCCCACCACTTCCTTAGTTCTGAGATTTTCCCGGCCCCTGTTAGGTCGTCCGCATATGCCACTTGCTTCACCTGTGTCTTTCATATGAGATCTCCTCTTGAAGCACTGATAGGCCAATGGCGTACATTGCCATGGCTACCGGGTCACCTTGTGTTGTTCCCTCCCTTGATTTCAAAATTTTAACAATGCTATTTTTTCTATTGTCTCTTATGAACATGTCTGAGGGTTCTCTGTATGTGTTTTCCACATATGTCGCGAGTGGGGGACACTTCATTCGAATGTTGTGGAGCATTGTCGTTCTGTTTATTGTGTTGAAGGCATTTTTAGCGTCCACTAATAATACCGCTTCACAATCTACTACTACTACTACTACTACTACTACTACTACTACTAGTATTACTACTACTACTACTACTACTACTACTACTACTATTACTACTACTACTACTACTACCGTCGTACGTTTGAGAAGAAACATTAGAAGCTCTTTCACTCTGACCTCCACTGCCACAACTGTCACCATCAAATAAGACGATTAGGAGAAACACAGCCAAACGTTCCTTCACTAGATATTAACACCACCATTATCAACAACACCACTATCACCACTATCACCACCACTACCACCATTACCAACAACACCACTATTACCACAGTCAACACCACTATCACCACCACTACCACCATTATCAACAACACCACTATCATCACCACTATCACCACAACTATCACCACTATCACCACCACTACCAACTTGATGGTAGTCACTTGACTGGCTGCGTCAAGAGACGACATGGAGGTATTATACAATTGTTTATGTAATGAAATTGTAAATCACAAACTTGTGATAAACAAAGAAAAAACCAGATGTATGAGATTTAATTTAAGAAAGAAATTTGTATTGGGTAATATAAAACTTAATGGCGATGCACTAAAAGTTGTGAGCTGCTACAAATACTTAGGACACAATATTTCCTTCAATTTCAAAGATAGTGATGACATCGATTTACGGTTAAATTCATTTTACTCATCTTTTAATAGTGTATATAGAGATTTTAAGTTTTTAGATTTTAATGTTCTTTTGTTTTTATTTAACTCTTACTGCTGTCCAGAATATGGCTTGGCCCTATGGAATGATACCTCAGTTTTTAGATCTTGTATTTTTAAAGCATTTAATGTAGCATATAATAATGTTTTAAAACTCATGTCGGGAGTGCCCACATATGCCAGCAGCCACATCACTGCGGAAAACTGCAATCAATTATTATTAAGGCATCTCACAGCCCTTATACAAGCTATATTCTTTAAAAGACTGATTAGGTCAAGCAATCCTATCATTAAATATAATATATATTTTTATACAAAAGGTCTTTTTATGACTTGTGTTAGACATTTATTTGATCAGTATTACAATATCAATATATTTGAAGAGGCTCTGGATGTTATTAAGGCCAGGATAGTCTGGGTACAGCGACATGAGGAGAGGCGAGGCCCCTGTTTATTTTATGGATATTAATCCCTTCATAGATTAGGGGTTAACTTTTTTATATTTCCTATGTTGTTTACAAATGTATTAAGTATTTTAGTTTTGTATATATATATATACTTCATAGATAATTTTAATTATATCAATTGATTTAAATGGTTAGCCTATCCATACATTTGTTTTATTGTACATGTATGAGATTTTTAATTTGATATCTTAAGGTGAAAGACATAAAAATACATACCTGAAAGATTTAGCATATAAGTATGTGCAAAGTTAGCATGTTTGGTNTTAAAAAATTTCGAAATTGCTTTTTTTTACAAAAAACGCTATGTTTTCCCCCTGACTTTGGGAAAGGTGAAACTACCACATATATAGCAGAAGGAGTCAGGGTTTATTAGGCATTTCCGACGAGGGCGTAGCAGGAGCAGACTGATCTGAAACAAAAGAAATATATACTTATGTAAATAAAAAACTAAGCTTTGGGAAAAGTACAAGCTTTGAAAAACAAAAAATAACAGCATTTTAAAACGAAATAGAAAATTTCAATGGTATGTTGTTACAAGGTTAAGAGAAAAGCCATAACAAATCCACCTAATTTCCCACTATCCTAGCTTTTTTGTTTGCAGATATTGATAGTACTGACCTATTGGGAGCTGCATACACCTCTCACCGCACTGTCTCAATTGTAACTGCACAAACAAGTTGCCACATAGCTCTCGATGAGTCAAATCGTTAATCAGCTGGCAAGTTTTATACAGCTCACAAGTGGAATTTTGCTTATCTGGAGGGTAGGCTGTGGAGAAAAAACTTGACGTGCTAGAAAAAAACTGACTACAGATTTGGAATCAGCATGCCAATTTTAGTCTAAATAAGCTCAAAAATCTAACTCAACAATTTTTTTCTCTTCAAATTGTTCCCCAGTGTTATCAACAACACCACTATCACCACCACTACCATCATTACCAACAACACCACTATTACCACTGTCAACACCACTATCACCACCACTACCACCATTATCAACAACACCACTATCATCACCACTATCATCACTATCACCACCACTACCACCATTACCAACAACACGACTATCATCACCACTATCACCACCATTAACAACAACACTTCCACTATCATCACCATTACCAACAACCACAACTATCATCACGACTACCACCATTACCAACAGCACCACTATCATCACCACTATCACCACCACTACCACCATTACCATCATTACCAACAACACCACTATTATCACCACTATCACCACCACTATCCCCACTATCACCACCACTACCAACAACAACACCACTATCACCACCATTACCACTACAACCACCACAACCACCACCTGAAATTATCATAGCCACCATAAGCACATTAGCGTCTGTGTGTGTGTGTGTGTGTGTGTGTGTGTGTGTGTGTGTGTGTGCGTGTGTGTGCGTGCGTGTGTGTGACTGTGTTTGTGTTTGTGTTTGTATGTGTGTGTATATGTTTGTGTATGTGCTTGTGTATGCGTATGTGTATGTGTGTGTGACTGTGTGTGTGTGTGTGTGTGTGTGTGTGTGTTTGTGTATGCGTGTGTGTATGTGTGTGTGTGTGTGTGTGGTGTGTGTGTGTGTGTGTGTGTGTGTTCATCTAGTTGTATTCATCTAGTTGTATTTTACAGGGCCTGAGCAACGCTCGTATGGCCCCGTCTCCACATCAACATTTATTTTATCATTCATCCTTAGTGCTTAGTGTTGGCCGAAGCCACCACCCCGGGAGGTGGGTCACAAGCCCCCGGCTAACACCCGGTAGCCATTCACTGCTGGGTGGACAGGGGTTTGGGTTTTAAGAAGACCGCCCGGGCGTCTGTCTTCGCTCCGCCCGGGGACCCAAACCCGGGACTTCTCGGTTGGGCCCGAGCGTGCTAACCCTTCACTATGGATTTTCCCATTGAAATAGTGTGTGTGTGTGTGTGTGGGTGTGGTGTGTGTGTGTGTGGTGTGGGGTGGTGTGTGTGTGTGTGTGTGGTTTTGTGTATGTGTGTGTGTGTGGGGTTTTTTGTTTCTCTCTCCCCTCTGTTGTCCTGTATGTCGCTTATCCGTCTCTCTCTCTCTTCTTTTCTCTTTCTTCTCCCTTTTCCCCTTTTCTCTCTCCCTCTCTTCTCTCTCCTCTCTCTCTCTCTCTCTACTCCTCCCTTCTCTCTCTCTCTCTCTCTCTTCTCTCTCCTCCCTCCCCTCTTCTCTCCCCTCTCTCCTCTCTCTTTTCTCCCCCTCTCTCTCTCTCTCTCCTTCTTTGCCCACCAGTTCATTCCCTAAAAAAAAGTTTCCCTTTTAAAAGTAATCGTCCAGACCATTTCATCATTCCTGTTTTAATGCAAAAAAAATTATAGCCATTACGAGATATAACCATATTTTTGTCATTTATGCATCCAGTCAGCCTTTTTTTAAATATCCGCATCAAAATCTGAAAAATTCCCCCGAGTTCAAAAACGCTGCGACAATGGCAGACGAGCGCTACGGCTCGGTGACGCACGGGAGGAACTCCTCTTTCGCGTCCCCCAGAAAACGAAAAACACAAGAGAAAATATCGTACTTAAATTTTTTGGCTGTTTTGTATTTTTTTTAGGCCCTTGACAACAGTCACACACTCGGCGGGACAGGAGATAGCGGGGAGGGGGAGCTTTTTGGTGAAAAGGGGGGAGGGGGGGAAGGGAGGGAGATTTTAGTCGGTGCAAGGTACTCTCTCTCCTCTTTCTCTCTTCTCTCTCTCTCTATTCTCCCCTCTCTCTCTCTCTCCTCTTCTCTCTCTCTCCTCTCTCTCTCTCTCTCTTTTCTCTCTCTCTTCTCCTCTCTCTTTTCTTCTCTCTCTCTCCTCCTCTCTCCCCTTCTCCTCTCTCTCTCTCTTCTCTCTCTAATAAGAACAAACTTTCACTTGTCAGGTAAAAAAAAAAATAAAAAAGGGTTTAAAATTTTTTCATGCCAAAACCCCTGTTTGATCCACTTTCCTCTGTATGAACCTTTTCCCACACCCACACATACACACACACACACCACACCACACACGCGCGAAGGGAAAGACTTAAAGCTTTTGAGATTGCTTTCTGTTAGTTTTTCCTTTGAAGCTTTTAATCTCCTTTTTTCTTTCTCTCTCTCTTTTCTAGTGCCCCCCCGCCACCCTTTAAATACCTAACTGGCCAGAGTCAGAGGGTCCCCCCCTGGGCCACACTGTGCCACACACAAAGCGTACCCTTTTTTGGGCGTCTGCCAAAAACCCGCATCCAAACCCCCTTTGGCTGTCATGCACACTGCTACATACCCCCCACCCCCCCCAACACCCTGGCCACACAACAAAATAGCGTAGCCTTGTATGGCAGTCTGCATCACAAACCATCATCACAATACCCCCTTTGGCTGTCATGTCACACTGTCATTCACCCCCCACCCACCCACACACCCTTGGGGCCACACACACACATAGCGTAGCCTTGTATGGCAGTCTGCATCAAAAACCATCATCCAACACTCCCTTGGGGCTGTCCACCGTTGCCTTCCCCCCCGCTTTTTTCCAACTCTATGTATATTTAAATGCTAGTATGGGGTTTCGAGAAATGATTTGGCGTAGCTAAAAAAACTAAAATGGGATTTTTGAAAGTCCGCATTGTGTTCCCACCGCACTTTTTGGTTTCCCTTACTTACCAACCCATTTTTTTGGGAAGTCCAGGTCCCCCTTAAAACCTAAGCAGGCTCCGCTAACACCTGATCATCCGCCTCTTTACTCGGGCTCAAACATTAGTTTGAGGTGGTGTGTGTGTGTATGTGTTTTGGGGTTGTGTGTGTGTGTGGGTGTGTGTGTGGGTGTGTGTTGTGTGTGTGGGTGTGGTGTGTGTGTGTGTGTGTGTGTTTTGGTATTGGGGTTTGGGCTCCATCACATTTGGGTTCTTTTCCCCTCTTTTAACGCGAGCAGCGTATTTAGCGGCCCAGATTTGAGATCGTCCCTTAGATCTATCACAGGACAGATTCACGTCTGACAGTGAAGTGCAACGCTCATAAAAACATTTGCCGAAGGTTCACAGAGGCAGCGAGTTTGTTTTCTTTGGGGCGTTCCCCCGTGACGTCATCAAAAACATTTTTAGCCCTGTTGGAGGAAGAAAAAAATGTTCGCGCACTTTTTACACAAGTCGTGTTTTACAATCAAAGGGGAAATCTTTATTTTGGGGATTAGGTGTTTTGAAAACTCATAATTTGGCAAAAAAAAGGGGGCTGGACGTTACTTTTTAAAAAAACTTTAAGAACAAATTTCCTCTTTATCTTTACATGTCTTTAAGTTTCACAAATTTTTATTTAAACTGTGGTCACGACAGGGAAAAATAATTTTAATTGCTCAAATGATTATAATTTTCCTTAGTTCATATTATTATTTACCTTACACTAATATATACTATATATACTACTACTACTTTTACTACTACTACTAAATATATTATTTTTAAAAATACTACTACTAAGCTACACGGGTATATACTACTAATACGCTATACTAAAGTATACACTCTATACACTACTACTATATACTACTACTACTAAGCTACACTACTACTAATACTACACTATAACTACTACTACTACTACTACTATACTACTCGGGTACTTTACTACTATTTTATATTAATATCTATCATCACTGGGTTTTTTATTGCCGTCGTTACTTTTTTTTAACATCTACCCAAAATAGATATAAAAAAGAGCATGATGATATCTCTATGCACGTAAAAAATTGCAGAAAAGTTTTTTAAAAAATTAAAAAACTAAAATTTAGGATAAAAAAAAAATTACGTGGGTCTAAAATATCACTCGTTATACACACACACCACACACCACGCACACAACACACAACACACACACGCACACACACCGCACAAGAACACACAAACCCCCACCACGCACACACACGCACACACGCACACAGACACACCCACCCAACCACCACACCACACACGCACCACGCACACACCCACCCCACACCCACACACGCACACACGACACCGCACACACGCACACACACACACAACACGCACGCACCACGCACGCACGCCCCACGCAGCACACGCACGCGCACGGCACACCAACACCCCACGCACAGCACAGCAACGCACACGCACACCACACCCCACGCACACGCACACGCACCGCCACGCACACGCAACGCACACGCACACGCACCGCACACAACACATAACATACACACACACTTCAAACACACACACCTCTTTCTTCTCTTCTCTCTCTCCTCTCTCTCTCTCTCTCTCTCTCTTCTCCCTCTCCCCCTCTTCTCCTCTCTCTCTCTCTTTTCCCCTCTCCCCTCTCTCGCTCTCTCTAGAGCCCAAGTTTCTCCCGGAAGGGGAAAGTGGAGATCGGTGTCAAGGCTGATCAGGCCATACGTAATTTTCAATTTCCCAAAAAAAAAAACCCTTTTTTACTCTACTTCAAAATCATGTAAAAAAAAAAATATGATCTATTCCCCCAGGGAGTATCAATACTTTCTTTAATATTTTATTTCGTTATTAATTTTAGTCCTTAAAAAAAGATGATGCATTTTTCCTTCATTATTTTTTCCTCGTGGATCTTTTTCTATTTTTCTTTATCGCATTTTTTTTTTTTTTTGGTAGGGGAATGCTGTAAGTTTTATTTTTTTTTCCGCATATCAGAACTAAAGCCATAAGGTCTGATGGGCCGGGTAGCTGTGGTTCCCTTTCTTCTACATTATCAATTACTACTTAAAACAATGTTCTATGTAGGTTCATTTTAACTTTTACATAATTACCAAAAAAATCCCGAAACCTAACCACACTACTCCCTGTGTGAGGCGAGGATACTATAGTTCCCCACGTTAAAATGGCGAAAAATCCCCTTTACTCCCCCCCTTCCGAAAAGCAATGGATTGGTGGGTGTTTGGGGTTGGGGTTTTGGG
>JACEEZ010019318.1:0-2500 GCA_016584305.1 Chionoecetes opilio | reverse complement strand
AGGACGGTAGTTTGAAGGATTGAAACTGTTCCCCCCCTTCTTTGGAAAAGGTTGGATGGGAGCAAAAATTCCTGCAAGAAGGGAAAAGGGGGAAGTAATAGACAAAACGGAAATGTTTTACCAGGGAAGGGGGCAAGGGACGAAGCCAGTTTTTTTTAGAACAAAAAGGGGGACTCCGGTTTTAGGACCGTAAGCCTTCCGGGATCTAGGCCAGAAAAGGGCAAAGAAAAAATCATTTTCGAAGGATCTTAATGACAGGGGAAAAATTAGGGCAAAAGGGGGAGGAGAAAAGGGAAAAAGCCCTTCATAAAGAGAGTGGGAAAATTTTTTTGCAAAAAGGGTTTTAGCGAAGAGTTCAGCTTTAGATGAGATGAGGGCAGTGGGGGGGGCCCCTGGGTGAAAACATAGGAGGGAAAGGGGTGGGAAAAAGAAAAAATTTTTACAGATGTATTTTCTAGATGCCAGAAGTCACGAGAGGAATTTGATTCAGAAAGATTTTGACATTTCTATTTTTGAAAGAGTTTTTTGGTTTAAATTGAATAAAGATTTGGCATGATTTCGGGGAGAAAAAATAAAGGGCATGAGTTTTTGGAGAAAGGATTCTTCCCCCTAAACCCTTTTTTGAGCCACCTCTCTATCTCGGACAGCATGAGAACAAGCCCGAGTTAAACCCAAAGGTTTATGGGGGTTTAGGATTAGAAAAAAGTGTGTGGAATGACGCCTCCAAAGCCCGAGACATGGGCCCCAGTTATGGGGGCTCTTCAAAAAGATGGGTCTTTTTCATGGGGAAACATTTAATTTATTCCATGGAAAATCAGAGTCTTTTTTGGCCCTTTAAATTTTTCCCCCTTTGCTGAGTTGAAAGGCCCGAAAACACCCCGCTTAGGGGGGTCCCCCAAGCGGTACCCCGGGGCCCATGGGCAGGTTTTCTAAAAAAGATTTTGAAAACGGGGGGTCCCAACGGGAAAAAAGTTTTTACAGAGTAAAACAGAAGGGTTAGTAATTTTGGGAAAAAAAACAAAATTTTTTGGGTGTGTTTCACAGGCGGGCAGGAAAAAAAAAAAAAAAAAAAAAAAAAAAAAAAAAAAAAAAAACTTTCCCATTGGGGGGGGTTTTTCCCCCTACCCCCGTAACCCATGCCTGCCCCCATTTTCCCAAAATAGGGAGACAGACAGCCTTCCCGGGACCCCGGGGTAACACCCCGCTTTTGGGACCAGGGCCTTCAAGTTACTGGCCCACTCCCTTTTGGGAACCCGCCCCCCCCAAAGACGTAAAAAACGCCACCTCCCTAATCACTTCAAAAAAAATCAGAAAAGCACCTATTAGGTAAACAATTTCATGAATAAAGGGGTTAACGGTTTTTGTTTGATTTTGTAAAATTTAAATTTTGTTCGTCTGCAAATTTTTCTTAGTTTTTAAAATTTACCCCCCGTATGCCCACTATATCTTAATATTTATTGCTTTTGCTATTTTTTTTTTGCCTTTTTTTAAAATTTTTTCCTTTCATTTTATTGCTAGATTTGGGAATTATACCCAATTTTTTTTTTTTATTTTTACTGACGTCATAAAAGTAATATTCATGTAAGGAATAAAAATTGGGAATAATGGGAATTTAAAAAATTTTGATTTTTGATTCTGATTCTGAAAACGGGAGGGGGCTGCACCAGTGCTCTAGGTCTTGGAGGATAGAAAAGTTTAGGCTTTAATTAGTCTCCCTTGGCCATGGAGGGCCCAATTTAAAAGGGGGACAAAAAAAACTGCACCCCAAAAAGGGAGTGTAAGGAGGGCCCTAAAGGGGGGCGAGTAGAAAGGGAGGGGGGAATTTAAGGGGAAAAAAAGGGAGGGGAATATAAAGGGTTTAATTTTAAACCCAAAGAATTTTGGGAGAAAAAAAAAAGTGTCTCGAGAGAGAGAGAGAGAGGGGAGAGAGAGAGAGAGAGAGAAAAGAGGAGAGAAAAAGAGGAGAGAGGAGAGAGAGAGAGAGAGAAGAGAGAGAGAGAGAGAGAGAGAGAGAGAGAGAAGGGGAGGAAAAGGAGAGAGAAAAGAGAGAGGAAAAGAAAAGAAGAGGAGAGGGGAAAGGGGAGAGAGAGAGAGGATAATATATAAAAAAAAGGGAGAAATTTAAGGGAAAAAAACGATGGAAATAGTTACCCCTATATTCTAGAGCAGTGGTTTTTTAAACCGGGGACCTGTACCACCGGGGGGTCGAAAACCTTAACCTTGGGGGTACGAGACTGCTGGGGCCAATCATTTTCAATAAACATATTAAAAAGGAGGGGGAATTATAAATAATAATTTTTTTTGGGCCGTCAAAAATTATTTAACCACCCGCCCGTCCAAAAGGTTTTTATCATAAGTGTCCTACTTTCAATAACTTTTTAAATATATATTGGGTTCTGTTTATATGTCGTTTTTTTTGGGGTTTAAACCCTTGCGGCAACACCAAGATCACTGACCTGTTTTTTTTCCAGAGCAGTAATCTTTGCTTTGGGGGGTCCGG
>JACEEZ010019317.1:0-20153 GCA_016584305.1 Chionoecetes opilio | reverse complement strand
CTAAACAATTTTTACGCCTTTAGACCAGTTGATATATACGTAATGTTTAAGTGTAATAATTTATGAAGTGAAAAGTATTATGTTCGGGCCCTGAGATGGAACTGGTATGTGCTTGGGTCAAAAGTTAATGTAACAAGGAAGCTAGTTTTAGGAATCCTTTTGAAATTCAGACAGACAGACTTATATACACCACCATCAGTCTTAAGAAGGTCTGGCCGCCAGGAATCATATTTTCTCATCAGGCGACACACTATACCTCCTTTCTTACCTTCAGCCCACGTAATTTTTCACCTGGTTTGGAAAGTCTGTAAACAATATTCCTTACACGTACAGTTCTCATTAATCTTCTCGGACTTGTATTTTTCTTTTTTTTTGTGTGTGTGCGTGCTTCTTGGGTCTCTATTATAGACTCGTAAATATTTGACACACCCAGTTGGAACTTTCTTATATTTTCTTTTAAGTGTCTATTTTTTTCAGAATTTCCTTTACAAATTTCATCTTTTTGATACGATTCAATGTTTTCAAAGTTTTTATCCTGTGTTGGAGCCTTTCGTAATCTACCTTGCGCCATTCTCGACACAGCGACGCTTTAAAGGTCTTAGCGAAAACAACAACCACGACGAAAGTTTTGACATTATCCTGTCGCAGCTGAAAAAAGTGTGGTCTTGAGGCTCACACTTGCCCTCCTAACGTCCTGGGGCCAGATCCAGCAAAAAAGTGTAAGTCAAGCGGTGTAAGTATGGTGTAAATGCTACTCCGGCGCAACCCTCACCCCCCTCTTGCGCCGAGGCTGTTTGAATAATCTGCCGAGATGGACTTACACCGGGCGCAGGGAAGAGTATCTCGGAGTATCTCCACAGAGACAGCTGATTGGCTGGCGAATACATTGACGTCATCCTCGCTAATAGCGAATCACAGCAGTGTTTATATTATCTATTCAGATCTATCAGCCAATCACAAGGCTGTCACGTGATAAATAATGTTTACAAACATTAATCAGCTGATTACTCAGCTGGCATCTGGGTTGACACAACAAATCGATGTATCATGTTTAAAGCGATAAGGAAGGGTTTGATGATGATGATTGAAGAATTTCGTCAGTTATTGACGCAGCTGAGATGGATCGCTGCTGTAACCAGACAGCTCTCTCGCAGACTACCCCAAGCAGAGAGCTGTCTGCTAGTGCTTATAGTGTTGGCCGAAGCCAGCACCCCGGGAGGCGGGTTACAAACCCCCGGCTAACACCCGGTACCCATTCACTGCTGGGTGGACAGGGGCTCGGGTTTTAAGGAAACAGCCCAACTGTTTCCGCTCCACCCGGGGATCGAACCCGGGACTTCTCGGTTGTGAACAGAGTGTGCTTCCCCTACACTAAGGGGATACAGTTGATTCGGGCCGCCAGTTGAATCAGGCCGCCTATATTAAATGCATACTGGACGAGTTTCGCGGGCGTTTTCAGAGACACCGACTATTTTTTCTTGGCCTACAATAGGTGCTTGTTCTAACGGAGATAGTTTTTATTTTGCGAAAAAAATAAAAAAATAAAAAAATATGAAAAAAAATAAACTTAACCTAACCTTATAGGTTTTAATGAAACCTAGCCTAACCTTATAGGTTTTAATGAAACCTAACCTAACCTTAAAGGTTTTAATGAAACCTAACCTAACCTTATGTTTTAATGAAACCTAACCTAACCTTAACCACAAAGTATACCTTTTTTTTTTTTTTTTATGGGTTTGCGCAAAATAAAACTATCTCCATTAGAACAAGCCCCTATTGTAGGCCAAGAAAAAAAAATTGGGTGTCTCTGAAAACGACCGTTATACTGCCCTGTCTGCTGGGTATGCATGCTACTATAGGCGGCCCGAATCAACGGCACCCCACTAAGGAGTACCATTGACAGTACAGATTGACCAGAAATAAACAATTTGGAGGCAATAATTTAAGGCGCAGACATCCTGATTGACTTTTAATAAATATTTCTAGGGCAATAATGGGCCAGCCATCCTGATTAACCTAATAATTCAGAGACAAAAAGGGGCAGACATCATGGTTGACCATATAATCATATAATTCAAGGGCGTTAAGAGGCAGACATTCTGAGTGACCTAATCGTATCATTCAGGGATAATGAGAACGGTACCTGGTACTCTCGTCTACCGAAATTCTCGTCCTGACACAATCCGGGAACTCTCGCCGAAGGTAATGGTTAGGTTAGTAGGATATTAAGGGAAAGATACCGGTAAAATGAACGAGGACTGCGCGGTCATTTTCTGAAACACTGACTAGATTTTCCTTGCCTAAAATTAGTGCTTTTGGTAAAAATGGACGAGGACTGCACGGTCATTTTCTGAGACACTGACTAGTTTTTTCTTGGGTAAAATTAGTGCTTTTGATAAAAATGAACGAGGACTGCGCAGTCATTTTCTGAAACACTGACTAGATTTTCCTTGCCTAAAATTAGTGCTTTTGGTAAAAATGGACGAGGACTGCGCGGTCATTTTCTGAGACACTGACTAGTTTTTCCGGTAAATTTCTAGTGTTTGCCCATACTCTCCCACTAACCCCCAAGCAAGTTTGGGCACCTGTGGGAATGCGGGGTTTTCGGGTGGGGAGCAAATAATGCGTCGGAGACACGTAATTTAAGAATTGTGTAGAGGAGACAAACTCCCTAGATCTAAAGTAATTTCCTTATATCTAGAGAAATTTGCCCAACCAAAATTAACCTAACCTAGCGGGGGGCTTGACCCACCGATAAACTAACCTAACCTAACCTAAATCTAACCAAATCTAACCTAACCTAACCAGATCTAACCTAACCTAACCAAATATAACCTACCCTAATCAATAATACCCTAACCAAACCTCCTATATGGTTGGGGGGCCTCTGGAAGGGGAGGTTGTGTCTGTATGAGTATTAGTCTAAGACAACTATATAATTTCTACAATATGTATATAAGTTTGGTAAAATTGTAGTGTTTGCCCATACTCTCCCACTTCCCCCAAACAAGTTTGGGCACCTGTGGGAATGCGGGTTTTTGGGTGGGAACAAATTATGCGTCGGAAACACGTAATTTAAGAGTTGTTTAGGGGGTTAAAATTCCCTAGATCTAGGGTAATTTCCTTATATCTAGAGAAATTTGCCTAACCAAAATTAACCTAACCTAGCGGGGGGCTTGACCCACCGATAACCTAACCTAACCTAACCTAACCTAACCAAACCTAACCTAACCAAATCTAACCTAACTAAATCTAATCAAATCTAACCTAACCTAACCTCCTAGCGGGGGGGGGTTGGGGGGGGGGTTCTCAACACTTCAGTCATCATTCTGTGAGGATCGTCAGGTTCACACGTCTCTGGACTTGGAAGAAATCCAATGAATTTTCCCTAAATCTAGAGAATTTTTTTAATTTCCATAACTCAAAAAGTATGTGGTTGCGACGCATATTTTGTACCCCAGCCATATATCCTGCATTCCCCCAGGTCCCCAAGCTTGTTTTGGGGGAGAGGGGGGAGTATGGGCAAACACTAGAATAATACCATAAGTTTTAAAGGTTACGCGGAAGTGCATTAATACTGTACAGTATACTAAACAAAAAATAATATAGAAAACGCATGTGGTAATGGCGGTAGTGACCGCCAGTTATCGTCCATTATAACTGAAACACCAACCGAGAAGTCTTGCCGACATAAAAGTTTTCGGTGAGTTCCACTTGTAATAGGTGCAAATGAAAGAATAAAAGTTATTTCGTTATTGGACAAGTTTTTCGCTTGTCCCAAAATAATTTAAAACTACACTTCAATACGATACATGGACATTGGTTACGTAACATGTCAAAACCCCAGACTCCCCCAATCACTAAACTAACCCCCGATATTCGGTCCCTGAATTCACAAACACGGGTAAAAGCTGTTTAAATATATAGATTGGGTACTGTTATGTTAATAAATAAACTTGTAACTGTCGCTTAATAGGAACTCTCGCCGACGTAAAAAAAATGGAGGTAAAACTTTGGAAGAAGTCCTTCACCCCTATCTTTTTTTTCTTCCCCCTATAGCCAACAAGCCTGGGGAACTGGCGGGAATACGGGGGTTTTGGGTGGGGGAAGCAAATATAAGTGATTAATGGCTCCCCCAAAAATCATCAAAGTCACTATATGTAAAAATCTAACCTAACCTAACCTTAACCACAAAGTATACCTAACCTAACCTTAACCACAAAGTATACCTAACCTAACCTTAACCACAAAGTATACCTAACCGAACCTAACCTAACCTTAACCACAAAGTATACCTAACCTAACCTTAACCACAAAGTATTTCTAACCTTAACCACAAAGTATACCTTACCTAACCTAACCTTAACCACAAAGTATACCTAACCTAACCTAACCTTAACCACAAAGTATACCTAACCTAACCTAACCTTAACCACAAAGTATACCTAACCTAACCTAACCTTAACCACAAAGTATACCTAACCTAACCTAACTGGACTTAGAATTTTTTGAGGCACCTCATATTTCATAGCGGCCGTGTGGGTTAACCAAGGCTGAGCGCACGCTGGAACCTTTACAGATGTGAAGTACAATAAGCATACAATACAGTGCGGTAGTTCATTTCAGTCAAAGCCGGAAGGGTGAGTTCCAAAGTATTTCCAAAATGGAACATTCTCCGACGGTGGCGAGCATTCCTTCCGTTCGGGGACTGTACCATTAAAGGCTAGCAAACGTGACCTAACTACCATTCAGGGGCAATGAGGGTCAAGCGTCCTGAGTGACCTAACCATAGTGCAAGGTCACTGAGGGGCAGGCATCAGAACAAAAGTTTCATTCTCAAAAACGTCCAAATTACGATATAGTGAAACAATATTAATCTAGCCGCGGGATGCCAGGCTCGCCTCGTCCCACAACTATTCTGCTCACAGGACTCCGCTAGTGGTCTAAAAAACTGGTGCTGCCCAATAACGAACTAATACAACAAAAACACCGAAGGCAGTCCCTACACGGACGAGGCGGCCTCCCACCAAGGCTTGTATCTCCTAAACATTTGTAAACACACGCCGCTGCCGACTACCAATAGGCTTATATTTCAATCCTTACCTCGGTGGTAACGTCTATTAGGCATAATAAATGACATTTTATTTATATATATGAGATACACCTTCTCTACACCTCCTCATCGAGGTGGTGTAAATCTACGCCATAATATTGGCCCTGTGACGTCACGGAAATGGAGTAAGTACGCTTGCTGGATCCAGCCAGGGAGGGTTGGCGCAGACTTGCACCGAGGGGTAAAGTCTGGCGTTGTGACGTCATCGATTTGGCGCAGATGTAGCTCCTGATCCAAGAAAGTTTTCGAAAGAGGAGTATCTCAGACTTACACTGACATACACCGGCGTATGTGTTTGCTGGATCTGGCCCCTGGGGGAGCAGCAACGATGCTGTCTACACTTGAAGCAACATTATATATATTTTCATCATGCGTTTATGATTGATTTTTATCATAGAATGACATCGACAGCATCAAACGTACGTCATAAAGAATTACGAATCATTGATACAGAAAGCAGTTATATAAAATCCACTCTTGTTAGTTACTCATTTAATACACCTTAATAATTGCTGCTATTTTTGTGCAGATTAATTATGACATTTAAGCTTTCCATTAATTTCGATCAACACTTAACTGGATTTGTTGATTTAATTTGCATCGCGGGGAAACAAAGGGACGAGGCTTACCAGTTCTTCATCTGTTAAACACATGCATGCAAGGAAGGGTCACGAGAAAATATCCTTTTTCTCTCTAATATAAATGACTTAAGCTGTAGGACGTGGAAAGAATGCTCGTTATTTTGTCGGGAAATATACATTGAGGTGAAATGCATCATAATTTTTTGGCCGTTGAGATTATTTTCATCAGTATCTTTAATGTCTAACAGTACAGTGCGTAAAAGAAGACGGTGGTGAATGTAGGACATATTATGAGAGGAGAGAGAGAGAGAGAGAGAAGACGAGAGGAGAGAGAGAATAGAGAGAGAGAGAGAGGAAGAGAGAGGAGAGGAGAGAGAGAGAGAGAGAGAGAGAGAGAGAGAAGAGAGAGAGACGAGAGAGAGAGAGACTCGAGAGAGAGAGAGAGGAGGTCCTCTCCTCCTTCCTCCTCTCCTACTAGTCATGAGGATACCGCCGCTTGCTTACACCCCATCTATACCTGGGCCTCACCGCCACCTTGCTTCCCTGGCCCTCCGGACGTGAGAAAGCCGTGCCGTGCCGTGCCAACACTCGAGGCCGCGGGCGCCGGACCAGGATGACGCCAGGCAGTGTGCGGCTCTGCTGAAGTTATTGTCCATTGATCGTTATTTCTTGTTCTCATGTCTTATGTAAGTAGTTTATGGCGTTATGTGCAAGGCGGTTTCTTTTAAGTTCTTTAGGCGTATGTGAAAGTGTCTTTCTTGCAACGATTAAACATGAGTAGGAGGCTTAAAATGTAAAAAATACGACAAGAAATGGAAAAAAAACTAGGGAAAAATAATAAGACAGGACCAGGACAAGGGCCGAATTTTTTTTAATTGCCCTGTGCGAAGTAATAGCTAATTCGAAGAAGAGTGATAGAAGGAAATGAAATTGAATTTGAAAAAAAAAAGAATTGATATGTTGTTGAAAAAACGTGATATTATATGTTGTTTATGTTTCATTATTGTGTTGTGTTGTGTTGTGTTGTGGATTTAATATTTTTACTTACACAAGTTTATACTAAATGTGAAATCATTTTTTTTCTTGCAATGAAGAATTAAAAATGATAGACAAATCAAGATAGTGAGAGTATTGAACAAACATGATAAGATTGGTTTGTTGTCATTGTTGTTGGTGTGTTGTGTTGTAAGGTTCAATATTTTCACTCTCCCTTACTTATCACGGAGGCGATAGCGAGATCTGAAAGTATGATTGAATTTAATGTATAACTTTTTTAATGGTATGAGCGTTTATCAACAAACAGCTATTAGATCCCAGCTTTAAAGTTGGCAACAAGGTTGTCAGGATCTTGCAGCACACGCTATGCTGTTCACCCGATGGCGGACATATGTTTTAGGCGCTCGGTCGTTGCTTTTAATAACAAAACGTCATCAAATCAAACAATCGCAACTGACCAGATTACATGGATACCTGCAGCCACTCTCTTCTCTTAGCATTATTTTATATCGTATGATAAGTTCGCTTACTCTTTGTTGCAAATACTTTTGTACCACGGTTACTACAACTATTCGATTTGGTTAGTAGAAGTCAAAGAAAATTAATAATATGAAAAAAATTACAAAAACACTTCATTATTTGACATTAAATTATTTGGTCCGCTTAAATTGCAAGTTACAAAATTAGATTGATACATTGTTGTAACGCAAAACTAAAGATCCTGGCAACTCCATTGTTAACTTGGAAGCCTGAGACTTACTGTAGAGGCCCATTACAATAGTCACTCAAAAAGCTGAAAATTGGAAACATAGTTAAATCTTAAATGCTTGATGTATTCATTAACACTGGCGTTGGGATGGTAAGGACAAAGAAAAACACCTTCATTTAGTGTTCAGTTACTGTTTGGAAGTAATATAAACGTTATGAAAACGTTAGAAAGTTACATTGAATATAAAAGAAGCCTATAGGTGGGTGTGTGTGTGTGTGTGTGTGTGTGTGTGTGTGTATGTGCTTGTGTGTGTGTGTGTGTGTGTGTGTGTGTGTGTGTGTGTGTGTAATGTGTATGTGTGTGTGTGTAGTTGTGTGTGTGTGTGTGTGTGTGGTGTGTGTGTGTGTGTGTATGTTGTGTGTGTATGTCGTATGTGTATGTGTGTGTGTGTGTGTGTGTTTGTGTGTGTGTGTGGTGTGTGTGTTTGTGTGCACATGTTATGAAGGAGAGGAAAAATTTAGATCAATGGAAAATAGTTTTAGAGTTAAATGTAGAGAGAGAGGGAGATAAGAAAGAATGATGAAAGCAAGCATATGAAGCGGAATATTGAGAGCAGGAATATGAGAGAAGGAATATAAGAGCAAAGAAATTAGAGCAGAATATGAGAGCAGGAATATGAAACGCAGGAATATGGAAAGCAAAGAATATGAGAGCAGGGAATATGAGAGCAGGCATATGAGACGCAGGAATATGAGCAGGAATATGAGAGCAAGGATATGAGAGCAGAATATGCAAGCAGGAAATATGAGAGCAGGAATATGAGAGCAGGAATAGCAGTGCAGGAATATGAGAGCAGGAATATGAAAGCAAAAAATGAGATCAGGAATATTGAGAGCAGGAATATCAGAGCAGAATATTCAGAGCAGGAATATGAGAGCATGAATATGAGAGCAAGTATAATGAGGAGCAGGAATATGCGAGAAGGAATATGAGAGCAAGAATATGAGAGCAGGGATATGAGAGCAAGTATATGAGAGCAGGAATATGAGAACAAGATATGAGAACAGGAATATGAGAGCAGGAATATGAGAAGCAGGAATATGAGAGCAGGAATATGAGAGCAGGAATATTGAGAGCAAAGAATATGAGAGCAGGAATATGAGAGCAAGAATATGAGAGCCAGAAATGAGAGCAGGAATATGAGAGCAGAATATGACAGCAAGAATACGAAGCAGCAGGAATAATGAGGAACAAGTATATGCGAGCAGCGAATATGAGAGCAGGAATATGAGAGCAAGAATTAGAGAGCAGGAATATGAAGAGCAGGAATATGCGAGCAGGTGAATATGAGAGAAGGAATATGAGAGCAGGAAATATGACAGCAAGAATATCGAGAGCAGGAATATGGAGCAAGTATATGAAGAGCAGGCAGTATGAGAGGCAGGAATATGAGAGCAAGGAATATGAGAGCAAGTATATGAGAGCAGGAATATTGAGAGCCAAGAATATGAGAGCAGGAATATGAGAGCAAGTATATGAGAGCAGGAATATTGAGAGCAGGAATATATGAGCAAGAATAATGAGAGCAGGAATTTGGAGCAAGAATATGAGAGCAGGAATATGAGAGCAGGACATATGAGAGCCAAGAAGTTATGAGAGCAGGAATATGAGAAAACAAGAATATTCGAGCGGAATAGAGAGCAGGAGATATGTTCCGAGAGCAAGGAATATGAGAGCAGGAATATGAGAGCAGGAATATGAAGCAGGAATATGCGAGAACAAGAATATGCGAGCAGGAATATGAGAGCAGGAATATGAGAGCAAGAATATGAGAGCGGACTATGAGGAGCAGGAATATGAGTAGCAGGAATATGAGAACAAGAATATGCGTGCAGACATATGAGAGCAGGAATATGAGAGCAAGAATATGAGAGCAGGAACATGAGAGAGGAATATCAGAGCATGAAATATGAGAGCAGGAATATGAGAGCAGGATTATGCGAGCAAGAATATGACAGCAGGAATATGAGAGCAGGATATGAGAGCAGGAAATATGAGAGCAAGAATGTGAGAGCAGGAATATGAGAGCACGTAATATGAAAGCAGGAATATAGAGAGCAGGAATATGAGAGCAGGAATATGAGAGCAGAGGAATATGAGGAGCAAGGAATATGATGAGCAGAATATTGAGAGCAGGAATATGAGAGCAAGTATATGAGAGCAGGATATGGAGAGCAAGAATATGAGAGCAGGGAATATATTGAGCAAGAATATGAGAGCAGGAATATGAGAGCAGAAATATGAGAACAGGAATATGGAGTAGCAGGAATAGAGAGCAAGAATATGAGAGCAGGAATATGGAGCAGGAATATGAGAGCAGAAATATGAGGAGGAAGAATATGAGAGCAGAAATATGAGAGCAGGAATATGAGAGCAGGGATATGAGGAGCAGGAATATGAGAGCAGGAATATGAGAGCAGGGAATAGAGAGCAAGAATAGAGAGCACGAATATGAGAGCAGAAGAATATGAGAGCAGAAATATTGCGAGCAGAAAATATAAGTAGCAGGAATATGCGAGCAGGAATATGAGAGCAAGAATATTGAGAGCAGAATATGAGAGTCGGAATATGAGAGCAGAAAACTAGAGAGCCCTCTCAATATAAGAGCAGGAAATAGCGAGGCAGGAAATATGAGAGCAAGAATATGAGAGCCAGGAATATGAGAGCAGTAATATGAGAGCAGGAATATGAGAGCAGGAAATATGAGAGCAGGAATATGAGAGCAGGAATGAGAGCAGGAATATGAGAGCAGGAATATGAGAGCAAGAATATGAGAGAAGGAATATGAGAGCAGGAATATGAGAGCAAGAAATATGAGAGCAAGAATATGAGAGCAGGACTCTGAGAGAGAATATGAGAGCAAGAAATATGAGAGCAGGAATATGAGAGCAGGAATATTAACAATGCATTATGATATGTTTTTGATAAGTTTAATGAATTATTTCAACATTACTTTCCTTTTAATTGTTCGTAGAACCACAAGAAGATCAGAGAGCAAGCCCATATTAACACCAAGATTTTTTAGTGCATTAAAGAAAAGCACGACTTCACGATTGCTAATAAATGGCATTGGAATTTGAGTATAAGTACAAATTGTATAGAAAAAAAGTTAACCTCCCTATTACGTACGGCTAAGACGACTATTACAAAAGCCAAACTTCAGAGAACCAGGGTAATGCTAAAAAGGACACCTGGAAACCAGTCAATCAGCTACTGGGACGCGAACAATAAGGCAAATAACATGCATTATTAACCCTAAATCTTATTTACTTCCCCTGATACTGCAATGCATTTAAGGATCATTTTTTAATATTGCCAACGATTATTTCACAGGCGATATACGTTATACGGGATATCTCATAAACTCTTCAAATTTTTCTATGTACCTATGTCCCCTGTAATCAGTGCTGAAATCAAAGCCTACATCAATTCTTTAAAATCAATGCAACTGGCTATGATGATATTCATGCAGCAGTTACTAAAAACAAAACTTCTGAATATATAACACTTCCTCTGCACACATAATCCAATTTATTGTTTTAGTCATGTTATTTTCCCTGATTAAAGTTGAAAATAGCATAAAGCACTTCCTATCGGCAAGTCTGGTGGTATAAGATGATAATAAAATCATAGGATTAAATCTCCATTCTACCATAAATTAGTAAAATCTTTGAAAAAAGCAATTGCTTACGGCTGCTGTCAGTTTTTAGAAAAATAATTATTTATTATCAGAACTGTCAATATGGTTTTAGGAAAAATAGGTTCCACAGAATCTGCTCTTCACATTTTGTCTCACGGTGTATACTAATCTAGATAGGACATTTTATGTCGCTCACGTGTTTTCTAGATATATCAAAGCATTTGACCCATTCGGGACCATCAATCTTTACATGCTAAACTAATGAATATGATGTGAGGGGACCTGCTTATAGCTATTAGTGAGCTACTTATCTGATCGGCCAAGCAATCTGTCTCTGTAATGGCGAGGTATTCTGAGGCAAGTCAATCAAGCAAGGTGATTCCAACAAGGTTCGATTTTAGGCCCCAATATTGTTTTCTGATATATGTAAATGACATAAACTAATGCAAGTAATAGTTGCTACTTTACCTTATTCGCAGATGACACCAGCTTCATAAGTTCACAGAACAAATGTCTTTTATACCCTTTCACAATAAACTAATTAATGAATTAAGTATGTAAAACAAACTGGATTAAAGCCAACAAGTGGAAGACTCAAATCAATTAAAAAAATCATCTTAATGTTATTCCAGAAACAAGGTCTTAGTGCTATGACTTGGACCCCTGTAGGTATAGGTAGGGAAATTGTTTAAAACCGTGTACAGTTTCGACAAAATTTTTAATGGTGTCATATAGATGTAATATTTCAATGGAAGCAAAAACATTTCTTCTGTTTTGTAGTAGTATATCAAGATTGTGGTGTCTTGTTATCGAATTCGCTACAAACTAACAATCTGAATCAATGTTAATCCATATATTATACAGCTTTGTTATTCAAAAAAATATGTATTGCATATATCAATATGGGGTTGCACTTGGCCCATCATTCTTAGAAAGCGTGTTGCAAGGTCAGGGAAGGCAATACGCTTCTAACCTTCAAGAAAAAATTTGATGCAACTGAGGGAGATATATTCATCTTAAATTGAATTAAAAGTCCCTTTATCCCATAAATATTCATGTTGATACTATATCTAATTCTATAAAAAATAATGATAACATTTTCCAGCTAAAGATCAATGCTCATAATACCAGAAGAAATCCAAATTAATTTAGTATGTCCTCCCATTTAGAAACAACACTATACCCCAGGAATTCTATCCGTGCTCGGTCCTAAGGTGTGAATTCCTTACCTAGTCTATTAAGAAACAATATTTATGTTTTACCGTTAACAGCTTCAAGTATAGAAATAAAAAAAGATCTTTTGCATTCACAAGCACAATGAAGAATACATATAATATCTGAGCTCTTTTTTGCTGCACATATGATATCCATATTGCCTAAGGTCAACTTCTGTTATACTTTGTGAATATTGTTAGATAATTCAAGTAAATTTCAATGATATGTTGGCGTGTATAAGCATATTGTAAGATATGACCTGTTTAGTATCCGTCGGTAAAACTAATTAGGTATATCAGTTAACTCTTTCGTAATTTTATGACTCGGAAACATACAACTTTTTTATAGCGAGGACAAGATCTGTGTGTGAAGAGGTTAAAGGCTGATTCAACACTGGCGTTTGTTCGACTATTTATAGGACGAGAAGGTCGGTCTCTTGAAAGGGACCGCAGCGATCCGGTGTGTGAATTTTTTTGAAAACCTATTGCGATCATGACACAAACCCAGACCCCTTTCGTCTATAAAAAAATGCCAGAAAAAAAAAACGCCATAGTGAATCAGCCTTAAGTAAAATGGACAACGTCAAAAAAAACTATAATACAAATATTTTACAACAACTCGAGGACTCACAGTAATGAGGTGTTGGTGCTCGCCTCGCGTTAGCCGTGGCCTGAAGTGCTGAACGTTGCCGGTCTTCCTCAACATGACGAACATGTATGTCGTCGCTATCGTGCAATATCAGTACGGCCTGTAGCGGTTATGTCCACCAAGTCTGTATGGCGAGAAACACGTATGGAGACTGAAAGGAAAAGGAGCACGCAGTTACTCGTGATTATAAGACTACATTAGAAAATAGATCAAATTAAGTAAGGATGAGGTTTAATAAGGGACTGGAAGATACACTGAATAAAGTTAAAATATGAAAAGAATCGAGTGCTTGTTGTGTCTGGAAAATGATGAAATATGCGGAAAAAAATATCAAGAAAAGGACTTGAAAAATTACAGAGTAGGAAATTCATGGAATGAAAAAAGTTATAATTTTTTTGTATGCCTTGTCTTTGATGAGGGGAGAGAGAGCGAGAGACGAGAGAGAGAGAGGGAGAGAGAGAGAGAGACGGGAGATAGGGAGAGAGAGAGGAGAGAAGAGAGAGAGAGAGAGAGGAGAGAGAGAGACGAGAGAGCGAGAGAGAAAGAGGAGAGAGAGAGAGAGAGGAGAGAGAGAGAAGAGAGAGAGAGAGAGAGAGAGGAGAGAGAGAGAGGAGAGAGAGAGAGAGCCGACGAGAGTAGAGAGAGATAGAGGCGAGAGGAGAGGAGAGACGAGAGAGAGAGAACAATGTGAAAAAAAAACAAAAAAAAAAAAACAAAAAAAAAAAATTTAATAACACAGGGCGATATATTTGTATGAATTGCACTAAGGACAGAGCAGTCAGACCTCCACAAGGCTTTTAAATCCTCCCATTTTTTTCTTTGTTACATTTGTTTTCTTGAATCTGAAAACCATTCCCCTAGAAGGCTGTACTTTACATTCTCATACTCTACGTTATTTTACAAATTTTTTTTTTTTTTTTTTTTTTTTTTTTTTTTTTTTTTTTTTTTTTTTTTTTTTTTTTTTTTTTTTTTTTTTTTTTTTTTTTTTTTTTTTTTTTTTTTTCTTTTTTTTTTTTTTTTTTTTTTTTTTTTTTTTTTTTTTTTTTTTTTTTTTTTTTTTTTTTTTTTTTTTTTTTTTTTTTTTTTTTTTTGTTTTTCTTTTTTTTTCTGGTTTATGAAGTGGATGGTGGTTTAGGTCATAAATATAAGATATATACAGTATATTATATAAGATATATACAGTATATAAGATAAGTCATATAAAGTCATATAAGAAAACAAAGCCACGGATTTAGTTTCATTGAGCACCAAAGACGGCGTTGGTGGTGAGGCGGTCACCGTCTCAGAGGCTCAGGCTGGCGCGAGGCTCAGGGAAGAGGCTTGGGCTTGGACCGGGGTTTACTTTTTTTTTTTTTTTTTTTTCCTTTTTTTTTTTACATCCGGGTACGTTACGTTTTATGAATGGTATTTGACTGGAGTGTGTTGGATGTGAACACGTGATCCATCAGGGGTGCGGATAGGGACGGAGCGTGGAGCCTGGGTTTAGAAGAAGAGCGCCAGGGACACACGGGTTAGGCTAGGGACGGCGAGTGGCCTTGGGAGGAGACACGCAAAGGGACATCAGGGCGCCACTTTCGCCGGGGAAGGGACATCTGCTATTCAGGAGAAACACGCAGGGACTTTGGTTCGGGTTTGAAGCCCGTTGGTTTTGAGGAGAAACGAACCCGGGCATCAGTGATAGGAATTTTTGTCGGGTTTGAAGATCGTTGGTTTTGGAGGAGAACGAACCCGGACATCAGTTGATTGGAATTTTGTGGGTTTGGAGATCGTGGTTTTGGAGGAGAAACGAACCCGGACATCGTGATAGGAATTTTTGTCCGGGTTTGGAGATCGTTGGTTTTGGAGGAGAAACGAACCCGGGGGGAAATCAGTGATAAGGAATTTTGTTCCGGTTGAAGATCGTTGGTTTTGGAGGAGAAAACGAACCCGGACATCAGTGATTGGAATTTTTGTCCGGGTTTGGAGATCTTTGGTTTTGGAGGAGAAACGAACCGAATCAGTGATAGGAATTATTTGTCCGGGTTTGAATGATCGTTGGTTTTGGAGAAGAAGCAAACCCGGACATCAGTGGCGGGATTTTAGACCTGGCAGTGGATATTTGGACTTAGGAGGAGAGATACGCAGGGACATCAGGGGCGGGATTTTTAGACCTGCAGTGGACATCTTGGCGTGGAGGAGGAGATACACAGGGACATCAGGGGCGGATTTAGACCTGGCAGTGGACATCTTGGACTTAGGAGGGAGAGCATACGCAGGGACATCAGGGCGGGATTTTAGACCTAGGCAGTGGACATCTTGGACTTAGGAGGAGAGCTACGCAAGGGACATCCAGTTGTGGGATTTAGACCTGCAGTGGACATCTTGGACTTAGGAGGAGAGATACGTCAGGGACATCAGTGGTGGGATTTTAGACCTGGCAGTGGACATCTGGAGGACTTAGGAGGAGAGATACGCGGGTACATCAGGGCGGATTTAGACCTGGCAGTGGACATCTTTTTTTTTTAGACTTAGGAGGAGAGATACGCAGGGACATCAGGGGCGGATTTTAGACCGGCAGTGGACATCTGGACTTCGGAGGAGAGATACGCAAGGGACATCAGGGTGGGATTTTAGGACCTGGCAGTGGGACATCTTGGACTTAGGAGCTGCTAGATGACGCAGGGACATCAGGGGCGGGGGATAGGCGTGACAGTAGGAGGGGGACACACGTAGGGACATCAGGGGCGGGGGAAGGGCGTGACAGAGGAGGGGACTCATTGTAGGGGGAATCAGGGGCGGGGGACAGAGCGTGACAGAAGGAGGGGACACAGTGTAGGGACATCAGGGGCGGGGGATAGAGCGTGACAGTAGGAGGGGACACATTGTAGGGACATCAGGGTCGGCCGTGCCCAGGGAGAACCTGCCGCCAAGGCAACGAACACAAACCACCACCCACACCACACGATCAACCGAAGCAGAACACAAACGTTTTTGTGTTCCTGCTCGGACCTCGGACCTGCCTCTCCAGGCAGGCCAGACGTTCCTTGCTGCCCCCCACCATGGGCATGCACCTCCCCACAGCTCGTCACCAAGGGGGAAAGCCGCACTCTGCCAGGGGATCCCTTGCGGAGCCAGCCACGAGGTGGCACCAGGTGCCCCCCCCCCTTCCCCAGCAGGGTGGTGGGGGGCCCTTGTCCCTCCGGGGCCCTCATCGCCTAGCGCAGTTGTGGGCCTCCACCCCAAACCCCCGCAACGAGGGGGATCCCGACCCCCATCACCATCATCAGCGCCAGGCAGAATATCGCTGTGATACATTTTTTTGCTTTTTGTTTAAAATTATAATTGTGAGAAAAGAAAAAAGGGCGCCGCGGCGAGATGGATCGTAAAAATGTCCGGCGCTTAGTGAAATGATGGGGCTCCGGGAAAAAAGCCCCAAAATTTTTTTCAGGCACTCTACAGGCCCCTCTAGTTTTGAGAAGGAGACAAATGATCCATCACCAAGGCTATAAAAACGCTTCTTTTTTTATTTTGACATTTCCGCTGGGGAAATTAGGGTAAATTTTTTTTAAAAAAATAGTCAAAAGGGAAAAAAATGTTTATTGGTGCAATTATCTATTATTATTATTTAATAACTCCAGAAAAAAATTTTCCCAATTTGGGCTTAAAAAAAACAAAAAATTCAATATTTATTCGACTTTAAACTCCCGCGACATCGCGAAATGCCATGTATTTTTTACAAACACGAATTAAAAAAATCCTTGAAATTCAAAATGACAGGGGTTAATCTACTGGGGTTGCTTATGAAAATAATATTCATTAAGTCATTTCAAAAATCAGTTTTCCTGTACAGCTGCGGAATTCCATGTTTTTGTTAAGCACCAGTATCACGCAGGTTGATTATAATTGAAATTATGTGTCACTTCTCACTTTTTGGCTGCCATTCGGGCATTTCCACTGGCTTTCTTGCATGAACATCTCCCCCACAACCTGCAGCACTTTTGCAGGCACACTTCAAAATTCATTTACAGCCTTTGCCCCCCAGGCTGCGACTCCAGACAGGAACCCGGACTTTTTTTTCCCCATCCATGTCCAACCCGCAGCCTTCACAGTTGGTGTCTGTTGTTGGGCCGGGTACAGGTTGCCCAGATCCACCCGGTCCGACGTTTGGTGTGCTGCAGCAGGGGCCTTTATTGGGGAATGTTCTCCATCGTTCTGTTTTTCGGGAAATTCCTTTTTTTGCTTCATTCCCGCCCCCAAAAAGGGGGCTGGTTTTGTCAATAAACACTGTGAAAGTTCCAGCATCTGGAACCCCCTGGCAATCCCGTGTTTTTGTGCATGTGGATTTTCTACGATGAATTGAAGGACTGTACTTCGGTATAGGCACCCCATGTTCCCCAAAAACCGATTTTTTCCCCTTTCCAAAAAAAGAAGAAGTCTTCACACCTGTGAAGCTGGGGAAAAACCCGGGTACGCTGGGTTTTCCTTTCCCCAGAGACTACAATGGGCATTGATGGTAGGAAAAAGGAATTTTCTTGCCACTGCCAAAGGCACCCAGAGTACCGAGGGATATTTTGCTGGCTAGAAAGTGTACTTCCCGAGAGGTCAAAAACTTCAATCCAGGGTGCGTCCAAGCTTTGGGGTGCATCCACTCTCTGGGGCATCTTGTAGGGGACCCAATTCTTGTGTCCCTCTTCGGGTCAAGGGCGGCATCGAGTGTCAGTGCCCTGAAAACTAAGGGGCTCCAGATTTGCAAAGACCGCTTTCCGTCGGGGAAGGGTTGGATCAATCTTCTCGATGGAAGGGAAGGTTCTACCTTGTTTTGGGGGTTCCGCGGAATGGGGCCATTGCCTGGACCTTGGTGGGGCCGCCACCTTCCTTCGAAACCCCTTTCCCCCTTTCTCTCGGGTTTATTCTTTGATACTTTTTCCCCAGTACCTGTCCCTACCACTCTACTCTCTGATTTTCCAGTTCCTCTTTTGGGGGGAAAAAACCTACTTGCATAATCGCAAAGTGTGTGCCAGTCACTGGGAGGGGGGTTACCACAGCGCACCCTCGAGCACTCTAAATCAAATGAGCCAAGGGGTTTTTCTTGCGTTTCTGGGGCCCGAAAAATTTTTTTGAGTCGACTTTTCCCCTTTTCGCACTTTTCCCCTTTCAGCCAAAGAAGGGGGGTATGGGGGTTCTCATCTTGAAGAAGGGGTCCAGGTCCCATCACGGTGCTGTGTACTAGTAGACGGGAAAAGAGGGCCAATCTCCTTCAGCATAGACACTTTCCACCTGCTTACTCTTTTGTCTTTGGTGTTTGGGGATTGAACAGGGCAATTTGTTTTTCTTTAAATTTGGGGCATGGATGGAGGTTACATCTGCAAAAACCCGACTTCTTGATGTCTCATACTGCTTTTTGCCAAAAGGGTCTACTGTGCGGCTGTTTTTGACAACGGGGTGGTCGATAATTCCGTGTGTCATGCCAATTTTTGGGGTGTCATCCTTTAATGGGTTTTCCCTCTCACGATGACCTGGGTAAGGTCCCCAGTTTTTCTTCTGGATAGTCTTCTGGGGAGATGACCCTCCCGTGATGGTATGGTCACATTTGGGGGTCGGCATACTGCCCCCGAACCCGCCAGGGGTCGCCCCCTGCTCCGGGCCCGAACCCTCCCCCTCCGAAGGAACTTGGGTTCTCGGTAAAGGGCCCCGCTCCTCCTTTTTACCTTTACAAGCTCGTTTTTTGTTTGGGGGCTTTGGTAATGGGGAATGGGAACCTCTTGGGGGTTTTTTGAAACGACCCAGTTGCCGTTGACTTCGAATTTTGGGGGTTTAAATGCTGGGGGGAACTCTCCAGTCCCCGATTGACCGGGAGCCACCTGGGATAGTTCTGGGGGTCCCAAACGAAGAACCTGGCCCAAAAGCTTTCCCCTGTCTCAAAGTATAGGGGAAAACTTGTTTTTTTGTGCACGTACAAGATCAAGCCCAAAATTTCCCGCCGCGGGTGGTTCCCTAATGGGGAAAGTTGGATCCTGGCAGCCCTGTCCCGCTCTGCCTCAAAACCTTTAAAAATTGCTTGGTGTTTCACCCAAAGCCTTTGGGGACACCCGCTGCTCTTGGCCGTGCGAAAAACTGACTTGGTGGGCTGTTGGTCTTCGTGAGGGGTTGAGGCCGTCAGGAAAGAGTTCGCAGTGCCGACGATGCAATGCCTGCTTTAGTTAATGCGGGTCCACCGATCCCCAGTATCCCAATGTCTTCCAAACAGCCATCTCAACATGGGACCTCCAAACATACCCCGTACTGGGCTTCGCCATGTGTTTTTCGGCCCGTGCCACTGAACGAACTTGGCCCTGCTCGCGGGGATCTAAGCAATGACAGGAAATTGCCCCGGATTTGAAACTGTATGGCTTCACCCGAACATTCCCCATGTTTGCCATTGTGCATGGCAGCCTTTTCACTGAAGGCGGGAGGAGCTGAGTGATTGCAGGCTGCAATAACGGGGGGTCTCTTCACAGGAGGCGTGTAGCAGGCCCGGCAACAGCATCTCCCCCGAACCTTCCTTTCCCATAGCAAAAAGGGATGTTCCGCCACTTTTTTCTTTGTCGCGGGGCCTTTCAAATTTCCATGATGGGGCGGATGCTACGAATCCCCCGGACAAACCAGCTTTCTTCCCAAGGGCCCCAGCTGGAACAGTGGTGAAGTTTTAGGAGTCTTGGTCCCGGGTGGTGTTTTTTAGAAGGGCTAGGCTGATCTCACCTGGGATTGCCCTGTTGAATGGGAGGAAACTTGAACAGGCTGTCCCGTCCATGGAATGATCCTTTGGCGTTGTTTCTTGGGGTTGGTCAATATTATCAAGGGGCCCCCCTGAAAAAGGTTTTTTTAAATTTGGGGGAATCTTGATTTCTCGATTTTTTTTAAATGAAAAAACCGTTATCACAAAATGGTTCATAGGGCTTTGATAAATTTGGGCGTTTTTCTCCCCTCTAAAAAACTAGCTAGGACCCTGTAGAAGCCTGAACAAAATTTTGGTGCTTTTTTATGCCCCCCCCTTTAAAACCTTTCGGCCCCAAAAATTTCCTCCTGAAAAATCCCCCCGGTTCAGGGGGGGGTTTTTTTACCGCCCCCGGAAACTTTTAAAGGGAATTTTTTAGTGGGGCGTCTTCAAAAAATTTTGGGGAAAAAAAATTTTTAAAAACCGCCCCCGTTTTTTTCCCCCAAGGGTTTTTTTTA
>JACEEZ010019316.1:164673-167173 GCA_016584305.1 Chionoecetes opilio | reverse complement strand
TAGGGAAAAGGTAGTTGAAAATTATTTTGTTTTGTTTTCCTACGTTTAGTTACCTTTAGTGATCCTTTTGTGGTTCTTTCACACACACATACACACACTCTCTCTCTCTCTCTCTCTCTCTCTCTCTCTCTCTCTCTCTCTCTCTCTCCTCTCTCTCTCTCTCTCTACTCCCCTACCCCCCCCCCATCTGTCTCTCTCTCTTCATCCATTATTTAACCCTACACGACTTTTACATATATATTTCCTTTATTTCCTTTACTATTTTCCTTTACCCATGTCCTCAATTCGCTTCAGTGCTGTGGCTTTACAATAATGAACTTCTTTCCTGTATATTTTCCTTGACATCTGACGTCAATTCACCCTTGTGCTGTCGTCTAGGAAACAACAACTGGTTTTGTGCCAATATTTGTCCACTTTTATGTATTTTCTATTTTTTTTTACATTTTGACAACCAGTGAGTTTGTTGATCTGTGTTCTTCTTTTGACTTTTCTCACAACCTGCGAGTCTATGTAAGCTTGCGGGGGTGTTCCTTTTGTGTGTGTGTGTGTGTGTGTGTGTGTGTGTGTGTGTGTGTGTGTGTGTGTGTGTGTGTGTGTGTGTGTGTGTGTGTGTGTGTGTGTGTGTGTGTGTGTGTGGTGTTTTGTGTGTGTGTTTTGTGTGTGTGGGGGGTTGGGTGTGTGGGTGTGTGTGTTGTGGGTGGGTGGGTTGGGTGGGTGGGTGGGTGGGTGGGAGAGAGAGAGGAGAGAGAGAAGAGAGAGGAGAGAGAGAAGAGAGAGGAGAGAGAGGAGATGAGAGAGAAGGCGATGAGAGAGAGAGAGAGAGAGGGGGGGGGGTAGGAAGTGATGTGCTTGAGGGTAGGACATTGAGGTCACGAGAACGCCAGACGAACTATTGATATGAGAGGGATGAGATGGGGAGGCGATAGCGGAGCGGTTAGAGTCTCCGACTGGCGTTCTCGGTGACCCGAGTTCGATCCCCGAAGAAACCTAAAACCTTTCTGCACCGTCGAGTGGCCTAAGAACACCCACATGTCCTGCCTATCAACTCTACCTTCGACTGCGAGTGCATCGGAGGACACAGGGGGGCGGCATGAGCCTCTAATCACAGGCGTCACTGTAAGAATCCTGCCTGCGCCACCAACGGGCGAGGACCAACTATCAGAAGCCTCAAGTGAACTTCCAGAGCCTACCATCCGAGCCCTGGGTCACCACTGCCTACAGGCGCTATAGGCACAAATGTAAAAAAAAAAAAAAAAAAAAAAAAAAAAAAAAAAAAAAATTGGAGGGGAAGGAGGAAGAGAGAGAGAGAGAGAGAGAGAGAGAGAGAGAGAGAGTATATATATGAAAGCTACCAGAGAAAAAAAATAGAAAAAGAGAGAAAAAAAGAGTGTGTTAAGTTAGCAAAGAAAAAATAATAAAATTAATAAAAGCTGTTATGTGAATTATATGTGCACAGTATTTCCTTACTTTCCATAATGCAAGTTTAACTAAAGACACAGTTATTTCTATACAGTATCAGTACATCCATATAGGTGTCCATGCATGTATACCCTATGTACTATTGCACTTTGATACTATGTCCCCTAATGGGCCTATATTAAGATTTTTTTGTTTTGCTCTAGTACTAAAGTTAACTCCTTGTCTTGTTGTTGTTGCTTTTTTTGTCTGTAAATAGGGCGATAATAAAATCCTTATTATTATTATTATTATTATTATTATTATTATTTCCTCGTCTCGAGGATGTGGTTCCCCCCTTGACTACCCTATTTTTTTCATCACGTCAAGAACCTTCACACATTTCCAATACACTGCTGGAACTATTTACGGAGTTAAGAATCCTTTCAGTTGTGATTAACCATCGCGAAAGGTCTGTTTTCTTGCAATAGTTTCCTCACTACATCAAGTTTTATTTTGGTAAGTTTTTGTTTTGATTCAAGTTTTATTCCAGTTTTTCCTTTTCTTGCTTCTGTGAATTTTTCATTTCTCGTCTTTTGTCAATTTTGCTTTGAATTTTTTCTTGGTTTTTGCTTTGCGTGATCCTTTTCCTTCGTATTTCTGATTTATTTTAACTCTTTCACCCGTTGGTTGAGAGAGAGAGGGAGAGAGAGAGAGAGAGAGAGGAGAGAGGAGAGGAGAGAGGAGAGAGAGAGAGAGAGAGAGAGAGAGAGAGAGAGAGAGAGAGAGAGATGAGCGAGAGAGAGAGGAGAGGGGGAGAAAGGAGAGCGAGAGAGAGGAGAGGAGGGAGAGAGAGAGAGAGAAAAAACACCCAGATTTAAATGCAGAAAAAGATAGAAAGACACACACAAGAGAGAGAGAGAAGAGAGAGATGGGAGAGAGAGGAAGAGAAGAGGAGAGAGAGAGAGGAGAGAGAGGAGAGAGGAGAGAGAGAGAGGAGAGGAGAGAGAGAGAGAGAGAGAGAGTTCAAATTCAAATTATTTTATTGCCACTGAAATAGTGGTTATTCTTTACACTTCCAATAAAATACAGTATAAGATAAAAT
>JACEEZ010019316.1:157173-159673 GCA_016584305.1 Chionoecetes opilio | reverse complement strand
TCCCTCCTCCTTCCCTCCCTCCCTCCCTCCCTCCCTCCCTCCCCTCCCCCCTTAGTCATCAAGTTAATGAGGTTAATCTAAATGAATGAGGCCAAATGTAGCATGTATTCATTAACTACAGATGGATGGATGAGCAAGTAGTATGTATAGCAAGTATGTATCAGGAAAAGTGTCTATCTTGTATCTATCTATGTATGTCTTGTATGTCTATGTATCTATCTTGTATCTATCTATGTATGTCTTGTATGTCTATGTATCTATCTTGTATCTATCTATGTATGTCTTGTATGGCTATGTATCTATCTTGCATCTATCTATATATGTCTTGTATGTCTATGTATCTATCTATGTATGTCTTGTATGGCTATGTATCTATCTATGTATGTCTTGTATGGCTATGTATCTATCTATGTATGCCTTGTTTGGCTATGTATCTATCTATGTATGTCTTGTATGTCTATGTATCTATCTTGCATCTATCTATATATGTCTTGTATGTCTATGTATCTATCTATGTATGTCTTGTATGGCTATGTATCTATCTTGCATCTATCTATATATGTCTTGGCTATGTATCTATCTTGCATCTATCTATATATGTCTTGTATGTCTATGTATCTATCTATGTATGCCTTGTATGGCTATGTATCTATCTATGTATGTCTTGTATGTCTATGTATCTATCTTGCATCTATCTATATATGTCTTGTATGTCTATGTATCTATCTATGTATGTCTTGTATGGCTATGTATCTATCTTGCATCTATCTATATATGTCTTGTATGTCTATGTATCTATCTATGTATGTCTTGTATGTCTATGTATCTATCTATGTATGTCTTGTATGGCTATGTATCTATCTATGTATGTCTTGTATGGCTATGTATATATCTATGTATGTCTTGTATGTCTATGTATCTATCTATGTATGTCTTGTATGTCTATGTATCTATCTATATATGTCTTGTATGTCTATGTATCTATCTTGTATCTATCTATGTATGTCTTGTATGTCTATGTATCTATCTTGTATCTATCTATGTATGTCTTGTATGGCTATGTATTTATCTTGTATCTATCTATGTATGTCTTGTATGTCTATGTATCTATCTTGTATCTATCTATGTATGTCTTGTATGTCTATGTATCTATCTTGTATCTATCTGTGTATGTCTTGTATGTCTATGTATATATCTTGTATCTATCTGTGTATGTCTTGTATGTCTATGTATCTATCTATGTATGTCTTGTATGGCTATGTATCTATCTTGTATCTATCTATGTATGTCTTGTATGGCTATGTATCTATCTTGTATCTATCTATGTATGTCTTGTATGTCTATGTATCTATCTATGTATGTCTTGTATGGCTATGTATCTATCTATGTATGTCTTGTATGTCTATGTATCTATCTATGTATGTCTTGTATATCTATGTATCTATCTGTGTATGTCTTGTATGTCTATGTATCTATCTTGTATCTATCTGTGTATGTCTTGTATGGCTACGTATCTATCTTGTATCTATCTATGTATATATTGTATGTCTATGTATCTATCTTGTATCTATCTGTGTATGTTTTGTATGGCTATGTATCTATCTTTTATCTATGTATGTAAAAGTATGGATCTTGCATGTATATGTATGTATAAAGTCATGTAACGCGTATATGTATATTTTGGCGTATGTGGTATTAATCATGTATTAAATGTATCGAGTATTAAGTATGTATTGGACGTATTAGGTATTCATCATATGTATTAGTTGTATTATACATGTAGGTTTAAGGTGTATCAGATATGTATATTTTGTATGTATTATATATGTATTACGTGTATGAGATATGTATATAAGGCAAGATTTTTTTTGTTCTTACGAAATATGAGGCCTTTTTTTTTCTCTTTTTTTTTTTTTTTACGAAATATGAACTTTTTTTGTTTTTACGAAATATGAACTTTTCTTGTTATTACGAAATATGTCTTCTAAATTGTGTGTGTTTGGGGGTGTGTGTGGTGTGTGTGTGTGTTGTGGGTGGGTGTGTGGTTTGGATGAGTGGGTGGGTGGGTTGAGGTGGGTGGGTGGGTGGTGGTGGTGGTGGGTGTGTGGGTGGGTGGTGGGTGGGTGGTGTGGGTGGTGTGTGTGTGTGTGTGTGTGTGTGTGTGTGTGTGTTGTGTGTTTTTGTGTGTGTGTGTGTGTGTGTGTGTGTGTTTGTGTGTGTGGCGTGGTGCGTTGAGATGCAAGCTATCGAGCCATGACTCTCAAACCACAGGCCACTTTTCATTCGTGTAGTGTTATTTTGCCGTCGAAGTGAAGGACCTCGGAGCTCCATCGCAGTGATTGACACGCGCGCCATAAGCAATCAACACTCCGTCAAAAAAAGTAAAATTGGATAATGCAACTACAGAAGGCAAATTGGCGGATGTTAGATTACAGTATCATGCTATGTGTGTGTGTGTGTGTGTGTGTGTGTGTGTGTGTGTGTGTGTGTGTGTGTGTTG
>JACEEZ010019316.1:152173-154673 GCA_016584305.1 Chionoecetes opilio | reverse complement strand
ACCCCTTTTTTTATAGTTACCCCTTTTTTTGGTATAGTTACCCCTTTTTTTATACAGTTACCCCTTTTTGTATAGTTACCCCTTTTTTTATAGTTACCCCTTTTTTTTATAGTTACCCCTTTTTTTATATAGTTACCCCTTTTTTATAGTTACCCCTTTTTTTTAGTTACCCCTTTTTTTTACACAGTTACCCTTTTTTATAGTTACCCCTTTTTTGTATACTGTTACCCCTTTTTTTATAGTTACCCCTTTTTTGGTATACAGTTACCCCTTTTTTTATAGTTACCCCTTTTTTTATAGTTACCCCTTTTTTTTATAGTTACCCCTTTTTTTTATACAGTTACCCCTTTTTTTATACAGTTACCCCTTTTTTGTATAGTTACCCCTTTTTTGTATAGTTACCCCTTTTTTGTATAGTTACCCCTTTTTTTTATAGTTACCCCTTTTTTTATACAGTTACCCCATTTTTATTATAGTTACCCCTTTTTTTGTAGTTACCCCTTTTTTATAGTTACCCCTTTTTTATATACAGTTACCCTTTTTTATACAGTTACCCCTTTTTTGTATCCAGTTACCCCTTTTTTTATAGTTACCCCTTTTTTTATAGTTACCCCTTTTTTTTATAGTTACCCCTTTTTTTATATAGTTACCCCTTTTTTTATAGTTACCCCTTTTTTGTATACAGTTACCCCTTTTTTTATAGTTACCCTTTTTTTGTATACAGTTACCCCTTTTTTGTAGTTACCCCTTTTTTTTATACAGTTACCCCTTTTTTGTATCCCGTTACCCTTTTTTATAGTTACCCCTTTTTTGTATAGTTACCCTTTTTTTGTATACAGTTACCCCCTTTTTTTATAGTTACCTTTTTTTTTACAGTTACCCCTTTTTTTATAGTTACCCTTTTTTTTAGTTACCCCTTTTTTTATAAATTACCCTTTTTTCTTTAACAGTTACCCCTTTTTATACAGTTACCTTTTTTAGTTAGTTACCCTTTTTTATATAGTTACCCTTTTTTGTATAGTTACCCATTTTTTTGATAGTTACCCCTTTTTTGTATAGTTACCCCTTTTTTGTATACAGTTACCCCTTTTTTTTATACAGTTACCCCTTTTTTTTATACTGTTACCCCTTTTTTTATAGTTACCCCTTTTTTGTATACAGTTACCCCTTTTTTTTAAAAGTTACCCCTTTCTTTTATACAGTTACCCCTTTTTTTATACAGTTACCCCTTTTTTCATAGTTACCCCTTTTTATACAGTTACCCCTTTTTTTATAGTTACCCCTTATTTTTTATAGTTACCCCTTTTTTTACAGTTATCCCTTTTTTTATAGTTACCCCTTTTTTTTAAATTACCCTTTTTTTATAGTTATCCCTTTTTTTATATAGTTACCCTTTTTTGTACAGTTACCCCTTTTTTATAGTTACCCCTTTATAGTTACCCCTTTTTATAGTTACCCCTTTTTTTTTACAGTTACCCCTTTTTTTATAGTTACCCCTTTTTTTATAGTTACCCCTTTTTTTTACTACCCTTTTTTTACCCTTTTTTTTATACAGTTACCCCTTTTTTTTATACAGTTACCCCTTTATTTATACAGTTACCCCTTTTTTATACAGTTACCCCTTTTTTATAGTTACCCCTTTTTTTATAGTTACCCCTTTTTTTATACAGTTACCCTTTTTTTTATATAGTTACCCCTTTTTTTATAGTTACCCCTTTTTTTAGTTACCCCTTTTTTTATAGTTACCCCTTTTTTGTATAGTTACCCCTTTTTTTTATACAGTTACCCCTTTTTTATAGTTACCACTTTTTTTTAGTTACCCTTTTTTATATAGTTACCCCTTTTTTTACAGTTACCCCTTTTTTTTATAGTTACCCCTTTTTTGTATAGTTACCACTTTTTTGTATAGTTACCCCTTTTTTTATACAGTTACCCCTTTTTTTATAGTTACCCATTTTTTTTATACAGTTACCCCTTTTTTTTAGTTACTTTTTTTTATAGTTACCCTTTTTTTTTATAGTTACCCCTTTTTTTATAGTTACCCCTTTTTTTTATACAGTTACCCCTTTTTTTTTTATACACTTAACCCCTTCACGCCCAGATCTTTCCTTTGCTATAGAAAAAATTGAATGTTCTCGAGCCATAAAATTAAGAAGTCACTTAATATACCAAATTATCTAGTGGACAAGGATACTAAACAGGTCATATCTATAAAATATTGCTTATTTATCAGAGCCTGTGTACTTGTATAGCGAAGTCGTATATTGAAGGTTTTATACGTGGGCTGAATGAGGATGTTCCTTGAGCACCGACAACACTGATTCTTGAATGTCAGGCTCATTTTCTGATAAATATAGACTTACAGATCAACAAAAACGGAAAGAAATTATATTCACTAAAAATCGTCTAATAGTACCCAAACTACAATGCAAATTACGTTCTGGGCCTCAAGGGGTTAAAGTCATTACAAATCAGAACACGATTAAATTACAAAAAGGAA
>JACEEZ010019316.1:132173-139673 GCA_016584305.1 Chionoecetes opilio | reverse complement strand
TCACTATAAAAAAAAAAAAACTATATTCTCCTGTCACTATAAAAAAAATTAAAAAAAAACTATATCTCCTGTCACTATAAAAAACTAAAAAAACTATATTCTCCTGTCACTATAAAAAAATTAAAAAAACTATATTCTCCTGTCACTATAAAAAAAAAAAAACTATTCTCCTGTCACTATAAAAATTAAAAAAAACTATATTCTCCTATCACTATAAAAAAAAAAAAAAATATATATTCTCCTGTCACTATAAAAAATTTAAAAACTATATTCTCCTGTCACTATAAAAAACTAAAAAAAACTATATTCTCCCTGTCACTATAAAAAATATAAAAAAAATTATTCTCCTGTCACTATAAAAAAAAAAAAAAAACTATATTCTCCTGTCACTATAAAAAAAATTAAAAAACTATATTCTCCTGTCACTATAAAAAAATAAACAAAATATTCTCCTGTCACTATAAAAAATAAAATAAACTAATTCTCCTGTCACTATAAAAAAAATTAAAAAACTATATTCTCCTGTCACTATAAAAAAAAAATATATATATATATTCTCCTGTCACTATAAAAAAATTAAAAAAAACTATATTCTCCTGTCACTATAAAAAATAAAAAAACTATATTCTCCTGTCACTATAAAAAACTAAAAAAAACTATATTCTCCTGTCACTATAAAAAAATTAAAAAAACTATATTCTCCTGTCCCTATAAAAAAATTAAAAATAAAATATTCTCGTCACTATAAAAAATAAAAAAAAGTATATTCTCCTATCACTATAAAAAAAAATATAATATATATTCTCCTGTCACTATAAAAAAAAAAAAAACTATATTCTCCTATCACTATAAAAAAATTAAAAAAACTATATTCTCCTGTCACTATAAAAAAAATAAAAATATATATTCTCCTGTCACTATAAAAAAAAAAAAAAACTATATTCTCCTGTCACTATAAAAAAAAAAAAAAAACTATATTCTCCTGTCACTATAAAAAAATAAAATAAACTATATTCTCCTGTCACTATAAAAAAATTAAAAAACTATATTCTCCTGTCACTATAAAAAAAATTAAAAAAAATATATTCTCCTGTCACTATAAAAGAATTAAAAAAAACTATATTCTCCTGTCACTATAAAAAAATTTAAAAAACTATATTCTCCTGTCACTATAAAAAAATAAAAAATATATATTCTCCTGTCACTATAAAAAAATATAAAAAAATATATTCTCCTGTCACTATAAAAAAATTAAAAAAACTATATTCTCCTGTCACTATAAAAAAAATTAAAAAAATATATTCTCCTGTCACTATAAAAAAATAAAAATAAACTATATTCTCCTGTCACTATAAAAAAAATAAAAAAACTATATTCTCCTGTCACTATAAAAAAATTAAAAAAACTATATTCTCCTGTCACTATAAAAAAATAAAATAAACTAGATACTAACTAAATAAATAAATAAACACTAAATAAATAAAATAGCACTATGGTTATGAGGAGAAATATATCGGTAATAAATAAATCGTGATGGACTTAATGATGAGTTAGTGGTTCAGAAAGATGACATAAATGGAAGGTTAGTAAAGTGTATAGGGAAAAGAATATAGGAAAAATAAATATATATAATAAATAAACAAAAGTAATATAAAAAAAGTAGAGATTAAAGGTTTTGAGCCAAGAATTCACTGATAAAAACGTTTGTATGGCATGAAAAAAACGTTCAATACAGCTACAAAACGGATGTGACGAACGTTTGCTGTATAAAGGAAAACACACTTCAAAGGCTAAGAGTTATAGTAGTAGTAGTAGTAGTAGTAGTAGTAGTATAGTATATTAGTAGTAGTAGGAGTAGTAGTAGTAGTAGTAGTAGGAGTAGTAGTAGTAGTAGTAGTATAGTAGTAGTAGTAGTAGTAGTAGTAGTAGTAGTAGGAGGAGGAGGAGGAGGAGGGAGGAGGGAGGAGGAGGAGGAGGAGGAGGAGGAGGAGGAGGAGGAGGAGGAGGAGGAGGAGGAGGAGGAGGAGAGGAGGAGGAGGAGGAGGAGGAGGAGGAGGAAGGAGGAGGAGGAGTAGTAGTAGTAGTAGTAGTAGTAGTAGTAGTAGTAGTAGTAGTAGTAGTAGTAGTAGTAGTAGTAGGAGGAGGAGGAGGAGGAGGAGTAGTAGTAGAAGTAGTAGTAGAAGTAGAAGTAGTAGTAGTAGTAGTAGTAGTAGTAGTAGTAGTAGTAGTAGTAGTAGTAGTAGTAGTAGGAGTAGGAGTAGGAGTAGGAGTAGGAGTAGTAGTAGTAGTAGGAGTAGGAGTAGTAGTAGGAGTAGTAGTAGGAGTAGGAGTAGGAGTAGTAGATATAGTTGTAGTAGTTGTAGTAGTGGTAGTGGTAGTGGTAGTAGTAGTAGTAGTAGTAGTAGTAGTAGTAGTAGTAGTAGTAGTAGTAGTAGTAGAAGTAGGACTAGAAGTAGTAGATATAGTTGTAGTAGTAGTAGCAGTGGCCGTAGTAGTAGCAGTAGTAATAGATATAGTAGTAGTAGTAGTAGATATAGTTGTAGTAGTAATAGTAGTGGTGGTAGTAGTAGTAGTAGTAGTAGTAGTAGTAGTAGTAGTAGAAGTAGGAGTAGAAGTAGTAGATATAGTTGTAGTAGTAGTAGTAGTAGCACCAGTAGTTAAATTAGTAGTAGCAGTAGTAATAGTAAAAATAGTAAAATTAGTAGTAGTAGTAGTAGTAAAATTAGTAGTAGCAGTAGTAGGGTAAGAACAATGACAGATATTAATAAAAGTTTGTTATATTCCTACATTCTTCTTCCGCTATTCTGAAATCTTCTTAACGAGGATAATCCCGCACCAAGAAAATCAAACTTTAATTTAGCATTTTTCTCTTAGACTCCGCCACTTCCTTACATTTTTTTGAGGAAGATGTGATTTAATGTGCTCTCTCTCTCTCTCTCTCTCTCTCTCTCTCTCTCTCTCTCTCTCTCTCTCTCTCTCTCTCTCTCTCTCTCTCTCTCTCTCTCTCTCTCTCTCTGCACCGTCATCTCTCTCTGCACCGTCATCTCTCTCTCTGCACACTCACTCACTCACTCACTCACCCACCCACCCACCCACCCACCCACCCACCCACCTACTCACTCACTCACTCACTTACTCTCTCTCTCTCTCTCTCTCTCTCTCTCTCTCTCTCTCTCTCTCTCTCTCTCCTCTCTCTCTCTCTCTCTCTGCACCGCTATGTCACTCACTCACTCACTCAATCACTTTTTCCTCTCTCTCTCTCTCTCTCTTCTCTCTCTCTCTCTCTCTCTCTCTCCTCTCTCTCTCTCTCTCTCCTCTCCTCATCTCTCTCCTCTCCTCTCTCTCTCTCTCTCTGCACCGCTGTCACTCACTCACTCCTCACTCACTCAATCACTCTTTTTTCTCTCTCTCTCTCTCTCTCTCTCTCTCTCTCTCTCTCTCTCTCTCTCTCTCTCTCTCTCTCTCTCTCTCTTTCTCTATATTTCACCTGGGAACAAAACACCGAGGAAGAATTTAGAATTTAATCATGAAAATACTGCCAGGTAAGCATCTCTACCTGTCTGTCTGAAACCCTTTACCTGCAGCACGGGTTTCAGGTGACGTCTCTCAGCAGGTGTTCAGTGGCTTAATTAACCTGTCTTCATGTCTACTGACCTCTCTTTTTTTTTTTTACTGAATTCTCTTATTTTTACTGATTTATCTTTTTTTTTAATGATTTTTTTTTTTTTTACGTTTGAGCCTATAATGCCTGTAGGTTTATTATCATGGTTTTTTTAGGGCTCAGGTGGTTGTCTCTGTATGTTAATAATGAGGATAGGAATGCTGATGATGGTAATGATAGTATGGTAATGATGAGAAGGGAGAAAAGGGAGGAATAGGAGGAAGAACAAAACAGATGATGATGATGATGATGAAAGTTTCTTAAAAGCATTGTAGGTCTTCACGCAATCTCTCTCTCTCTCTCTCTCTCTCTCTCTCTCTCTCTCTCTCTCTCTCTCCTCTCTCTCTCTCCTCTCTCTCTCTCTCTCTCTCTCTCTTTATCAGTCAGTCAGTCAGTCAGTCAGTCAGTCAGTCAGTCAGTCAGTCAGTCAGTCAGTCAGTCAGTCAGTCAGTCAGTCAGTCAGTCAGTCAGTCAGTCAGTCAGTCAGTCAGTCAGTCAGTCAGTCAGTCAGTCAGTCATTCAGTCTCTCTCTCTCTCTCTCTCTCCTCTCTCTCTCTCTCTCTCTCTCTCTCATCTCTCCTCTCTCTCCTCTCTCTCTCTCCCCAAAGGCAGTAATTGTTCTCCAGTACTTCCCTTTCAATATATTTTTTCTTTCTTCTCAACTTATCTCAAAATTCTAAACCCCAATTCTAAACCGCAGCGGGATATTGCAATACCTTCAAATCTTTACATTTTCACCGCAACGACATGGCTCTCTCTCTCTCTCCTCTCTCATCTCTCTCTCTCTCTCTCTCTCCTCTCCTCTCTCTCTCTCTCTTCTCTCTCTCTCTCTCTCTCTCTCTCTCTCTCTCTCTCTCTCTCTCTCTCTCTCTCTCTCTCTCTCTTCCTCTCGTCTCTCTCTCTCTCTCCCCTCTCTCTCTCTCTCTCCCCTCCTCTCTCTCTCTCTCTCTCTCTCTCTCTCCTCTCTCTCTCTCAGTCAGTCATCAGTCAGTCAGTCAGTCAGTCAGTCAGTCAGTCAGTCGTCAGTCAGTCATGTCATCAGTCAGTCAGTCATTAGTCAGTCAAGTCATCAGTCAGTCCAGTCAGTCAGTCCAGTCCGTCATCAGTCAGTCAGTCATCAGTCAGTCAGTCAGTCATCAGTCAGTCAGTCAGTCAGTCAGTCCATCAGTCAGTCAGTCAGTCAGTCAGTCAGTCAGTCGTCATCAGTCAGTCAGTCGTCAGTCCAGTCAGTCAGTCCTCTCTCTCTCTCTCTCTCTTCCTCTCTCTCTCTCTCCTCTCTCTCTCTCTCTCTCTCTCTCTCTCTCTCTCTCTCTCTCTCTCTCTCTCTCTCTCTCTCTCTCTCTCTCTCTCTCTTTGTCAGTCAGTCAGTCAGTCAGTCAGTCAGTCAGTCAGTCTCCTCTCTCTCTCCTCATCTCTCTCTCTCTCTCTCTCTCTCTCTCTCTCTCTCTCTCTCTCTCTCTCTCTCTCTCTCTCTCTCCTCTCTCTCTCTCAATCTCCACTATCTACACCCAAATAACCAAACTTGTCACAACATGTTCCAGGGTTTCAGGACCACCTCATTTCACAACTTCGTCTCATCTCACTAACACTCATTATTTTACTCGTCGCCGAATTCACTTTCAACTTTAGGTCTCTCAAGTAGCCTACATTTCCTATTTTCTGATTTTTTTTTTTGCTTCCATGTACATTTCCTATTTTTTATCTATCTATTTTCCGAGTTATTTTGTTTCCATATACATTTCCTATTTTTTATCTATCTATTTTCTGAGATTTTTTTTCCCATGTACATTTCCTATTTTTTATCTATCTATTTTCTGAGATTTTTTTATTTCCATGTACATTTCCTATTTTTTATCTATCTATTTTCTGAGATTTTTTTTTTCCCATGTACATTTCCTATTTTTTATCTATCTATTTTCTGAGATTTTTTTTCCCATGTACATTTCCTACTATTTATCTATCTATTTTCTGAGATTTTTTAGTTTCCATGTACATTTCCTATTTTTTATCTATCTATTTTCTGGGATTTTTTTGTTTCCATGTACATTTCCTATTTTTTATCTATCTATTTTCTGAGAGTTTTTTCCCCATGTACATTTCCTATTTTTTATCTTTCTATTTTCTGAGATTTTTTAGTTTCCATGTACATTTCCTATTATTTATCTATCTATTTTCTGAGATTTTTTTTCCATGTACATTTCCTATTTTTTATCTATCTATTTTCTCACTATAAAATTATTTCTTTCGCGTCATTTCCTATTTTCTGAGACTATTTTTTTTGTTTCCACTTTCCACTTTTCGTTTCCATTTTTTTTTTTTTTTTTTATCAAACGGTTTTTTTTATGTAGGTTTTTCTAAATATCTAATTCTAATGTCTAATAAACTAGTCTAATTTTCCCTGCACAGGTATCTCTTTAAAACCCCTTCACACCCAGATCTTTCCTTTGCTCTATAAAATCGTCTGTTGTCAGCCATAAAATTACGAAAAGTCACTGAATATACCAAATCAGTTAGTGGACAAGGATACTAAACAGGTCATATCTATAAAATATTGCTTATAGTCACTAAAAATCGTCTAATAGTGGTCATATTACAATGGAAATTACGTTCTGGGTCTCAAGGGGTTAAATTAATAAACAGGTAACAGAAAAAATTTGATAAAACATATATATGAGAATAATATGAGAATCAAAATCTTCCGGTTATATTTTTGAAGCTTCTGCCAGGCTGCTTTTAATTACTAAGCAAGGATAAAACACTAATACAGATCTAATTACACGTGCTCTTGAGATAATGATTTCCGTTGTGTATTAGGCAGAGGAAAAACATACATCTCTTTTCCTGTGATTTTTCCAATGCAGCAATTTAGAAAGAGCATGAGCAATTAGGGTATTATGAGCAGTGATTTCTTTGTAATTCATCGTTAGAAGATTGTTAATGATTCTCTCTCTCTCTCTCTCTCTCTCTCTCTCTCTCTCTCTCTCTCTCTCTCTCTCCTCTCTCTCTCTCTCTCTCCTCTCTCTCTCTGATATTTTATGCCATTTCATTTAATTCCAATATTATTCTCTCTCTCTCTCTCTCTCTCTCTCTCTCTCTCTCTCTCTCTCTCTCTCTCTCTCTCTCTCTCTCTCTCTCTCTCTCTCTCTCTCTCTCTCTCTCTCTCTGATATTTTATGCCATTTCATTTTATTCCAATATTATTATCTCTCTCTCTCTCTCTCTCTCCTCTCTTCTCCTCTCTCTCTCTCTCTCTCTCTCTCCTCTCTCTCTCTCTCTCTCTCTCTCCTCTCTCTCTCTCTCTCTCTCTCTCTCTCTCTCTCTCTCTTCTCTGATATTTTATGCCATTTCATATAGTTCCATTATTATTCATTCTCTCTCTCTCTCTCTCTCTCTCCTTCTCTCTCTCTCTCTCTCTCTCTCTCTCTCTCTCTCTCCTCTCTCTCTCTCTCTCCCTTTTCTCTCTCCTCTCTCTCCTCTCTCTCTCTCTCTCTCTCTTTTGATATTTTATGCCATTTCATATAGTTCCATTATTATTCATTCTCTCTCTCTCTCTCCTCTCATCTCTCTCCTCTCTCTCCCCTCTCTCTCTCTCTCTCTCTCTCTCTCTCTCTCTCTGATATTTTATGCCATTTCATTTCATTCCAATATTATTCTCTTTTCTCTCTCTCTTCTCCTCTCTCTCTTCTCTCTCTCTCTTCTCTCTCTCTCTCTTCTCGCTCTGCTCTCTCTCTCTCTCTCTCTCTCTCTCTCTTTTCCCAAATACACGATGGCGCTTTCAATTCTCTGATCGCATTTTTCTTTCATTCTTTCTTTGTTTCTCCGTTATTTCACGCGTTGCTT
>JACEEZ010019316.1:119673-127173 GCA_016584305.1 Chionoecetes opilio | reverse complement strand
GGAAAAAATAAAAAAAAAAAAAAAAAGAAAGGTTAAGAAAAGAAGAAAGAAAAAAAAAAAAATTTAAAAATTTAAAAAGAAAAAAAAAAAAAATAAAAAAAAAGAAATTGGGAGGAGAATGAGAGGAGAGAGAAAAAAAAGATACAGAAAAAAAGGTAAAAGGAAAACAAAAGGAAAAAAGTGGAGGATTGAAGAGGAGAGGGGAGAGAGGGAAAAGAAGGGAGGAGGAGAGAGGAAGGAAAGGAGGGAGAGAGAGAGGGAAGAGAGAGAGAGAGGAGGGGAGAGAGAGAGAGAGAGAAGGAGACGAAAAGGAGAGAGAGGAGAGGGGAGGGGGAGAGGAGAGAGGAGAGAGAGAGAAGGAAGAGAGGGGAGAGGGGGAGACGAAGAGAGAGAGGAGAGAGGGAGACAGAGAGATAGAGAGAGAGGGAGACAGACAGACAGACGACAGAAGACAGACAGACAGACAGACAGACAGGCCCACAGAGAGAGAGAGAGAGAGAGAGGAGAGAGAGAGAGGAGGAGAGAGAAGAGAGAGGAGAGAGAGAGAGAGAGAGAGAGAAAAGAGAGGGGAGAGAGAGAAAGAAAAAAAAGACATACAGACAGACGAGAAAAAAAAGAAGACAGAAAAGACAGAAAAAAAACAAGACAGACAGACAAACAGAGAAAACAGACGGGACGGGACAGACAGAGAGAGAGATAGAGAAAAAAAGACAGACAGACAGACAGACAGAGAGAGAGAGGCAGACAGAGAGAGAAAGAAAATAAAAGAGAGAGGAAAGATACATATGGTAAAATTAAGAGATCAAAGCAGCTTCAGATTAAGACATTTTCTTTCCCCATACTTTTTTTCCTTCTATATTTTCTCTCCATTATTTCCTCCCCCTCCATCTCTCTTTTCTCTCTCTCTCTCTTCTCTCTCTCTTCTCTCTTTTCTCTCTCTCTCCTCTCTCTCTCTCCCCTCTCCTCTCTCTCCAAATTATTTTCGTTATCGCTTTATGTATTATTCTTTTCATTTCTCTTTTTTCTCTCTCTCTCTCTTCTCTCTCTCTCTTCTCTCTCTCTCTCTCTCTCTCTCTTCTCTCTCTTTCTCTCTCTCCAAATTTTTCTGTTATCGCCTTTATGTATTATCCTCATTTCATCTCTCTCTCTCTCTTCTCTCTCTCTCTCTCTCTCTCTTCCTTCTCTCTCTCTCTCTCTCATCTCTCTCTCTCTATTCTCTTCTTCTTCTCCTCCAAATTATTTTCTGTTTTTCGCTTATGTTTTTACCTCATTCTCATACTCTCTCTCTCTTCTCTCTTCTCTCTCTCTCTCCTCTTTCTCTCTCTCTCTCTCTCTCTCCTCTCTCTCTCTCTCTCTCTCTCTCTCTCTCCAAAAATTTTTTTCTGTTATCGCTTTATGTATTATCCTCTCTCTCTCTCTCTCTCTCTCCTCTCTCTCTCTCTCTTCTCTCTCTCTCTCTCTCTCTCTTCTCTCTCTCTCTCTCTCTCTACCCACGCCTCGCCAGCATTACAAAAATTACCTCCACTCCTTTATCTTATCTCCAAAAGGTTTTCCTCTGGTGGCAATCTCTCCATTCTTACACAGAATGGAGATACTTTTTTTTTAGTAAAGATTTGAGGTAAAGATTTTTATTTTGTGCTCTCTCTCTCTCTCCCCTCTCTCTCTCTCTCTCGTCTCTCTCTCTCCTCTCTCTCTTCTCTCTCATCTCTTACCAGACTTGAGATATTTTTTTTTTTTGTAAAGATTTGAGGTAGTTTTTATTTTGTGCTCCTCTCTCTCTCTCTCTCTCTCTCTCTCTCTCTCTCTCTCTCTCTCTCTCTCTCATCCAGTTCCTTTGAAATACTTCAGAAAAATTAGCTAGATAACCATATATTTCTTCCTCTCTTCTTCTTCCCTTCACTCTGTTTCCATCTCCGCTCATTTTTTTAAACATTTACCAAAAAAAAAGCCTTGCCTAACCGCAGATCTCGTATATTATTTTCCTTCACTATCTCGTATATTATTTTCCTTCAGTATCTCGTATATTATTTTCCTTCTGTATCTCGTATATTATTTTCCTTCAGTATCTCGTATATTATTTCCCTTCAGTATCTCGTATATTATTTTCCTTCAGTATCTCGTATATTATTTTCCTTCAGTATCTCGTATATTATTTTCCTTCAGTATCTCGTATATTATTTTCCTTCAGTATCTCGTATATTATTTTCCTTCAGTATCTCGTATATTATTTTCCTTCCGTATCTCGTATATTATTTTCCTTCAGTATCTCGTATATTATTTTCCTTCAGTATCTCGTATATTATTTTCCTTCAGTATCTGGTATATTATTTTCCTTCCGTATCTCGTATATTATTTTCCTTCAGTATCTCGTATATTATTTTCCTTCAGTATCTCGTATATTATTTTCCTTCAGTATCTCGTATATTATTTTCCTCCTACATTCTACCTAAATTATTCCTCCTCTGTCATCCATCTCTTCCTCCTCTTCCTCTTCCTCTTCCTCTTCCACTTCCCCTTCCTCCTCCTCTTTTTCCTCGAATCTCTTCAATTATTTGGTACTAACTGGCGTAGGACATAGTTTTTTTTCTATTCAAGTTTACAAATAAATCTCTCTCTCTCTCTCTCTCTCTCTCTCTCTCTCTCTCTCTCTCTCTCTCTCTCTTGTTGTTGTTAATATTTTGTCAACACTTGTGGTTGACGCGAGCTTTTGCCTATAGCAGCCCGCCTGTGGAATTATGTCATTACAATAAAAAAAGGCAGTGTATTGGAGCTACCTTGGGGGGGGTACTCCCGAACGGTGGAGGTGAGAGTGGCCAGAGGGACAGATCTAATTACCGCAGCAGCAGCGGCGGCGGCACCTGGATGTCCGGGCTGCGGATGAGGTGGGAGGCGTTCCCTGAGGTGGGAGGTTGCCTCGCACTTCAGGAGGTAGTGTTGGAGTGCAAAGGGGGAGGTGACCTGGCAGTGGTCACAGGTGATGTCCACAGCGCCCTGGCGGATTTCCTCAAAGCAGGGAAAGCCGAGGCGGAGAGTATCTCTCTCTCTCTCTCTCTCTCTCTCTCTCTCTCTCTCTCTCTCTCTCTCTCTCTCTCTCTCTCTCTCTCTCTCTCTCTCTCTCTCTCTCTCTCTCTCTCATGTAAACTTGAAGCTTCATCTAATACGTGGCAGCCTACATTCCTCTCTTCCTCCTCCTCCTCTCCTCCTCCTCCTCTCTCTCCTCCTCCTCCTCTCCTCCTCCTCCTCCTCCCTCCTACTTCCTATCCTTTCTCTCTTATTATCTAGTTAGTGTAGTGTAGTTAAAGCAAACAGTCTTGTAAGGACCTATCGGTCTGTTGCTGTTTGTGTTTCCTTTGTATATTCCTTTGTATATTCCTCCTCCTCCTCCTCCTCCTCCTCCTCCTCCTCCTCCTCGCTGCAATCTCACTCCAGGGGCTTTAAATCACTCCCAAAACACATCGAATGGGTCAATATATTCAGATTTACCTCGATTTCCTTTACATATGAACAACCCTGTATTTTTTTTCATGTATAAATGAATGTATGTATGAGTTTTGTATGACATTATTATTGTTATTGTTGTTCTTTCAGTGTATTGATGCATGAATAATTAGTGTATGGTCCTGTATTACATTTATTATTCATGCATGACTGGATTACATTCTACTTTTGTATGCAAGAAAATGGGGAAAATTCAGATTCGATCATTTTTTCTAGACTTTTGCATATTTTCCCCTTTTTTTATGTTTTGTTTTCCTTTCGAGAACTTATGTGAATTTTTGGATTACTAATTTTATTTCTTTTATTCCTTTGGTCATCTACGTAAAGTCGTAATGGGTATGATGTGAAATGATTGAGAGAGAAAAGAGAGAGAGAGAGAGAGAGAGAGAGAGAGAGAGAGAGAGAGAGAGAGAGAGAGAGAGAGAGAGAGAAGAGAGAGAGAGAGAGGAGAGAGAGAGAAAGAGAGAGAGAGAGAGAGAGGAGAGATAGTGTATTTCCTTTACTACTACATATATTCAAATAAAAAAGACGCAGGAAATATATAGATAGAGAGAGAGAGAGAGAGAGAGAGAGAGAGAGAGAGAGAGAGAGAGAGAGAGAGAGAGAGAGAGAGGAGAGAGAGAGAGAGAGAGAGAGAGAGAGAGGAGGAGAGAGAGAGAGAGAGAAGAGAAGAGATATAGATCGAGAAGAGAAGAGAGATGATAGAATGAGAAGAGAGAGAGAGAGAGAAGAGAGAAAGAGAGAGAGAGAGAGAGAGAGAAACTAACTATTTAACTCGTTCCATCTTAGAACAATACCCAAAAAACTACAGGTTGTTACGACTCTTCCAATTTTACAACCTATCTCCTTCTCTCCTCGTTACCATCTCTTTTTACCTCCCCCCCCCCTTCTTACTCCGACTGATTGAGTTTGCAGCTTCAGTGATTCAATTCTGGCTTCAAAGCTTCGGTCATATGCTTCCCAGAGATTTCTACGAAGTTTTGAGTTCGTCAGTTGATCAGTGTGACTTGAACTCCCTACCCAACCACTAAGGTATCGAAGCCACGTAGTATGGTATTTTTTTGTGTGAGTGTGTGTGAGTGTGTTCTGTGCCTGGATCTTAGCAGCTTTCTCTTCTTTTCATTTTGTGAGTAATATTTTTTTTTTTTTTTAATCACAAAGGACTGGCTAGGGCAAAAAAAAGAAGTCGCAAAAAGCCTGTTTACTTGCCTATATAAAATCCTATAATGATAGTAGGATAATATAAAAAGGGGCGTGGGCCAATTTACTTCGTGAGGTATCTTGTTACGCCTCTCTTGAAATTATTGAAGTACGTATTAGGAAGGTGGAACAATAGATACAGGACGAGAGTTCCAGAGTTTACCGGTCAAAGGGATGAAAGAGTGAAGGTACTGGGTAACTCTTGCATTAGGGAGATGGAGCGATGTTGTATTTACCCATCCATTGTTTCATATTTCTGCGTGTTTGAGTGTTCCAGTCTTGAGCCTCGCATCAATGAAGTTCACAAATAGGGTGGTAAATGATTGGAATGGACTCAGTCGTCAGGTAGTTAGTGAGGAGTCAATAGGGAGTTTTAAAATAAGGCTAGAAAATTTCATGGATGGGGATGAAAGGTGGATGTAGGTAGTGTTAAGTAACAGGAACTACCTCGTGTAGGTCTTACGTGTCAGCCTCTTGTAGCTTCCTTACGTTCTTATGTTCTTATGATTATTTTGGGGGTTTTGGGTTCATTGTTGTACACTTAAACTGACACTTCTCCTGTGATACACTTTTGTTTTTATTATAGTTTCCCGTGTTTAAGATTTGTTTTTCTGGTGGTTACAGTGTATATTCAGTCTACAGTGCTATGGTTTGTGAAATATTCATTGTTCATTTGTCGAAAACCTCTTATCCCCTTCACGCCCAGATCTTTCCTTTGCTATAAAAAATCGTCTGTTGTTGAGCCATAAAATTACGAAAAGTAACTAAATATACCACATTAGTTAGTGGTCAAGGATACTAAACAGGTCATATCTATAAAACATTGCTTATATTCACTAAAAATCGTCTAATGGTAACCAAATTACAATGGAAATTACGTTCTGGGCTTCAAGGGGTTAAAGATTTCCAGTCATTTACCTAGTTAACCGTTGCGTATTTTTTTGTTTTGTTTCATTAGTCAGTAAACACGTGCGTGTGGGCCCTTCGGACCCATGTATTGATGTTTGTAGTAGTATTATATATTAGACAACAATGTGAGTACAAACTACAATCGTGTTGTTGCTGTCGTTGGTCACTGGTCAAAGTGCCTCGGGGTAGACCACGTTCCGTGTGATTCCACGGGGCGCCAACACTTCGACGGCATCAGCACAGCCAACCCTTGACAGGCTGTCGTAACGTTGGTGTAGGTGTAACACGGGTGTAGGCAAGTAGACTCTCACGTAGCTTTTGGTCTAGCCCTGGCACTTGTTGATCATCATGGCAAATGCAACACGGATGGGATATTGCAGACGCCGCATGCTGAATCCAGCGTCAGACGCTACCTGCGTGATGATGGGTACGCGAGGCAGGTAAAAGTCGTCGCCTCGGCTGCTCGGTTGAAGCGTTTTACAGCGTAAATTGATCGTGATTGGTGCCTTCGGACTCGCCTTCGCCTCGGAAATATAATATACATTCTTATAATATATAAAATAAGTATATATATATATATAATATATATATATATATATATATATATATATATATATATATATATATATATATATATATATAATGTATATATATATATATATATATATATATATATAATGTATATATATATATATATATATATATATATATATATATATATATATATTATATATATATAATGTATATTCTATAAGTATAATATATGAGAAAAAGTTGTATAGTTCAATTATACCGTCAGAAGCATATATTAACGCAAACACGGCTGTCCTGCCGGCCGGTAGCAGTACAGAGGAGCGCAGTAGCGGAGGAGCGGTTGGTGCTCGGTCACGAGTGGAATACAATTTCGAGAAATTGAACGCTGGCAGAGTTTGGATAGCTTACAACCGCTGCTCAACACAGTTTTTAGCCCAAAACCCCCAAATAAAATTATTCAATCGACATGGGACCAAGCCGCTTACCACTCACGATGTATTTGCGATATTTTTAGCCTACTCTCAATCAAAATTGAATTTACAGTTTCGGCTACCCAAAAAAAGACACACAGGCCCCGGTTCTGCTATAGTATATTAGATAGATAAGGTGGATAATATAATATTAACATAGGAAGGGAAATAATAGGAGGAGGACAGGAAAGGATGGTGAGGAGAGAGGCTGGGCTGGGAGACGAAGAAGAGTAAGAGGGAAGAGATAAAACACTCCAAAGTTATGTTTAATGTATCTGATAACGTTAACACTCACGTCTTCTCGGTCCTGTAGTCAAGACGTCCTGTTATGTCTTACCTGAAAATATAAACAAAACAAATATCAGGCGACGGAAATTTGCAAATAATAAGAAAAAAAACCAGCAAATTCCCCACAGCAGCCCCACACAAACGGTAAGTCCATGAGTCTACGGAGTTAGTGAAATGCGGCAAGGCGTTATCGCAGAGTTTCTTCCTTTACGTAATCTAAAATTCTTAAAAGTGTTCTTAGCCCAAAACTCCCCTTCAAAATGATTCAATAGACATGGAACCAAGCCGCTTACCACCTACTATTTATTTGCGATTTTTTTAGCCTCTCGCATCAAAATTGAATTTGCAGTTTCGGCTACCCAAAACAGACAGACAGACAGACAGACAGACAGACAGACAGACAGACAGACAGACAGACAGACAGACAGACAGACAGACAGACAGACAGACAGACAGACAGACAGACAGACAGACAGACAGACAGACAGACAGACAGACAGACAGACAGACACACGGCTACTCCTATAGTATATTAGATAGATATTAGTCCCTTTTGTAAACTTTCATTATCCCTGATCAGTTTATTTCTTTGTTTCCTTGA
>JACEEZ010019316.1:102173-109673 GCA_016584305.1 Chionoecetes opilio | reverse complement strand
TGTCTCTCCTGTCTCTCTGTCTCTCCTGTCTCCCCTGTCTCTCCTGTCTCCCCTGTCTCTACTGTCTCTACTGTCTCTCCTGTCTCTCCTGTCTCCCCTGTCTCCCCTGTCTCTCCTGTATCCCCTGTCCCTCCTGTCTCCCCTGTCCCTCCTGTCTCCCCTGTCTCTCCTGTCTCTCCTGTCTCCCCTGTCTCTCCTGTCTCCCCTGTCTCCCCTGTCTCTCCTGTCTCCCCTGTCTCTCCTGTCTCCCCTGTCTCTCCTGTCTCCCCTGTCTCTCCTGTCTCCCCTGTCTCTCCTGTCTCCCCTGTCTCTCCTGTCTCCCCTGTCTCTCCGTCTCCCTTCTTCCTGTCTCCCCTGTCCTCCGTACCCCTGTCCTCCTGTATCCCCTGTCCCTCCTGTCTCCCCTGTCTCTCCTGTCTCCCCTGTCTCTCCTGTCTCTCCTGTCTCTCCCTCATCTTCCTTCCAACCTGTCTAGTCTTAATTAATACCTGAATAACACAAGTACATCCATATAGGTGTCCATGCATGTATACCCTATGTACTATATGCACTTTAATACTATGCCCCCTAATGGGCCTATATTATGTATTTTTTGTTTTGCTCTAGTACTTAAGTTAACTCCTTGTCTTGTTGTTGTTGCTTTTTTTGTCTGTATGCCTCCGGGCGATAATTAAATCATTATTATTATTATTATTATTATTATTATTTTCTCTATTCATTCCTTATTTTCATTATTTCATCATTATTATTTGACACTTCATTCCCACGTAAAAAAAATCTGACGTAATCACCACTCAGTCAATCCTGCTTTTTTTTAGTTTTTTTTTATTTCCGCCTTTTTTTTTTACATTTTTTAATATTGAGCTTTTTTAATATTGAGTTTTTTTAATATTGAGCTTTTTTAATATTGAGTTTTTTAATATTGAGTTTTTTTAATATTGAGCTTTTTTAATATTGAGTTTTTTTAATATTGAGCTTTTTTAATATTGAGTTTTTTTAATATTGAGTTTTTTTAATATTGAGCTTTTCTAATATTGAGTTTTTTTAATATTGAGTTTTTTTAATGTTGAGGTTTTTTAATATTGAGGTTTTTTCTAATGTTGAGGTTTTTTTAATGTTGAGGTTTTTTTAATGTTGAGGTTTTTTTATATTACGTTTTTTAATAGTTTTTAATATTGAGCTTTTTTAATATTGAGCGTTTTTGATATAGAGCTTTTTTTAATATTGAGTTCTTTTTTTTTTTACGAAGGTAGGGGAAGGCAGAATGCATATGCACATAAAAAGAAGCAAAATGGTCGTTGTTGGGATTCTATAAAAGATTTTGGGGAGATTTAAAAAAATACCAATAGCAATTTCAGTTTCGGAGATGAACCTGATGGCCTTTTGTTTCCTGTAAGTGTTTGTCGAAGGCGAGAAGAAAAATAAGAAAAAAATGAAAGCAAAAACAATGTGAGAAAAAATTGAAATAGATATAAAAAAAATTGGCTTCATACCTTTTTTAACAAATTTTAACTTCGGGAATCCCACGTGGACTAGTGTTAAAAAAGTGACTTAATTAATACTTTATGCCCACTTTTAATTTTACTTTAATTACTTTAACTAATTGCAAGATATGAAGAGCGTCGAAGGTGAGAAGAAAAGAAAACAAATATTTGCAAAAATTGATTTCAAGGCTTTTTGTCCCAGATTTTAACGTCAGGAATATCACTTGGAATCGAAAAATGTTATAAAAAGTGACCAAGTTTTTTTGTCCCAGATTTTAACGTCAGGAATCTTACATAGAATCGAAAATTTTTATAAAAAGTGACTTCAAGTTTTTTTGTTCCAGATTTTAACGTCAGGAATATCACTTGGAATCGAAAAATGTTATAAAAAGTGACCAAGTTTTTTTGTTCCAGATTTTAACGTCAGGAATATCACTTGGAATCGAAAAATTTTATAAAAAGTGACTTCAAGTTTTTTTGTTCCAGATTTTAACGTCAGGAATATCACTTGGAATCGAAAAATGTTATAAAAAGTGACTTCAAGTTTTTTTGTCCCAGATTTTAACGTCAGGAATATCACTTGGAATCGAAAAATGTTATAAAAAGTGACTTCAAGTTTTTTTGTTCCAGATTTTAACGTCAGGAATATCACATAGAATCGAAAAATGCTATAAAAAGTGACTGCAAGTTTTTTTGTTCCAGATTTTAATGTCAGGAATCTTACACTGAAAAAATAAAATGTTAAAAAAGTGACTTCAAGCTTTTTTGTTCCAGATTTTAACGTTTGGAATCTTACATGGAATAAATTATATGTAAAAAAAGTGACTAAGCTTTTTTGTTCCAGATTTTTAAACGTTTGGAATCTTCTTTGGAATCGAAAAATGTTATAAAAAGTGACTGCAAGTTTTTTTGTTCAAGATTTTAACGTTTGGAATCTTACATGGAATCGAAAAATGTTAGAAAAAGTTACTGCAAGCATTTTTGTTCCAGATTTCAGCGTCAGGAATCTTACATGGAATAAATTAAATGTAAAAAAGTGACTAAGCTTTTTTGTTCAAGATTTTAACGTTTGGAATCTCACGTGGAATCGATAAAATGTTAAAAAAAAGAAAAAAAAAGTGACATGATTAATCCTATATGCAAACATTTTTACTTCAAATAACTGCGAGATATGAAAAGCGTTTGGCTGAAGTCAGATTGTTAGTAAATATATCAGTCAGCAAATCGCACTGCAGGTAAGTCATTAAGTTCACGAGTAAGTCAATCAACTAAGTCAGCGAACCACATGTATTAAAAATATGAGTCAGTCAATCAATCAGTCAGTTAAGTCAGTTAGCCAAGAAAAGTCAGAAAAAAAAGGTAAGTCGGAGATTAGCTGCATTCCTATGGCTTTCAGAACTTTTTTTTTTGTTTACATCTATTACAGTTTGACATTATAAAAACAAACAAACAAACAAACAAGCAAACAAACAAACAAGCAAACAAGCAAACAAACAAAAGCAAACAAACAAACAAACAAGCAAACAAACAAACAAACAAGCAAACAAACAAGCAAGCAAACAAACAAACAAGCAAACAAACAAACAAACAAGCAAACAAGCAAACAAACAAACAAGCAAACAAACAAGCAAACGAACAAGCAAACAAACAAACAAACAAACAAACAAGCAAACAAACAAACAAGAGCTAGAAACCAAAAAAAAAAACAAAAAAAAACCATTTAATTCTTTATTTATGGACTGGGATGATGTAGCAGGAAATCAAACAACATTTTCAATATGTATTAGTATAAAAGTATAAAAAGTTCGTTAATGTTGAATATATTACCACATTTTACAAACCTTATTTACGAGCCTTTATCATCACGTAAAAGAAATCTATTTACAGGACGAAAGTGAATTAGTAAATCAAAATAATAATAATACCATTTTAGTTTCACAGGTAAATATGACACAAACAGACACACACACACACACACACACACACACACACACACACACACACACACACACACACACACACACACACACACATCCATAGACAAAGGGAAAAAATTGTTAATATTTTTTTTTTATCCATATTTTAACACTCATATAATAAATTAAATACAACAATTAATTAACTTTTCCACCTACATGTACAAATGATTTTCACCTGCCCAGCCCCCCCCCCTATAAACCTCCCCCTGCCCCCTCACTCCCCCTGCCCCTCACTCCTACCCTCCCCCCCTCCCCATCTAACGCCCCTTCAACCCTCAACTTTCCCATCCTGTCCTCTGCCCTTCAAAAAACCCCAAAAAATGGAGAAAAAACAATAATGAAAAAAAATATATTGTACTTTTAGGTATTCACATTTTTCCATTTCCCTTTTTGTCTCTAAAATACTTGAGAGAGAGAGAGAGAGAGAGAGAGAGAGAGAGAGAGAGAGAGAGAGAGAGAGAGAGAGAGAGAGAGAGAGAGAGGAGAGAGAGAGAGAGAGAGAGAAAAAAAAAAAAATCTAATATTCCTATCATTCGTTTAGTTTCCTGTATTTTCACAGATGAATTTTTTTTCTTTTCCGTGACATCCATTTCTTGATATCTTTATATTTATTCATCTCGGTTACGTTCAGAACCTTTTTCCCGGAACAGACAAGTCATTAATACGTTGACACAATAACTGAATGACTAAAACATGCGAGAGAGAATGACGAACCTTAATGAAACGAGACGCCGATGAAGATTTAACTCATGAAAAACAACGAAATGAAGAAAAAAATCATACGTCAACATGTACTAAACAAACTGAAAAAATATATACGTATGGCGAAAAATCTAAAAGAACTGAACCCTTTGAAACCCATAACGTAATTTCCATTGTAATTTGGGTACCATAAGACAATTTTTTTAGTGACTATTAGCAATGTTTTATAGATATGACCTGTTTAGTATCCTTGTCGACTAACTAATTTGGTATATTAAGTTACTTTTCGTAATTTGATGGCTAACAACAGACGATTTTTATATTTAATGGTAAGATCTGGACGTGAAGAGGTTAAGGGAGGAATGAAGGAAGGAAAGAAGGAAGGAAGGGAGAAACGGAACGGAAGGAAGGATGGAAAAGAAAAAGGAAGGAGGAAGGAAGGAAGAGATGAAGGAACAATGAGGAATGGACAGACGGAAGGAAGGAAACACGGAAGGATGAAAAAAAGGAAGGAAGGAAGGTATGAACAACATAACAGTTCATTGGGAAAGGAAGGACGGAAGAAAGAAAGGAAGGAAGGAGGGACAGAAGGAAGGAAGGAGGGGAGGACAGACTGAAGGAAGGAAGGAAGGAAGGAAGGAAGGAAGGAAGGAAGGAAGAAAGAAAGGAGGGACAGACGGAAGGAAGGAAGGGAGGACAGACTGAAGGAAGGAAGGAATAACATCACAGTTAATTGGGAAAGGAAGGAAGGAGGGACAGAAGAAAGGAAGGAAGGAGGGACAGAAGGAAGGAAGGAAGGGAGGACAGACTGAAGGAAGGAAGGAAGGAAGGAGGGAAGGAATAACCACAGTTAATTGGGAAAGGAAGAACAGAAGGAAGGAAGGAAGGAGGGACAGAAGGAAGGAAGAACAGAAGGAAGGAAGAAGGAAAGAAGGAAGGAAGGAAGGAAGGGAGGACAGACAAAAGGAAGGGAAGGAAGGAAGGAATAACATGACAGTTAATTAATACTCCCAGACACCCAGACAACACCGGAGGCCACAAAAAGGCATCATGCAAGTGTCAAGTGTTATAAGTATTAAAGGTGATCCTTCCATAAACCTGGCACACTGTCATCCCACCTAGCACCTCTCTTCTCCTCCTCCTCCTCCTCCTCCTCCTCCTCCTCCTCCTCCTCCTCCTCCTCCTCCTCCTCTTCCTCCTCCTCCTCCTCCTCCTCCTCAAAGCATTTCTTCACAAACCGTGTTGTAAACGTATGGAATGGGCTGCCCTCAGACGTAGTAAACTCAAATACAATAGAATCATTTAAAAATCGCCTCGATAAATATTTCATATCAAATCCCCGGTTGTCACTGTTTATCTCGGAATAATAATTTATCTCGCGGGCCTCTGATGCTTACTCTCATTGCGTGAAATGATTGCGAGTCGCGTCTACACAACCCCTCCCACACGTCTCAGACAGCCCCGAGTAAATGGTCACTACTACAACTTTTGACCTGTGACGGGTTGTGGTTCAGTTAGGGCCCTGACAGTTAGTGACCATAATCGGGATTTATATACCAGGGGTCACTGCTGCAGGGGGCATTGAAGTGTACGGCGTCCTACTTGGAAAGTGCACTACCGCAGTGGATTGAACGGAGCTGGGGCCTGATTGACTGCTGCCTCCCAAGAAAGCGCCAGGCAAGGCTGCCGCACCACCCTTGAACTTCCACACTGAGCCTACACCAACACTACATTAGACCTCATGACACACACAGATAGCCCCAAGTTAACGGTTACTACTACTACTCTCGACCTGTGACGGGCTGTGGATCAGTAAGGGTCCTGACAGTTAGTGACCACCATCGGAATTTAAGGTACCAGGGGTCACTGCTGCAGGGGGCATTGAAGTGTACGGCGTCCTACATGGAAAGTACACAATCCGCAGTGGATTGAACGGAGCTGGGGCCTGATTGACTGCTGCCTCCCAAGAAAGCGTCAGGCAAGGCTGCCGCACCACCCTTGAACCTCCACACTGTGTTCCACCATTACAAAACACACATAACATGACCCTACTATCAAGCACTAAACCTACCCCCACAAACATAGTAGTAGTTAGCCATTGATTACAGCTTTCAACTTTCCTCACAAATTCCATGCAGTTTTTCTATATTGCATGGTATCACTTCATTTCCGGCCAGCTTCGGCTGGAGGGATGGGTGGGTGGGGAGGAGCCTTCTACTTTCCTATCCTTTCTCTCTTATTATCTAGTTAGTGTAGTGTAGTTAAAGCAAACAGCCTTGTAAGGACCTATTGGTCTGTTGCTGTTTGTGTTTCTTTTGTAATCCTTTGTAATCCTCCTCGGTAAAGACTGAAACCAAGCTTTTTATTCAACAGGTCAATGTCAAGGTAAGGTTAAGTTGAGGGCATATGCTGTGCTACGCGTGGCCTCGGTGCTCATCTCAGCAGCATTAGCCCTTGTGCCAGGGGTGGGTGACAACCAGTTACCTCGGGACGCATATTCCCGTTTTCTGGAACAGTATGTCGTGTTTACTCTTGAACACGTCAGGTTAGGTTACGTTTAAATTACGTAAGGTTTCCTTACCCTACGTTAGTAACTTTGTGTGGCAAACACAATGAGGGTGTTTTCGAGAAAATCCTATGGTTAGTGTCGGAGCTACAGTCAAGCGTCTACACTCGCATGGAGTTGGGGAATATGCCACATACTCGCATATTCCCGTTCTCTATGCGAGTATGTGGTTTCTGAGTGAAGACGCTTGGCTGTAGCTCCGAAACTAACCATAGGATTGTCTCGAAAATACCCTCATTGTGATTTCCACGCAAAGTTACGGTAACGAGTCCAGGAATTCCTAACCTACCCTATCCGCAACCTAACGTAACCTAACCTGACGTGTTCAAGAGTAAACGCCACATACTCTTCCAGAAAATAGGATTGTCTCGAAAATACCCTCATTGTGATTTCCACGCAAAGTTACGGTAAAGAGTCCAGGAATTTCTAACCTACCCTATCCGCAACCTAACGTAACCTAACCTAACCTAACCTAACCTAACCTAACCTAACCTAACCTACCCTTACCGTAACCTAACGTAACCTAACCTGACGTGTTCAAGAGTAAACGCCACATACTCTTCCAGAAAACGGGACTATGCCGCCGGGACACAGGACTAGGCTAGTGTCACATCTTTGTACTGCGCTAATGCATACTAATCTTTGTTATACATTTACCTTTTTTCTTTTTCTTATTTACATCGCAAAGGACTGGCCAAGGGCAAGACAAAAAAACCCATCATTCCACCTTCATTATTCTCATGAGCTACACACAGTCATTCATTCTAAG
>JACEEZ010019316.1:77173-89673 GCA_016584305.1 Chionoecetes opilio | reverse complement strand
TCTCTCTCTCTCTCTCTCTCTCTCTCTCTCTCTCATTAAAAAAGTGCTAAAGCTCAGAGCGTACTACGAGAAACGCTTACTTGAACAATTTCTTCCCAAACATGTAACTAAATCTCGCGCTTTTCATGGAAATTCACGTGCGGGTTGCTCAGTTGTGTGTTACTGAAATGCATTACACAACAATATCATAAAAGGCAAGAAAATAAGAGAAGAAAAACTACGACAAACGCAAATGACATGGACTACGTGTATATGTGTGTGTGTGTGTGTGTGTGTGTGTGTGTGGTGTGTGTGTGTGTGCGTGTGTGTGTATGATAATAAATGCAACGTCAACATGTTCCATTTAAACCATTACACTGTTATATGTGTTTTGCCAATGATGCAGGTATGTAAAACAGGTCAAATAAAAGGTTGTAATAAACATAGAAGAGAGAGAGAGAGAGAGAGAGAGAGAGAGAGAGAGAGAGAGAGAGAGAGAGAGAGAGAGAGAGAGAGAGAGAGAGAGAGAGAGAGAGAGAGAGAGAGAGAGAGGAATGAGGTAGGTTATAACACTTCAATTTAATTACAAAACTCATTCCGACAAACCTTACCTTCATCTCACCTCTCCTCTCCTCTCCTCTCCTCTCCTCCTCCTCCTCCTCCTCCTCCTCCTCCTCCTCTCCTCCTCCCTCCTCCACTTTCGGTCTATATACATAGATCTATATATCTTTTGGTCTATAACGAAGGTATCTGCTGAACTATATAGGCGCCACAACTATCAAACGACATAAGATAATAGGATAGAACAGGACAAGTCTCGAGGAGGATGACGACGACGACGACAAGAGCAGGTACGACGAGGACGAGGAGGAGGACGAGGAGGAGGACGGGAGGAGGAGGAGGACGGGAGGAGGAGGAGGAGAGCAGGTACGACGAGGAGCAGGAGTAGGATGAGGAGGAGGAAGAGGAGGAGGACGGGAGGAGGAGAGCAGGTACGACGAGGATCAGGAGGACGAGGAGGAGGAGGAGGAGGAGGAGGAGGAGGAGGAGGAGGAGGAGGAGGAGGAGGAGGAGGAGGAGGAGGAGAGGAGGAGGAGAGAGGACGACGGAGGACGAGGAGGAGGAGGAGGAGGAGGAGGAGGAGGAGGAGGAGGAGGGAGAGGAGGAGGAGAGCAGGTAGACGAGGACAGGAGGAGGAGGGGAGGAGAGGAGGAGGAGGGAGGAGGAGGAGGAGAGAGGAGGAGGAGAGGAGGAGGAGGAGGAGGAGGAGGAGAGGAGGAGGAGGAGGAGGGGGAGGAGGAGGAGGAGGAGGAGGAGGCTGAAGCAATAACTTGAGGGTGAAGGAGGAAGGCAGGCTGACGTACTAACCCTTGACAAGCAGCCAATTTTCAGGCGACTTTCCTGCCTTCAAGCTGGCCATCAATTTGCTGCCAAACACTGGAATGCAATTTTCTGACACTGAATTACTACGCATTTTTATTTTGTATATACCATCTAAAGCACAATATATTAACGTCAATAATGGGATTTCATGAATGGAGGGATTTTTAGATACGAATTATTGATGCGTTTAGACCGGCATTTCCCAGCCTTATGTAACTTTTCAGGATTCTAACTTTCTAAGGGGGAAATTTATCCTAAGGGACATCGAAATTACTAGGTATTTAGTCGACAGACAACAGAAATGTCCTACCGTAGATAACACTATAGTCGCCACCTGCACTAATGTCGCCAGCCGCCATATATTACGAATTATAGCATCACTACTGATTTTTATGTGCCACTGAAGATGATACACAGTAGTTTATATCATGACTGTATAATCTACCCTGTTTCAGCGTTGTTTTATGCTTTGTATCTGCAAGTATAGACGGTTTCAAATTTCACTACTCGGTTTTTTTTCGGGTGACAACAGGCAGCAGCTGGGCGGGAGGACATAAACACTAGCTGGCGATCTTAGTGTAGCCGTTACCAACGTCGCCACCCGGTTGATATTTTGGTAATTTGATCCTTTATGGCCACAATATGACACAAATGAAGACAAAATGACACAGACTCCAGATAGCCCGTTCAAACTTTCCTGAAATCATAGATGTAGTAATGTAAGTATTAACACCACCAGACGTCTGTAAATCGAAAACAATCTTTGTCCTGGCGACTTTAGTGTTATCTACGGTAAAATGCGGCTATTGACTTTTCTTCAAGTATATAATTATAAATATAGAAGATAGTGTCTATATACTTGTGTTATTAAGTAAGTCAATTTTGTGTTTTGGATACTTTTTCCTTGTCCACATGAAGGGGGAAATCGGGGTGGTTGAACTGGTTGAAGGGGAAACAACAGAAAAAAGGTTGTGATCCACCGGCTTAGAATTCTTAGCATTCTTTCTGATCCCTACAAAGCTAGATGGAGAGAGAGAGGGGAGAGAGAGAGGAGAGAGAGAGAGAGAGAGAGAGAGAGAGAGAGAGAGAGAGAGAGAGAGAGAGAGAGAGAGAGAGAGAGAGAGAGAGAGAGAGAGGCATAGGGAGAGACATACCTACCCCCTACCCCCCATTTCTCTCCTACCTCGAGTCTCCATACCATCCCTAGCCATTTACATTCCAAACGTCGCCTTAACCCCTTCACATTACGCTAATAACACCCCCTTCCCTCCTCCTCCTCCTCCTCCTCCTCCTCCTCCTCCTCCTCCTCCTCCTCCTCCTCCCCGCCTGAAGAGCTACGATTACCACAGTTGACTTTGTGTCTATACGGCTGGGTTAAGATGTGAGCGTGTGTTTGTGGGTGAGGTAAGAAAGTGTTAGTCTGGGTTAATCCGCTGAGGAGGAGGAGGAGGAGGAGGAGGAGGAGGAGGAGGAGGAGGAGGAGGAGGAGGAGGAGGAGGAGGAGGAGGAGGAGGAGGAGGAGGAGGAGGAGGAGGAAGAGGAGGAGGAGGAGGAAGAGGGGAGGGAGGAGGAGGAGGAGGAGGAGAGGAGGAGAGGAGGAGGAGGAGGTAAGGTTTGTCGGAATGAGTTTTGTAATTAAATTGAAGTGTTATAACCTACCTCATTCTTCCTCTCTCTCTCTCTCTCTCTCTCTCTCTCTCTCTCTCTCTCTCTCTCTCTCTCTCTCTCTCTCTTCTCTCTCTCTCTCTCTCTCTTCTTCTCACTCTCTCTCTGCAGCTTCGTCAGTGGGCTTTGATGAATAACTTTTCCCCTCGTTTCGACACACTCCGTCCTTCCCGCCAACCCTACACAACTCGCCCCTAGCTCAAGCAAACCCAAAACTAGCCCAATCTAGCCAAAGCAAACAAAAAAATAGCCCAATCTAGCACACACGAACCAAAACCATACTATCTATCCTAAACAAAGTAAAAAAGAAAAAAATCTTATTCAGCATACTGGAAAAAAAAAATTACAAATAAAAATGCCGCACCAGTCGTAACGAAAATCCTACCACTATAAGTCTATTTTTTGTATTATGGTCAAAATGCACTAAGGAAGCCACGCCCCCTGCCTCCCCTTCTATTCTACGGGGCAGCTGATTGGTGCATTCCTCGTATCATCACTACCAATCACAATATCTTCACTACTTAACAGCGCGTGACCACTGGACAGAGCAATCTTCACTAAAGAGGGTGATAAAACAAAAAGAGAGAGAGAGAGAGAGAGAGAGAGAGAGAGAGAGAGAGAGAGAGAGAGAGAGAGAGAGAGAGAGAGAGAGAGAGAGAGAGAGAGAGAGAGAGAGAGAGAGAGAGAGAGAGAGAGAGAGAGAGAGAGAGCGGCCGGCGTGGCGATTTATTTAGTTAACGCAAATTTATGCATGGTATTACTGCATTTATCAGAAAACAAAATATATCAATGGAAAGCTAATAAAAGTCTGCTTCTATTGATATGTTCCATGTAATATGTTGACCCACAAAGTTTTACATGACGACGAGTTTAAGTGAATTTTAATTTAAGTTCATGCATATTTCTTCAGTCTCATAATGGCCTTTATTTAATGTTTTTTACTGTGTTTTATGTGATAATTTTATAGAACAAACATTTCCAAAGATAACAGTGTATCCTTTATATATGTATAACATGATATACTGCGGGGTCATGCTTAGAGAACCTCCCCGAGTCTAGAGTGAACGGGGAGGCCCTGGGATTAAAATGGCGCCCATAAATCGAGTTGTCGCTACTCTATTATTCAAGGTACTCTAGCCTACTCGAACCAAAATAAATAAATAAATTGCGTCCACTGTTAACCCCAAGACCTGCTATCCATCTAGACAAATAAGAAGAGCTGTACATGAACTAAAATCAAATAAAAATAAATAAATTGCGTCCACTGTTAACCTCAAGACCTGCTATCCATCTAGACAAATAAGAGCTGTATATAAACTAAAATCATATAAAAATAAATAAATTGAGTCCACTGTTAACCCCAAGACCTGCTAAGAAATAAGAAATAAGAAGAGCTGTACATAAACTAAAATAAAATAAAAATAAATAAATAAATTGCGTCCACTGTTAACCTCAAGACCTGCTATCCATCTAGAAATTAAGGTGTACATGAACTATTAATATAAGAATAAATAAATAAATTGAGTCCACTGTTAACCTCAAGACCTGCTATCCATCTAGACAAATGGAAGAGCTGTATATAAACTAAAATAACAATAAAATAAAAAGAAATGAGTCCACTGTGTAACTCAAGACTCTATCCATCTAGTCCAATAAGAGCTATACATGAAATAAATCAAATACAAACATAAATAAATAAATAAAATTGCGTCCACGTTAACCTCAGACTGCTATCCATCAGAAAATAAGAAGAGCTTATATAACTAAAATAAATAAATAAATAAATAAATACAATGAGTCACTCCTAATTAACCCCAAGACCTGCTATCCATCTAGACAAATAGGAAGAGCTATACATGAACTAAAATCAAATAAAAATAAATAAATTACGTCCACTGTTAACCCCAAGACCTGCTATCCATCTAGACAAATAAGAGCTGTACATAAACTAAAATCATATAAAAATAAATAAAGAAACTAAAAAAACGAAATGCTAAAGTAAACTAAGAAAACTATACTAAATAAAACTAAACTATGAAAAAAAGTTATAAGTAAACATAACCCCTTGAGACCCAGAACGTAATTTCCATTGTAATTTGGGTGCCATTAGACGATTTTAGTGACTATAAGCAACGTTTTAATAGCTGTTACCTGTTTAAGTATCCTTGTCCACTAGGAAATTTGGTATATTTAGTTACTTTCCGTAATTTTATGGCTAACAACAGACCATTTTATATAGCAAAGGAAAGATCTGGGTGTAAAAGGGTTGATTCTATTGGCATCAAAGTCTGCAATAAGCTACAGGTAAGGTTATATAGCATACCAAGAGCATATAATAGCAATACACAACATTCTCCTCTTATTATAGCTACCTCGAACCTAGGACTCCATACTGCTTTTTCTCAGTCCTCCCTAACATTATAGATCCTACGACTGGCTATACACGACTGGCTATACACGACTGTCTATACACGACTGTCTATACACGACTGGCTATACACGACTGGCTTTACACGACTGGCTATACACGACTGGCTATACACGACTGTCTATACACGACTGTCTATACACGACTGGCTATACACGACTGGCTATACACGACTGACTGGCTATACACGACTGGCTATACACGACTGGCTATACACGACTGGCTATACACGACTGGCTATACACGACTGTCTATACACGACTGGCTATACACGACTGGCTATACACGACTGGCTATACACGACTGGCTATACACGACTGGCTATACACGACTGGCTATACACGACTGTCTATACACGACTGCTATACACGACTGGCTATACACGACTGTCTATACACGACTGGCTATACACGACTGCTATACACGACTGTCTATACACGACTGGCTATACACGACTGGCTTACACGACTGCTATACACGACTGGCTATACACGACTGTCTATACACGACTGGCTATACACGCACTGGCTATACACGACTGGCTATACACGACTGGCTATACACGACTGGCTATACACGACTGCTATACACGACTGGCTATACACGACTGGCTATACACGACTGCTATACACACTGCACCCTGGCTATACACGACTGGCTATACACGACTGCTATACACGACTGGCTATACACGACTGGCTTTACACGACTGTCTATACACGACTGGCTATACACGACTGGCTATACACGACTGGCTTTACACGACTGGCTATACACGACTGGCTATACACGACTGGCTATACACGACTGGCTATACACGACTGGCTATACACGACTGGCTATACACGACTGGCTATACACGACTGGCTATACACGACTGGCTATACACGACTGGCTATACACGACTGATCCTGTTTCATCTTTGTCGAGGCTGTGAAGAGGAGGAGAAAGAGAAGAGGAAGAAGAAGGAAGAAAAGGAAGATGAAAGGATGATACAGAGAAACGAAGGAGGAGGAAATAAAGGAAGATGACAGGAGGAGAAAGAGAGAAGAGGAAGAAGGAGGAAGGAAAGGAAGATGAAAGGAAGATGAAAGGATGATAAAGAGAGAAACGAAGGAGGAGGAAATAAAAGAAGATGACAGGAGGAGAAAGAGAGAAGAAAAAGAAGGAGGAAGGAAAGGAAGATGAAAGGATGATACAGAGAGAAACGAAGGAGGAGGAAATAAAAGAAGATGACAGGAGGAGAAAGAGAGGAGAGGAAGGAGAAGGAAAAGGAAGGAGAGATGTTTCATTATTTATAAGCTTACAAAACAATATATTGCCACGAAACAAATAGAAAAGGTTACAGTAAATAATAAACCGTAATTAGTATATTACAAGAGCGTGTGGGCCCTTCAGACCCATGTATTGAGGTTTGTAGTAGTAGTATATATTAAACAACATGTGAGTGCAAACTCCAATCGTGTTGTTGCTGTCGTTGGTCACTGGTCAAAGTGCCTCGGGGTAGACCACGTTCCGTGTGATTCCAACCCTCTGTGTTCCGTGTGATTCCAACACACACACACACTCACACACGCACACAAACGTCCATGAGTCTACAGAGTTTGTGGAATGCGGCAAGACGGTACCGCAGTTTTTCCTGTAATCTAATACTCCTAAAGTGTTTTTAGCCCAAATCCCCCTTCAAAATTATTCAATCGACATGGGACCAAGCCGCTTACTACCTACGATTTATTTGCGATTTTTTGAGCCTACTCTCATCAAGATTGAATTTACAGTTTCGGCTACCCAAAACAGACAGACAGACATACCACACACACACACACACACACACACACACAGAGAGACACACGGCTACTCCTATAGTATATTAGATATGAATAAGTCATTTAACCCTTAAGCAGGTTGCTCAACAAAATTGTTGAGGCATATTCAGCCATTTTAAAAACATATTAAATGCAGGTTCTGAATGAAGTATCCTTGTTCAGGCTGTTCAACAGCATTATAGATGTTAGCCTAGTGTATAAGTTTCCCAATATATGGCTTTGCGTTGAGGATATGACTCTTTGTAAAAAAGGGAACACGGCCAGGTGGACTCTGTAGATTTTCTTTGTGTTTCTCTCCTCATCTTCGTGTGATATAGGTAAGTAATCATTCTTTTCTTGTTCATATTTTGTCATTTAAATGTCGGTGACAATAACGGGTAGTAATTGTGTTTGATTTGTGATGACTATGATGTAATACCGGCACTCTAAATGTTAGTCAACAATTTTGTTGAGCGGCCCAGTTATGGAAAAAATTGTGGATCTTTGTTTGTGTTACAAAATCTGTTGCAGGTCATGTTGTTCTGGAATCATTCATGATCTGCTCTAATACCAGGGCAACACTACGTTATGTACTGCTAGGTACTGATGTGCTCTACTACCAAGGGCAACACTACGTTATGTACTGCTAGGTACTGATCTGCTCTAATACCAGGCAACACTACGTTATGTACTGCTAGGTACTGATCTGCTCTATACCAAGGCAAACACTACGTTATGTACTGCTAGTACTGATCTGCTCTACTACCAAGGCAACACTACGTTATGTACTGCTAGGTACTGATTGCTCTACTACCAAGGCAACACTACGTTATGTACTGCTAGGTATGATTGCTCTAATACCAGGCAACACTACGTTATGTACTGCTAGGTACTGATCTGCTCTACTACCAAGGCAACACTACGTTATGTACTGCTAGGTACTGATGTGCTCTACTACCAAGGCAACACTACGTTATGTACTGCTAGGTACTGATTTGCTCTACTACCAGGGCAACACTACGTTATGTACTGCTAGGTACTGATCTGCTCTAATACCAGGGCAACACTACGTTATGTACTGCTAGGTACTGATCTGCTCTACTACCAAGGCAACACTACGTTATGTACTGCTAGGTACTGATCTGCTCTACTACCAAGGCAACACTACGTTATGTACTGCTAGGTACTGATCTGCTCTACTACCAAGGCAACACTACGTTATGTACTGCTAGGTACTGATTTGCTCTACTACCAAGGCAACACTACGTTATGTACTGCTAGGTACTGATTTGCTCTACTACCAAGGCAACACTACGTTATGTACTGCTAGGTACTGATTTGCTCTAAATACCAGGCAACACTACGTTATGTACTGCTAGGTACTGATTTGCTCTACTACCAGGGCAACACTACGTTATGTACTGCTAGGTACTGATTTGCTCTATACCAAGGCAACACTACGTTATGTACTGCTAGGTACTGATTTGCTCTACTACCAAGGCAACACTACGTTATGTACTGCTAGGTACTGATTTGCTCTACTACCAGGGCAACACTACGTTATGTACTGCTAGGTACTGATTTGCTCTACTACCAAGGCAACACTACGTTATGTACTGCTAGGTACTGATCTGCTCTACTACCAAGGCAACACTACGTTATGTACTGCTAGGTACTGATTTGCTCTACTACCAGGGCAACACTACGTTATGTACTGCTAGGTACTGATTTGCTCTACTACCAAGGCAACACTACGTTATGTACTGCTAGGTACTGATTTGCTCTACTACCAAGGCAACACTACGTTATGTACTGCTAGGTACTGATTTGCTCTAATACCAAGGCACACTACGTTATGTACTGCTAGGTACTGATTTGCTCTAATACCAAGGCAACACTACGTTATGTACTGCTAGGTACTGATTTGCTCTACTACCAAGGCAACACTACGTTATGTACTGCTAGGTACTGATCTGCTCTAATACCAAGGCAACACTACGTTATGTACTGCTAGGTACTGATCTGCTCTACTACCAAGGCAACACTACGTTATGTACTGCTAGGTACTGATCTGCTCTAATACCAGGGCAACACTACGTTATGTACTGCTAGGTACTGATCTGCTCTACTACCAAGGCAACACTACGTTATGTACTGCTAGGTACTGATCTGCTCTACTACCAAGGCAACACTAAGTTATGTACTGCTAGGTACTGATCTGCTCTACTACCAGGGCAACACTACGTTATGTACTGCTAGGTACTGATCTGCTCTACTACCAAGGCAACACTACGTTATGTACTGCTAGGTACTGATTGCTCTAATACCAGGCAACACTACGTTATGTACTGCTAGGTACTGATTTGCTCTAATACCAGGGCAACACTACGTTATGTACTGCTAGGTACTGATTTGCTCTACTACCAAGGCAACACTACGTTATGTACTGCTAGGTATGATCTGCTCTAATACCAAGGCAACACTACGTTATGTACTGCTAGGTACTGATCTGCTCTACTACCAGGGCAACACTACGTTATGTACTGCTAGGTACTGATCTGCTCTACTACCAGGGCAACACTACGTTATGTACTGCTAGGTACTGATCTGCTCTAATACCAAGGCAACACTACGTTATGTACTGCTAGGTACTGATTTGCTCTACTACCAAGGCAACACTACGTTATGTACTGCTAGGTACTGATTTGCTCTAATACCAAGGCAACACTACGTTATGTACTGCTAGGTACTGATTTGCTCTACTACCAGGGCAACACTACGTTATGTACTGCTAGGTACTGATCTGCTCTACTACCAGGGCAACACTACGTTATGTACTGCTAGGTACTGATTTGCTCTAATACCAGGGCAACACTACGTTATGTACTGCTAGGTACTGATCTGCTCTACTACCAAGGCAACACTACGTTATGTACTGCTAGGTACTGATTTGCTCTACTACCAAGGCAACACTACGTTATGTACTGCTAGGTACTGATCTGCTCTAATACCAAGGCAACACTACGTTATGTACTGCTAGGTACTGATCTGCTCTAATACCAGGGCAACACTACGTTATGTACTGCTAGGTACTGATCTGCTCTACTACCAGGGCAACACTACGTTATGTACTGCTAGGTACTGATCTGCTCTACTACCAAGGCAACACTACGTTATGTACTGCTAGGTACTGATCTTGCTCTACTACCAGGCAACACTACGTTATGTACTGCTAGGTACTGATTGCTCTACTACCAGGGCAACACTACGTTATGTACTGCTAGGTACTGATCTGCTCTAATACCAGGGCAACACTACGTTATGTACTGCTAGGTACTGATTTGAACGAAAAAGAAGAAGAAAAAAAACAATTTATTGGCGAAAATGTTGGATCTTTCAATATCAAACACAGGGTCTTTCAACACCAACACAGGGTCTTTCAATATCAACACAGGGTCTTTCAACACCAACACAGGGTCTTTCAATATCAACACAGGGTCTTTCAATATCAACACAGGGTCTTTCAATATCAACACAGGGTCTTTCAATAACAACACAGGGTCTTTCAATATCAACACAGGGTCTTTCAATATCAACACAGGGTCTTTCAATATCAACACAGGGTCTGTAAATATCAACACAGGGTCTTTCAATATCAACACAGGGTCTTTCAATACAACCCCAGGGTCTTTCAAAATTCAAACACAGGGTCTTTCAATATCAACACAGGGTCTTTCAAATATCAAAAACAGTGGTTTTCAATATCAAACGGGTCTTTCAATAACAAAACAGGGTCTTTCAATAACAACACAAAGGGCTTCAAATCAACACAGGTCTTTCAATATCAACAACAGGGTCTTTAATATCAAACACAGGGTTTTTCATTATAACAACACAGGGTCTTCAATTAACACAGGTCTTTCAATATCAAACGGGTCTTTCAATATCAAACAGGGTCTTTCAATATCAAACGGGCCTTTCAATATCAACACAGGGTTTCCAATATCAACACAGGGTCTTTCAATATCAACACAGGGTCTTTCAATATCAACACAGGTCTTTCAATATCAACACAGGGTCTTTCAATATCAACACAGGTCTTTCAATATTTAACACAGGGTCTTCAATACAACACGGGTCTTTCAATACAAACAGGATCTTCAATATCAACACAGGGTCTTTCAATATCAACACAGGGTCTTTCAATATCAACACAGGGTCTTTCAATATCAACACAGGGTCTTTCAATATCAACACAGGGTCTTTCAATACCAACACAGGGTCTTTCATATCAACACAGGCGTTCAATTCAACACGGATCTTCAATATCAACACAGGGCTTTCATATCAACACAGGTCTTTCAACACCAACTATAAGAAGTTGCCTCAAAATTCTTTGACTTCTCATTTATTTACATATAGTGATAGTTTTTTAATGCTCAATTATGTATTTTGGGATCAACAAATATTTATATAGATTTTTTGTGAAAAGAGAAGGACATTTTTTTTTCTTCAAAAACGAATCTGCATTTCCATGTGTTGTTGTTTCATTACTTAAACAAAGAAAAATACAACATCAGCTTATGGAGATATCAAATACCTAAAAAAAACTTAGTTTTCTTATGTTTTCCTAGTTAAAACTATAAATAAAAAATATTGAGTAAGTAACGATAACTGGGCAGCTCAACAACATTGTAGAGGTTCATAACATAACAACTAGGATGTATTAAAAAAAACGTTCCTAGTGAAAGTTGTTTCTTACTTATCAAAATAAAGGAAAATGTCATTAAATAATTTTTTTGTAAACAAACTCTATAAGTGTCCATTAAAGGGCACTATACCTATATCACACATATATTTTATAAAAAAAAAAAAAAAAAAAAAAAAAAAATGGAATTACCAACTACTACAGGGTTTTTTTCTACCCTATACTACTACTACTACTACAACAACTACTATTAATACTACTACCACTACAATAACTACTGTTATGACTACTACTACTACTACTACTACTACTACTACTACTACCACTACAACAACTACTATTACTACTACTACTACTACTACTACCATTACTACTCCTACTACTACTACTACTACTACTACTACTACTACTACTACTACTACTACTACCACAACAACAACTACTATTACTACTACTACTACTACTACTACTACCACTACTACAACTAACAACATCTTAACAACACCACTCGTTTGCAATAATAACCAGGATA
>JACEEZ010019316.1:62173-72173 GCA_016584305.1 Chionoecetes opilio | reverse complement strand
CCCCCCCTTTTTTCCCTTTTCCCCTTTCCCCCTCCTCCTCCTCCTTCCCCCTCCTCCTCCCTCCTCCCCCCCCCCCCCCCCCCCCCCTCCCCCCCTTCTTCCTCCTCCTCCTCCTTCCTCCTTTTTTTTTCCTCCTCCTCCTCCTTCCCCTCTGTTCTTTTCGTTTTCCATCCCAAAAATTGCTGAATTGTGTTGTTTGGAGAGAGAGAGAGAGAGGAGAGAGAGAGAGAGGGGAGAGAGAGAAAGAGAGAGAGGGAGAGAGAAGAGAGAGAAGAGAGGAAGAGGAGAGAGAAGAGGAGAGAGAGAGGAGAGAAGAAAAAAAAAAATGCATACCAATCTTAATAAATTTTTCCTTTTTCAAATTTGTTCCAGAAATAAAATAAAACATATTACAGCATCTCTTCAGTGAATTAAATCATGCATGCAAACTATTTTATTTCCCTTTTAAAAGTGTCCCCATGCAACTAACAGGTAAAAAAAGAAAAACCTATCCCAAGGCGTTCTTATTTCATCTCAAAAAATTGAATATTTAAAAAAACCCTTTTCATCCTAAAAAAATTATAATGATATTTAAAAAAAAGTCGTTTTTTTTGTTTCATAAAACGTAAAAAAAATTTTTAGTAATTAAAAAAATTTCCCTTTAACACAAAATAATGATAAGTAAAAAACTCAGAAAATTCCTTTAAAAAAAATTGTAAAAAAGTGTTAAAAAAAAAACATAGTAATTTTTTCCCCTTAAAAATTTTAAAAAAAAAAAAAAGTCGAAACATTTTTTTAAAGAAAAATCCAACCCATTTTTGTTTTGCCTAATCATGTTGAATCATCATTCAAAACACCTAATCCACCAAAAATAATTGATTTCCAGGCCTTTTTTCCGTAAAAACACGACTTTTGTAAAAAGCGTGCGAAAAAAACTTTCTTCCCTCCAACAGGGCTACGAATATTATTGATGACGTCACTTTGGGTGCTCAAATGTAAACAACAGTCGTCTGCCTGTGTGACACTGTCGGCAAATGTGATGATGAGCGATTGTACTTCGGTGTCAGACAGTGAATCTGTCGGTGTTACAGATCTAGAGTACGATGCTCAATCTGAGACCGAAATAAATGACGCTGCTCGCGTATATGAGGAAAACGAACCTCAGATTGTGATCGGAGCCCAACCCTATATGTTTGAACCAGAATAAGGGGTGAACGAACAGGTGTTAGCGGAACCTGAGGACCTGGCACTTCTCCAAAACATGGATTGGTAAGTAAGGGAAACCATAATGTGTGTGTGGGAATCACGATGAAGGTACTTTCGAGAAAATCCTATGGTTAGTTTCGGAGCTACAGCCAAACGTCATTACTCGGAAACCACATACTCGCATTAACTATAGCATAGAGTTGGAAAATGTGCGGGCGGGAAGGCAGACAGTGTGACAGCCAAGGGAGTGTTGTTGACTGGTTTGTGATGCAGATTGCCATACAAGGCTACGCTATGGTGTGTGGCTACGGGATGTGTGGGTGGGTGGGGGGTGATGTAGACAGTGTGACATGACAGCCAAGGGAGTGTTGTTGACTGGTTTGTGATGCAGACTGCCATACAAGGCTACGCTATGGTGTGTGGCTACGGCCGCACAAATCTCTTCCACACATTTAACGCTGTCGTATCAGTCGGAAAGTTGTGCAAAACTTCTCTGGAAAGGAATAGCTGTCTTGCTGCACCCATAAATTATGCATGCATATGGCATATCGCAAGAAAAATCTATCAGAAACTTATCAAAAATCTTCAAGTACTATATTTATCTCTTGTGTTTACGTGCTTCTAGATTAGCGCGGGGAGAGGAGACCACCTAAAGTGACGTCAACGAGCCGTGGCGCATCGTCTGCAAGTCTTGAAGGGCGTTTTGAAGCTCGGGAAATTTGCAGATTTTGATTGCGGTTATTTAAATCGGCTGACTGGATGCAAAAAGTGACAACATATTGGTGATATACTCGCTAATGGCTATAATTTGATTGCATTAAATCAGGAATGATGAAATGGTCTGGACGATTACTTTTATAAAAATTTGTAAAAAGAGTTATTAAAAAAATAATCATAATAATGTTTTAAACACTAATAATGATAAGTAATAAAAAGTCAGATAATATTTCCTGAATAAAAAGTTGTAAAAAAAAGTTGTTAAAAAATAATCATAATAAATCCCTATAAAGTCAATAAAAAATCAGATAATATTTGTTATAAAAACTTGTATTATTATTGCAATGACTCTAATGACCTAAGTGACCTTTCTGCGTGACCTCGATTAAGGTCAGTGACGCCCTTGACGGCACGCGGCGCAGGGTGGGCGTGAGGCTCCCCAGGGTAGCTTCCCACGCTCCCGCCCACAGGGGTTTAATACAGAGAACAAGGGGTGAGCATAGCAAGACTTTTACTTCCTGGGGGTTTACTCAGATTTATTTTAATTTTACGGGTTTACTTTAATGGGTTTACTTTTACTGGTTTACTTTTACTTTTACTGATTTACTTTTACGGGTTTACTATTACTTTTACGGGTTTACTTTTACTTTTACGGGTTTATTTTACTTTTACGGGTTTACTTTACTTTTACGGGTTTACTTTTACGGGTTTAATTTTACTTTTACGGGTTTACTTTTACTTTTACGGGTTTACTTTTACTTTTGGGGTTTATTTTTACTTTTACTGGTTTACTTTTACGGGTTTACTTTTACTTTTAGGGGTTTACTTTTACTTTTACTGGTTTACTTTTACTTTTACAGGTTTACTATTACTTTTAGGGGTTTACTTTTACTTTTACTGTTTACTTTTACTCTGTTTACTTTTACTGGTTTACTTTTACTTTTAGGGGTTTACTTTTACTTTTAGGGGTTTACTTTTACTTTTATTGGTTTACTTTTAAGGGTTTACTTTTACTAATACGGGTTTACTTTTACTTTTAGGGGTTTACTTTTACTGGTTTACTTTTACTTTTACTGGTTTACTTTTACTTTTACGGGTTTACTTTTACGGGTTTACTTTAGCTTTTACGGGTTTATTTTACTTTTAGGGTTTACTTTTACTTATTTATTTTTACTTTTATCTTTTCTTACTTTTACTTATTTTTTTACTGTTTTACTTTTACTTGTTATTCTGTTTTATTTTAGGTTTACTTTTAGCTTCTTTACGTGGTTATTTTACTTTAGTTTACGTTTTTACTTTTTTTATTATGTTACTTCTTTTCTTTCTCTTACTTCTTTTCTTTTTACTTTTACTTACTTTACTTTTTACTTTTACTTGGTTTTATTCCTAGTTTTGATTTTAGTTTACTTTTAGCTTCGTTTTATTCCTATGGTTTTTACTTTAGTTTACTTTTAGCTTCGTTTTATTCAAGTGTATTCCTTCACCACTTTACTTTTACCGGTTTACTCAGCTTACTTTGTTCTATTCAAGCGTGTATTTCTTCTCCACTTATCGACTTTCACAACCAAATAAACACTGTAAATAAAAATATAAAATGTTCAACTGTTATTATGCAACTTTAGATAGGGTACGGAAAACAATTAGTTGAACATAAAATTAACTAATGTAGCGTTTTGTTTTTGTTTTTGCAAATGGCAGTACTTTTTAGAAATAACATAATAAAAGTAAAAGTAAACCCCTAAAAGTAAACCCCTAAAAGTAAAAGTAAACCCCTAAAAGCAAAAGTAAACAACTAAAAGTAAACCCCTAAAAGTAAAAGTAAACCAATAAAAGCAAAAATAAGCAACTAAAAGTAAACCCCTAAAAGTAAAAGTAAACCAATAAAAGCAAAAGTAAACAAGTAAAAGTAAACCCCTAAAAGTAAAAGTAAGCCCCTAAAAGTAATAGTAAACCAATAAAAGCATAAGTAAACAACTAAAAGTAAACCCCTAAAAGTAAAAGTAAACCCTCAAAAGTAAAAGTAAGCCCCTAAAAGTAAAAGTAAACCAATAAAAGCATAAGTAAACAACTAAAAGTAAACCCCTAAAAGTAAAAGTAAACCCTCAAAAGTAAAAGTAAGCCCCTAAAAGTAAAAGTAAACCAATAAAAACAAAAGTAAACAACTAAAAGTAAACCCCTAAAAGTAAAAGTAAACCCTCAAAAGTCAAAGTAAGCCCCTAAAAGTAATAGTAAACCTGTAAAAGTAAAAGTAAACCAGTAAAAGTAAAAGTAAACCAGTAAAAGTAAATCAGTAAAGGTAAAAGTGTATGACCGGTAATAAATCATCAGTGCAGTGCGTGTTTTACTATTTTATGGCGCTGAAAGAAAGCTAATCCGTTATACATTATTACTCTAAGATACTGTATGAAAAACAAAGGAGGAGAAAAAGGATCGAATCAGTAATATTACCGTAGATAACACTATAGTCGCCAGTCACTTCCCACTGCACTAATGTCGCCAGGCACAATATATTACGAATTTTAGCATCACTACAGACTTTTATGTGCCACTGAAGACATGTAGTGTGATGTACATAATATAAACTACTGTGCATGCGTCTTCAGTGGCACATACAAGTTTGCAGTGATGCTATAATTCGTAATATATTGTGCCTGGCGACATTAGTGCAGTGGCGAGTGATTGGCGACTATAGTGTTATCTACGGTAGTAATTAGTTAGTTAGTAATCAGTAATAGCTAATCAGTAACTATATTAATCTATGAAACTGTGTGAAAAATATCAACAACAAAGCAAACTGAAATGTTTTTTTTAGAGCCTGTTAATCAACTTTTCATAATTATTGTCGAGTTTCTTGCAATAAACAAATCATCATCATTACCATCATTAATAAACAAATCATCATCATTACCATCATTAATAAACAAATCATCATCATTACCATCATTAATAAACAAATCATCATCATTACCATCATTAATAAACAAATCATCATCATTACCATCATTAATAAACAAATCATCATCATTACCATCATTAATAAACAAATCATCGTCATTACCATCATTAATAAACAAATCATCATCATTACCATCATTAATAAACAAATCATCATCATTACCATCATTAATAAACAACACGGATTGACGATCATAATTAAACATACTCAGCGGGTTTGTTGTTGCTTCTCTTTGTGTTTGCCCTTGGCCAGTCCTTTGTAAAGTTTAAAAAAATAATGTTGATCAATAAATAAATACAGATTAGTACGCTCGTTAAATTACCGAAAATTAAGTGGCACAAAAAAAAAAAATAATGGCACAAAAAAAAATTAAATGGCACAAAAAAAAATTAAATGGCACAAAAAAAATGGCACAAAAAAAAATTAAATGCACAAAAAAAAAATTAAATGGCACAAAAAAAAATTTAAATGGCACAAAAAAAAAAGGCACAAAAAAAAAATTCCCCTTCCGAACGCACGGGATTGGCCCTTTTCTTTTTTCTTTTCTATTTTTTCCTTTTTTTTCCTTTTCCTAAATATTTCTTTTAACTATTTCCTTAGTTATTTTCCTTTGCTGTCCTCTAACTTTCCTTTTTTTCTTTTCATTTTTTCCCTTTTCCTTGTCTTTCCTTTTCCTTTTCTTTTTTTCTTATATTTTTTCCCTTTTCCTTAACTTTCTTATTTCTTCTATTTTTCCTTTTTTTCCTTTTCCTAATTTTTCCTTTAAACTATTTCCTAAGTTTTTTTTCTGCTGCTTGTATGTAATGTCGTTATGAGTTAGTTATCGTGAGGATGTGTCTTATAGTTCCCTTTAGTTACAGTGGTTAGTTAGAGTTAGTATAGTTAGTTTAGATGGTTACAGTTATAGTCGCCGCACGTTAAGTTGGCGAAAATTGGCCCCCTCACTCCCCCCCTTCCGAACGCTTGGGATTGGCTGAGGTGTTGGGTGTTGGGGCTTTAGGGCGGAACTTGGAGTAAGGCATTCTCACCCAACACCCAACACCTCAGCCAATCCCGTGCGTTCGGAAGGGGGGGGGGGGAGTGAAAGGGCCGCATTTTCGCCAACTTAACGTGCGGCGACTTCATCTACACAACTACATATGTGATCCTATAGTAGTACAGTACACATATCAGCCAGAGCATTACACTGTTACTCTATCTATACAATACTACATCATATAAACATTAACCCCTTCACACCCAGATCTTTCCTTTGCTGTATAAAATCGTGTTGTTAGCCATAAAATTACGAAAAGTAACTGAATATACCAAATAAGTTAGTCGTCAAGGATACTAAACAGGTCATATCTATAAAATATTGCTTATATTCACTAAAGATCGTCTAATGGTAGCCAAATTACCATGAAAATTACGTTCTGGGTCTCAAGGGGTTAAATAGCTCGAGCACTAAAAAAACCTCTGAGTCTTGGTACAATAAAATACAACTCCATTTTGTGACCCTGTATCTGCATTGACCCTGCCATATTTTATCACACTAAATTCACTTATCTCTATATTGCATGTTTCACTATGCAATACAAGGGGCATACTGCAAAGAAATATCACAGCGGTATATACTGTGCTTTGTAGTATATTTCCCATGCACTAAAATGCGTGCAAATGATAAAACACAAAACATGAATATATATATACACACTGTGCTCTGTGAAACAAAATGAAAACATGAAAGTTTGTTCAAAACTGGATTTCATTCACGCTGATTTTACAGAAATAAAACAGGCGAGTTATATATCACAAAACGAGGTCGGGTTGTGTAGTAGTAAGAAAGGCATTGCAAAATATCATAATGTAGTATATAACAATTACAATAACAAAACAATGATAATGTAATCGGTTTATGTACAGGAACTAATCCAGCTTAAGCCCCCCCCCCTCTCCCCCTTCAACCCTCCCCCTTCTCTTACTTCTCTCCTCCCCCCTGCCCCCCCTCCCTCTAATCCCCTCCTTCCTACCTCCTTCCTCTACCCCTTCTCCGTCTCCAGCCCTCAGCCTTCATCCCCACTACCTCCTTCCACCACCCCCTCTTCTCCTAGATCCCTTAGTCCCCTTCCCCTCTACCCCCCCCTCAAACCCTCTGCCCCCCCTAACCCCCTTCACCCCCCTGCCCCACAACCCCTCCAACACCCCCCCCCCCACACGGTAAGGTACGGCAACAGAGATTAACAACATTAACACCACCACCAACAACAACAACGACAACATCACAACTACATCACTGATAACACTCACACACACACACACTACACACACACATACAAACACACACACACCACACACAACAGTGACATTAAAGAGACACTAAGCGAGCCAACAGCATCTACACTAACAGGGAAAACAACGGTAACAGAGTAACAGCAAAACAACAGTGAGTATTTCATGTAATATTCGCATGGTAACACTTTCATTTCTTCCCAAATAATAACTATAAAAAAAAATTAGTATAGGTTGTAGTAGGGAGGAGTAAGTTAGGTAGGAGTAAGTTATAGTATAGGGTAGTAGTAGTAGTAGGAATAGTAGTAAGAGTAGTATAGTAGTAGGAATAGTAACTTCCCTTTGTATATGATGGCAAACATACATAGTGGAGAGAGAGAGAGAGAGAGAGAGAGGAGAGAGGAGGAGGAGGGGGGGGGAGGAGAGAGAGAGAGAGATGGAGAGGAGAGAAGAGAGAGAGAGACGAAGAGAGAGAGAGAGAGAGAGAGAGGATGAGAGAGAGAGAGAGAGAGAGAGAGAGAGGAGAGAGAGAGAGAGAGAGGTAGCTAATGGGGAATAGAGAAAGTTAGGAGAAAAATAAGGAGGTCAGGTGTGATTGTAAGAGACTAAAGAGACAGAGACGAGGGAGGGAGAGAGAGAGAGAGAGAAGAGGAGAGAGAGAGAGAGAGGGAGAAGAGAGGAGAGAGAGAGAGAGACGAGAGGAGAGAGAGAGGAGAGAGAGAGAGAGAGAGAGAGAGAGAGGAGAGAGAGAGAGAGATTTCAGAACTCATAATGAAATCTTAAATCCTATAAGAACAAGAATCCTTTTGACTCACTTATATCCTTTCCAAATCCTCAAAAATACCACGGTACAACTTCGCTTTGAGACGTGATGAAACATGTTTAGCATTACTTACCTCCATGAGCCCTTTCTCTCTCTCTCTCTCTCTCTCTCTCTCTCTCTCTCTCTCTCTCTCTCTCTCTCTCTCTCTCTCTCTCTCTCTCTCTCTCTCTCTCTCTCTCTCACTTTTTTTTTTCCTTTAGTTTTTTTATAGGTTTTAGTCAGGAGCTTCAGCTGGACTACTGAGAACTATCTTTGACTTTACAGGAATATCTCTCTCTCTCTCTCTCTCTCTCTCTCTCTCTCTCTCTTCTCTCTCTCTCTCTCTTCTCTCTCTCTCTCTCCTCTCTCTCTCACTCCCTCCATCACAATCATAAGTAATACGCATAAATACACATAACAAATACCACGAATCATACTCAATCCCAACGCGTTCGCTTCCAAACTAATACACGATTATGGACTTCACACAAACAGAGCCACACACACACACGCACGCACGCACACACACACACACAAATCAGACGCCCAGGCTAATCACTCCTAATTAATCAACGTTTCACAAGAACGTTAAATAAAAGGTGTGAAGTGATGGCAAAAAAAAAGTGTTCTATCTTGAAAATTTATAACTTATATTTTGTTTACTTTTTTTAAACGTGAAAGAAGTGAGGAAATGGCAAGGTGATGTTATTTTCCTTCTTCTTCTTCTTCTTCTTCTTCTTCTTCTTCTTCTTCTTTCTCCTCCATTGTCGCTTCCATTCTTCCATTCTCCTCTCCTCCCCATACTCTCTTCCTTCTTCCTCCTCCTTCTTCCCTCTTCCTCCATCATCATCCTTCTTCATTCCTCCATCTTCCTCCACCTTCTCCTCTCCTCCATTCATCCACTCCCTTCATTCCATCCTCCCCTCCACCATCTTCCTCCTTCCATCTACTCCCTTCCTTTCCCTCCTCCTCCACTTCCTCCTTCCATCTACTCCCTTCTTCCTCTCCTCCCTCTTCCTCCTCCATCATTACATCCCTTCATTCCATCTCCTCCTCCTCTTCCTCCTCCATCATTACATCCCTTCATCTATCTCCCTCACTCTACACACTTTTCTTCACAGCATTAATCCATCATTCATCCGCCTCCTCCTCTCTCACATATACATCCCTTCATTCCATCTTCACAAAACAAGGTGCCTCACTCTCCTTCCTACGATCATTACAATTTTCCTTTTTCACCCTCAACTCTACCTCCTTTCTTACTGCTCACATTGACAAAATTACATCCCTTCATTCATCACCACACCCCTCACTCCATCATTACTCCCTTTTTATTTCCTTCTTCCTCAGTCCTACTATCTACCGCTCTCTCATCTGCACATTACACCCATCCCAGGGGTGCGGGGGGGTCCTCAACCCCGTCCCTGTACCTTCGATAGTCTTCCCTTCCTAGTTTAAAAAATCTGGCTTAATTACGACAGCCAGAATGATAACTTTGATCACGCCATTATCTTCCTCATCATCATAATCATCATCACAATAATATGACATTTCAAATAAAAAAAAAGAGGGTGCAATATCATATTTTTTAGACGGAGATAAATATTTTACATTTTTTCACCCTAAAAGTAACTAAATACTTGGTTTAGTTAGACTGGTTCAAAATAGTGGAAAAAAACAATTATCCTATCTTGAACTGACACACACACACACACACTCTTGTTTTCTCTTGTTTGTTTTGTTTAGAGGATAATGCCTCAGAGCCATAATGATCTACCGCTGCTGCATATTAGTGTTGGCCGAAGCCACCACCCCGGGGGGGGGGGGGGGGTTACAAACCCCCGGCTGGCACCCGGTACCCATTCACTGCTGGGTGGACAGGGGCTAGGGATTTAAGAAAGACCACCCATCTATCTTTCGCTCCGCCCGGGGATCGAACCCGGGACTTCTCGGTTGTAAGCCGAGCGTGCTAACCACTACACTACAGAGTTCCCTCTGTAGTGTAGTGGTTACCTACACACACACACACACACACACATACACACACACACACACACCACACACACACA
>JACEEZ010019316.1:44673-54673 GCA_016584305.1 Chionoecetes opilio | reverse complement strand
CTACATATAAAATCAATACATACATACATACATACATATCGTAGGACGAGGACAAAAAAGCTACTGCAAACACTATGGAATAACCTCAAACAAAAAAGCTATCGTAATGACGGATGGAATTTCGAAGCTAAATCAGGATATTACACAGGCTTTAGACGCTTGTTATTAATAACGTAAACTGGATTATATTACTTTTATAAGCTTATTATAATTCATCAGAACACAGGATTATATTACTTCAGTAGCTATAGGACTTTTTATGCGACTTTTTATGTGATTTTTTTGTATACTTTTTGTGACTTTTTATGTGATCTTTTTATGACTTTTTATGAAATCTTTTTGTGACTATCTTGTGACTTTTTATGTGATCTTTTTGTGACTTTTTATGTGATCTTTTTATGTGACTTTTTATGTGATCTTTTTATGTGACTTTTTATGTGATCTTTTTATGTGACTTTTTATTTGATCTTTTTATGTGATCTTTTTATGTGACTTTTTATGTGATCTTGTTATGTGATCTTTTTATGTGACTTTGTGACTTTTTATGTGATCTTTTTGTGACTTTTTATGTGATCTTTTTGTGATCTTTTTGTGTGATCTTTTTGTGACTTTTTGTGATCTTTTTATGTGACTTTTTAATGTGACTTTCGTGCGATTTTGTGATTTTTTGTGATCTTTTTATGTGACTTTTTATGTGATCTTTTTATGTGACCTTTTTGTGACTTTTTATGTTATCTTTTTATGTGACTTTTTGTGACTTTTTATGTGATCTTTTTGTGACTTTTTATGTGATCTTTTTGTGACTTTATGTGATCTTTTTATGTGACTTTTTGTGACTTTTTATGTGACTTTTGTATGACTTTTTTATGTGACTTTGTATGTGACTTTTTTATGTGACTTTTTATGTGACTTTTTATGTGACTTATTTGTGATCTTTTTATGCGACTTTTATGTGACTTTGTGATCTTTTTATGTGACTTTTTATGTGACCTTTTTTTGTGACCTTTTTATGTGACTATATTTATTACTTTTTTCACGTCATATTCACCATCGTGGACTGGAAAGCCTTAAAGATTACTACTACGGAAATACTTGTAGTTGTATCTTTGTATTGTACTATTCATGACACTATCACTTATGACACTATTAGTATGAGTACTCTGAACATTATGTATGTATACTTTGAGGTCCTGAATAATGATCAGTCTTCTGCGTCCGGTCTGGTCCCATGGCAGTGTTTTTATGGCAGGCATTGATCTCTATTTCACCTTTTCCTTTTTTTTTATCTTGTAGTGTTCTCTTTATATATTTCACTTTTTTTATTTAATCTAATGTAATTTAATCTAATTTATTTTATTTATTTTATCTATTTTATCTATTATTTCATATTTTATCTTATTTTATTTCATTGTATTATATTATATTTTATTCTATTTCATTTCATTTCATTTCATTTCATTTCATTTCATTTCATTTCATTTCATTTCATTTTATTTTATTTTATTTCATTTCATATTATATTATCTTATTTTATTTTATATCATATTTTATTTCATTTCGTTTCATTTTGCTTAGTTTTATTTTATTTATTCATTATATTTTTATTATATATATATTTTTTTCTTATTCTTTGTGTGTGTGTGTGTGTGTGTGTGTGTGTGTGTGTGTGTGTGTGTGTGTGTGTGTGTGTGTGTGTGTGTGTGTTGGTGTGTGTGTGTGTGTGTGTGTGGTATTTATGTTCGTTTCAACCCCATAATAGAAAGTGGGAGGGAGTGTTGGTTGGGGAGTACTTATGTATATCAGCCACTCTATAGTCACTGTAATAAGCTGTAGTACTTATGTCTATCAGCCACTCTATAGTCACTGTAATAAGCTGTAGTACTTATGTATATCAGCTACTCTATAGTCACTGTAATAAGCTATAGTAATTATGTATATCAGCCACTCTATAGTAACTGTAATAAGCTATAGTAATTATGTATATCGGTCACTCTATAGTCACTGTAATAAGCTATAGTAATTATGTCTATCAGCCACTCTATAGTCACTGTAATAAGCTGACCGTCTCTCTTATTTCACAAGTCAATCTTTCGTAACTAATATTGATAGAAGTCATTCTCTTGAAACGTGAGTGACAAATAAAATAAGCAAACATAAATAAATAATAGGTTCTAATTATACTAATAATAATAAATAATAATAATAATGTAATAATAAAATAATAATAAAAATATGCAATCCAAAATTATCCGAAATGTTGTAAGTGAAGGTAGAAAAATATGCGCGTGACCTATTGGTTGTAAAAGTAATCACCACCACAACCACAACCACAGCACCATCACCACCACAACCACTATCACCACCACAACCACAACATCACCACCACAGCCACCATCACCACCACAGCCACCATCACAATACCACCACCACCAAAACACCACCACCACAATCACAACACCACCACCACCATCACCATCACCATCACCATCACCACCACCATCACCACAACCACCACAACCAAAACACCACCACCACAACACCACCACCACCACCACAACACCACCACCACCACCACAACCACAACCGCAACAACCACCACCACCAATAATTCACAACACATATTTCGTAACACTTAGCTATATTATTTCTTTTACTTACGTTAGTTATTGTACTAAAACAATAACAATACTATCAGTTAAAACCGAAGTCTATCTATCTACCTAATCACTCTGGTATATAATATTACACATGTTTGGTAGACTACAGATTATTAAACCCTATTCATTTAACTAGACTTTATCGTTATTGCTTGTATTTTTTGTTCTTTCCAATAAAATGAAGAAAATATATCCTGTTATGCGTTGTCAAGGCTTGTATTTTCTCTACGAACTTGTCAGAAAGAAATGATTGAATGCTATAAGGATGTAAATGCATACTAATATAGGATACAACCTATACATACATATATATATACACATACATCACGGGTTCATACATGCATACAACCTATACATTCATACATACAGCACGGGTTCATACATGCACATACAACCTATACATTCATACATACAGCACGGGTTCATACATGCACATACAACCTATACATTCATACATACAGCACGGGTTCATACATGCACATACAACCTATACATTCATACATACAGCACGGGTTCATACATGCACATACAATCTATACATTCATACATACAGCACGGGTTCATACATGCACATACAACCTATACATTCATACATACAGCACGGGTTCATACATGCATACAATCTATACATTCATACATACAGCACGGGTTCATACATGCACATACAACCTATACATTCATACATACAGCACGGGTTCATACTGCAATACACAAAATAAAAGCACATTAACAACTCTATACATTCATACATACAGCACGGGTTCATACATGCACATACAACCTATACATTCATACATACAGCACGGGTTCATACATGCACATACAATCTATACATTCATACATACAGCACGGGTTCATACATGCACATACAACCTATACATTCATACATCACGCTTTCATACATGCACATACATAGCTACATCAAACATTCATACATACACATACAACATATACATACATACACGTTCATACATATACATACAACTTATTCATGCATACATCACGCGTTCATACATACATACACATGCACCCTATTCATACATACATCACGCATTCATACATACACTTTCATACATTTCTCGAAAACCACCCATTCACAACGGAAATACTATAGAGTAAACCCTTACTAAAAAGCCCGAAAAATAATATCTATTTACCATATAAGTGATTAACGCAAATTTATACACCAAAGTTATACACGATACATATAATAAATAGCTCGTATCGTTCACCTACAACTAATAGTAAGCTTGTCCAGGGCTTTCCTAACCATAAACAGCTACATATAACTACATCAAACAATTGTAGAATCTTTACCCTATCACCAGACGTTGTATTGAGGCTTTTAATCCAAATAAATGTGATGGAGAGTAATACACGATACATACAATAGCTCGTATCGTCCACCTACAAGTAATCGTAGGCTTGTCCAGGGCTTTCCTAACCATAAACAACCACTTACAAATACAACAAACAACTGTAGAATCACCCAGACGCTGTATTGAGGCTTTTAATCAAGTAAATGTGATGGTTTAAGCCTTTTAGGAAGGACAAAACCACAGGGCAATCCATTGTATACCGCGGGGGAGTACCCACCCCTGTCCCATGTTAACAAAGCCACACATGTATTACAATAGAATGCCAGTGACACACGTCTTACCTGTAGCTTGAGGGGGAGTTTCTGCATCTTCAGGACACCACGGGGCACCACCAAGGGCACGGCAGCCTCGAAATAGCGGCTAAATAACTGTGGTAGGTGGTGGTGGTGCCATATATCACAGCTTGTTTTACCCTTATCTTGTCTTCTCACGGGTGCTACGTCCCCCTTGCACCTTGCCCATAGACCCATAGTGTATACTGAACACTCACCAAGGCCACACAGGGTAAGAATCGCGGCGAACACTCGATAAATATATGTACACGTGCTTGCAAGTGTTTGTGTGACAGAATCCAAACACTCGATCTCGATCTTGACCTTACGGGTAATTAAAGACTGCTTGCTTGGCTCGAATCACGGCACTAAGGGTTACTATTTTCGCCTCTACAGCAGTTCCCGAGTTGTGTTGTGATAATAATGAATAAAGGTATCACTAACTACTCCTTAATAGATGAATGTGCGTATATGCATGTGTTAGGTAATAGGCTGCGGATAAACGAAAATTAAAATACTTGGTCAGCACTGGCTACATGTTTTTTCACGGTCACGCGTAGCTCAGTGCTTGACAGAGAGAGAGAGAGAGAGAGAGAGAGAGAGAGAGAAAAAGAAAGAGAAAAAAGAAAGAGGGAGAGAGAGAAAGTTGTAAGACTATAACTTTGTCTAAGTTCTATATAACTTCACGCTTGCAAGCACGTGTAGTCATATTTATCGAGTGTTCGCCGCGATTCTTACCCTGTGTGGCCTTGGTGAGTGTTCAGTATACACTATGGGTCTATGGGCAAGGTGCATGGGGGACGCAGCACCCGTGGGAAGGCAAGATAAGGGTAAAACAAGCTGTGATATATGGCACCATCACCACCACCACCACTACCACAGGCACTACTACAGTTATTTAGCAGCTATTTCGAGGCTGCCGTGCCCTTGGTGGTGCCCCGTGGTGTCCTGAAGGTGCAGAGACTCCCCCTCAAGCTACAGGTAAGACGTGTGTCACTGAAATTCTATTATATTGTGTGTATGGCTTTGTTAACATGGGACAGGGGTGGGTACTCCCCCGCGGTATACAATGGATTGCCCTGTGGTTTTGTCCTCCCCTAAAAGGCTTAAACCATCACATTTACTTGATTAAAAGGCTCAATACAGCGTCTGGTGATTCTATAGTTGTTTGTTATAGTTGTAAGTGGTTGTTTATGGTTAGGGAAGCCCTGGACAAGCCTACGATTACTTGTAGATCAGCTATTGTATATCTATCGTGTATAACTTTGGTGTATATATTTGCGTTTTCCCCTAATTACTTAGTATATATATACGGTAGTTATTAAAAATTATATCATTATATCTCTTATAGTAAGGGGTTTACTGTATAGTATTTATGGCGTGAATGGGTGGTTTTCGAGAAATGTGTATTTGTGTATGTATGATCATAACACGTGATGTATGAATAGAGAAAGAAAGAGAGAGAGAGAGAACGAAAGAGAGAGAGAGAGAGAGAGAGAGAGAGAGAGAGAGAGAGAGAGAGAGAGAGAGAGAGAGAGAGAGAGAGAGAGAGAGACTTATATTCCCGTTTTCTATCTGAGTATGTGGTTTCCGAGTGAAGACGCTTGGCTGTAGCTCCGAAACTAACCATAGGATAATCTTGAAAATACCCTCATTGTCATTCCCACACAAAGTTCGGTGAGTAAGTTCATATAAATTTCCCCTACTCTGACCGGAACCTAGCGTAACCTAACCTGACGTGTTCAAGAGTAAACCCCACATACTTTTCCAGAAAACAGGAACATGCGCCCCGCTTAACACCTAAAGCCCCGTCCACACTACCACTCACCACCGTCGGCGCTTCCCGTCGGTGCTTGCCCGTTGCCAGGGTTGTGTCCACACGAATGGTTTTGTTCGGCGGTCAGCGCGCTTCCTGATTTCAAAGTGAGAGTCATGTTTTCTGCATATCGTGTACTCTCACTCGAGATTATGAAATAACCACAGGAGGTTTAGAAAAACTGACCCAACTATCATCTTCATGACACATTTCTGCATATCATAAGCAAGAAAAATATACGAAAACCTTTTTGTGTATTCTAAAAAATATAGCAAAAAGAAATAGTGTATAAACATTTTTCTCACTTTTTTGTCTTCAACTCGCTGCAATTTTCCGACCATTTCTCCCATTTAATTTTTGATCACATACTCGTAATCAGATGACTTTCTTAGTTCTGATGGTATACGGTACATAGCAATGCAAAAATATCTAGATTGTGAAAACTGCCGATAACTTGAAGCATGTGTTCGGCGCTGACCCGTGAGTGACGGGCATGCCCGCCCAATATTAACCTGCTGAATGTTGGCGGGCAGCACCGACGGTTACATTTTGCTCGTCGGCATCGTGTCCACACTGCCACTTTTGAGTGACGAACACTGTTCGACGGGAAGCGCCGACGGTGGTGAGTGGTAGTGTGGACGGGGCTAACACAGTGAGATTAAGGCATACTACATCAAACACGAAAAATATACTCCAACCTACAAAGACAATTATAACCTATAACACAACGTAGCAGAAAAAAACTACTGCACGAAATAGAAGTAGCTACATATAACACATTGACGAACACTAAAATACTACAGAAAATGATTACCCGTGCATGAAAAAGACCTGAATTGATAAGAAACTATACATATTTTAGTAGGTAAATGCGTATAATGTATTTAACAAGGTAAACATTGATATTGAGTAGGTCGATAAATAGATCCTTTCGATAGATAGATAGATAGATAGATAGATAGATAGATAGGTCGATTCTTTGTGATGTAAAAAGATATACGCCTTTTCTCCCTGTCTCTTTATCGTAGCGTCTCACAAGTTAGCTCTCCGATATGATTATATAGTGATTCCTTATTGATTATCGAGTGTTAGGCTTATGTTACGATACATAAAGGGATAAAGCGAGGGTGGGGAGGGTTAAATAGCCTCATAGGGAACGATATGATAAGGGTACTTTGCATGAATGAGCTAAACCTTGACTCTCTCTCTCTCTCGCTCTCTCTCTCTCTCTCTCTCTCTCTCTCTCTCTCTCTCTCTCTCTCTCTCTCTCTCTCTCTCTCTCTCTCTCTCTCTCTCTCTCTCTCTCTCTCTATCTTTAACACGTGATAATATAAAGTGTCCATAGAAAGTATATATTGTTTCAGAGAAAAATTATTATTAAATTTGCTTAGATTATGAGTGAGAGAGAGAGAGAGAGAGAGAGAGAGAGAGAGAGAGAGAGAGAGAGAGAGAGAGAGAGAGAGAGAGAGCAAAAAGGACAAATAAAGTAAATCAACAAAATTAATATACCAAAATCTATAATAATATAAGCGAAAGTGTGTGTGTGTCTGTCTGTGCGTGTGTGTGTCCGCGATAGGTGCCGCCCCAGTGCCCCAATCCCATCATATGGCACAGTTTTGGAACCAGCTCGACCAGGGGCAACTTTTAAGCCCACTTAGGAGAGGATCCGATAACTTTTCTTTTTCTCTTTTTTAGCAGCCTATTAACGAGAATTGTGAAAAAAAATGTGGGTTGCGAGAATTGAGGAAACCTTGATGTAGGGTGATGGGTAATGGGTGAGTGAATGGGTGGGGTGATGGGTAATGGGTGTGGAGTGATGGGTGAGTGAATAGGTGGGGGGTGATGGGTGATGGGTGAGGGAATAGGTGGGAGGTGATGGGTAATGGGTGAGTGAATGGGTGTGTGGTGATGGGTAATGGGTGAGTGAATGGGTGGGGGGTGATGGGTAATGGGTGAGTGAATTGGTGGGGGGTGATGGGTAAGACGTTAATACATACATTTCTACATCCATGATTTCAGGAAAGTTAGAAGGGGCTATCTGGAGAGTCTGTGTTTGGTGGGCCTTCGGCCCACCAAACACACTCTCCAGAAACCTGTGTTTGGTGGGCCAAAGCCCACCAAACACAGGTGGTGGGCCGAAGCCCACCAATAGCCCTCCGCAGGAGCTAGCCAAAAAGTCCGCCCGGAGGGCGGCTTTGCGGCTAGTATAACATAATATAACAAAGATTATAACAAATATTGTCCATAAATAATAATAATGTAGTATATAACAAAAAATATCCTTATGTCTTTTCCTATCTCTTAACATCCTATCATCCCTCCCTCCCCTCCTTTCCTTCGTCTCTCCGTATCTCCTTCCTTCCCTCCATTCCTCCTCCATCTCTCCATCTCTCCTTCTCTCCATTCCTTCTCCATCTCTTCTTCTCTCCATCTCTCTGTCTCTCCTTCTCTTCCTCTTTCCCTCCATTCCTCTGTCTCTTCCGTCTCTCCTTCCCTCCATTCCTGTCTCTTCCGTCTCTCCTCCCTTCTCTCCCTCACCCACATTTACATCACAAAGGACGCCATTTACAGCCAAGATTCCCTCTGCTAATTGGGTCCAACGGCCTTCCATTCACTGATGATGTTTTATTCTAATTTGTGTATTTATTGTACGATATTATTCTACGTACGTTTTTTATCAGTACGAATATATATTTGATGTTGTTCTGATCATTAATGTTATTTTAGTTCGTGATGTCATATGTTATCCTTTTTCTTTAATATATTTAATTTAGTTTTTTTAAATGCTTTCTTTATATTTTCTTCTATTTCGTTGTCAATAAAAAAAATGTAGGTTGAATTTTACCTTTAAATTGATTTTTACGTTTTTTTTTTTTTTCCTTTTAAAATTAAATAATCATTCTTTTTCTTTCATATTTTAAGCTTATTTTTTAGTACTTCTTTAAATTTTCATCTATTTTATTGGCCCTATATATATTTTTTTTTTATAGGTGGAATTTTACATTTTGATTAATTTTTACATGCTTTTTTTGCTTTTTTTAATCATTTTACTATCTTAACCTTTTCTTTTATTCCTCCCTTTTATTTTTCATCTATTTCATTGTCCATATATTATTTTTGTAGGTTGAATTTTACATTTCTATTGATTTTTACAGGCGCAGTGTAAATATTTTTTGCGTTTTCCTACCTCGGTCTCTCCCACAACTTTTTAAACATTCATCTGTACATGGGAGCGCAAGAGATGAATAGTGCGGATAGGAACAGTGAAAGATTTTTGCTATAAAGAGTTATCAAAGCAAAAAGGACTTTGGCAAAATTTACGAATTGAGCGGCATGAAAGAGATAGCATGATAGAGTAGATGCATTGAGCAGAGGGGGGGGGAAGAGAAGAGAGAGAGAAGAGAGAGAGAGAAGAGAGAGAGAGAGAGAGAGAGAGAGAGAGAGAGAGAGAGAGAGAGAGAGAGAAAGAGAGAGAGAGAGAGATAATGCATAAGTACTGTAACCTGCATATCCGCCCACCAACACACACACACCCACCCACCCACACCCACCCACACACACACACACACACACACACACACACACACACACACACACACACACACACACACACACACACACCGCGATGCGATGTCCGCGCGATGGTTACGTTGATAGTATGCTGACCTGCCATTCTGTGGCAGCCGGTTCGAATCTTCACTGCTCCCGGGGATTTTTCACAGACAAATTCGGACAGTTACTGTCCCCCTTGAGCAAGGGGATGGGGTGTGTGGTGTGTGAGGTCCCAGCATTGACCAAAGATCGGTTCGCGTGGACAAGACCATGGGTGAATAACACACACACACACACACACACACACACACACACACACACACA
>JACEEZ010019316.1:39673-42173 GCA_016584305.1 Chionoecetes opilio | reverse complement strand
TTAGTCATTTATATTTATCACATGTCTTCTATATTTGGTGTATATAGATCGACACACATATCCATTTTGAATTATATGTTTCTTTTTCAGAATCAACTCACTCACCACACACACACACACAACACACACACACACCACACACACACACACACACACACACAACACACACACACACACACACACACACACACACACACACACACACACCACACACACACACCACATACACACACACACACACAACCACACACACACTCACATACACATACATACACACACATACGCACACACACACAAATAGAGAATTCTTCGTGACAAAAATACTCGGTTCTTACAGAGAGAGAGAGAGAGACGAGAGAAGAGAGAGAGAGAGAGAGGAGAGAGATGAGAGTAGAGAGAGAGAGAGAGCGAGAGAGGAGCGAGAGAGACGAGAGAGAGAGAGAGAGGAGAGAGAGAGAGAGAGAGGAGAGAGGATAGAGAGAGAGAGAGAGAGAGAGAGAGAGAGAGAGAGGTAAGAAAGATAAAAAAGCGTTTATTTAGGTTTATTTTGTTTATATCTATAACCCTTACTTCCTCTTCTTCCCTCTCTCCCTCTCTCCCTCCTTTCCTTTATCTCCCTTTCCCCTCCAGGCCTCCCTTACCCTTCTCCACCCTCTCTCTCCTTCCTCTCTCCTCCTCTCCAGCTCTCTCTCACCTCTCTCTCTCTCTTCTCTCTCTCTCCTCTCTCTCTCTCTCTCTCTCTCTCCTCTCTCTTCTCTCTCATCTCTCTCTCTCCTCTCTTCACCCATAACACCCATAGACTGTCCACCACCACCATCACCACCACCATCCCACCCACTCACCACCACCACCACCACACACCACACCACCACCACACCACCACCACCATCACCACCACCACCACACCACCACCACCACCACCACCACCATCACCACCATCACCACCACCATCACCACCACCACCATCACCACCACCATCACCACCACCATCACCACTGACTGCTACCACAATAGTTTTTTCCTTATTTTTTTTTCTCTCTTCCATTCTTTGTGTATTTCTTTCTACCTCGTATTGATCCCTTTTTTCTTTGTTTGTTGTGTTTGCTGGTTCGTTCTTTCGTTTCTTTTATATATGTTTGCTTGTTTACTTGTTGTGTTTGTTGTTGTTGTTGTAATTGATGTGTTTTTTGTTTTCATATCTGATGTTGTTTCCATTTTCAGTACTCGTGTAAACATGCATTTTTTTTTTTTTGTGGTTATATTTTGGAAAGTTTTTCATTACTTCATTGTCTAAAACACGTTCGTTAATACTTGCTTCCTATTATTATTATTATTATTATTATTATTATTTATTATTACTATTGTTATTATTATTATTAGCATTACTTCACACCACACGCCTGCAATACTTCTACATCTTGCTATCTTTGCTATAACTATCTTCTCTTCTCTTTATCGTCAACACCTCTACATCTCTATCTTTTTATCTCCAACGCATATACACTTCACTATAACAATCTATAACAATTTCACTATAACAATCATATAACAGCTTCATTAACAACTATCAATAACAATTTCACTATACAATCATACACGCTTCATAACACTATCATAACAATTTCACTATAACAATCTATAACAATTTCACTATAACAATCTATAACAATTTCACTATAACAATCTATAACAATTTCACTATAACAATCTATAACAATTTCACTATAACAATCATATAACAACTTCAATAACAACTATCAATAACAACTTCACTATAACAATCTATAACAATTTCACTATAACAATCATATAACAACTTCAATAACAACTATCAATAACAACTTCACTATAACAATCTATAACAATTTCACTATAACAATCATATAACAACTTCAATAACAACTATCAATAACAACTTCACTATAACAATCTATAACATTTCACTATAACAATCATATAACAACTTCACTATAACAATCTATAACAATTTCACTATAACAATCATATAACAGCTTCAATAACAACTATCAATAACAGCTTCACTATAACAATATATAACAATTTCACTATAACAATATAATTCATATAACAATCTATCAATACAAACTATCAATAACAATTTCACTATAACAAATCATATAACAATCTTCAATAACAACTATCAATAACAACACTTCACTATAACAATCTATAACAATTTCACTATAACAATCATATAACACTTCAATAACAACTATCAATAACATTTCACTATAACAATCTATAACAATCACTATATAACAACTTCAACTATAACATCATAACACTTCACTATAACAATCTATAACATTTCACTATAACAATCTATAACAATTTCACTATAACAATCATATAACAGCTTCAATAACAACTATCAATAACAATTCACTATAACAATCTATAACAATTTCACTATAACAATCATATAACAACTTCAATAACAACTATCAATAACAACTTCACTATAACAATCTATAACAAT
>JACEEZ010019316.1:24673-32173 GCA_016584305.1 Chionoecetes opilio | reverse complement strand
CTACTCCTACAGCCCCCACCCCACTACTACTACTATGTTTACTACTATTTACAAACCACCACCACCACCACTACCTACTACTCACTACAAAATACTACTACTACTATTTACAAAAACTACACTATTTTTTGGGGTTGCCTTTTTTGTTGTTGTTTTCCCTGTCTTTTCCCCCATCGACCACCTCTTTACCTTTCCCTTGCCCTCGAGGCGTTTTCCCTTTCCCACCCCCCCTTTTTTTCCAAACCCCACTTCGCCCCTGCAATGGATCTATTAACGATACACTTTTTCACCTCTTTCTTCTCCCTTAGTCCTTACCTTTCTTTGCCTTTTCTCATGAGGGTGTTTTTCTCTTATTTCTCTCTCTCCTCCTCTCTTCTCTTCTCTCTCTCTCTCCCCCTCTCTAAGATACCCCATTTTCACCTCTTTTTCCCCTTCTCCTTACCTTTTTCATGAGGGATGTTTGTTTCCTCTCTCTCTTCTCTCTCTCTCTCCCCTCCCCCTCTCTCTCTCCCCCCCCCCCCCCCCTTTTTTTTCCCTCTCTCCCCTTCCCCTTTCTCCCCCCCCCTCTTTTCTCCTCCTTTTTCCCCCTCTCTCTCTCTCCTTTTCCCTCATTTTTTTCTCTCTCACTCTCTCTCATTTTTTTTCTCTCTCACTCTCTCTCTCTCTCAATTTCTATACCCATTTTGGTTTTTCTGGCTTTTTTAAAACTTTTTTGATTAATTATCTTTCTTATTCGTCTGGGTGTGTGTGTGTGTGTGTTGTGTGTGTGTGTGTGGGGTGTGTGACGTGGTGTGTGTGTGGGGGGTGTGGGTACGTGTGTGTGTGTGTGTGGGTAGGTGTTACGTCATCTTTAATTATCCCTATTTTTCGTTTCTCGTCCATATTTCTTTCCTTTGCATTCTTTTTCACTCAAGTTTTCAATAATTTTCGCTTCGTTAGTCACCCGGGGAAAAAAACTTCCGGGTAGCTTTCTTCGTTCACTCCACTCCTTCCTCCTCCCACTATCACTCACGATGCGCTGTGACCTGACACGTGGGAGTGACAACACCACCACCACCACCACCACCACCACCACCACCAATACTACCGCCACCACCACCACCACCACCACTACTACCACCACCGCCAATACTACCGCCACCACCACCACCACCACCACTACTACCACCACCACCACCACCACCAATTAATAAATGATCACCACTACTATAAATAAACACTACTGATAAAAAATCACCACCACTACTACCACCACCACCGCCACCACCACCACTACTACCACCACCACCACCACCACCACCACCACTACTACCACCACCACCACCACCACCACCACTAATACCACCACCACCACCACCACCACCTACCACCACCACCACCACCACCATCACCACCACCACCCATCAATACATATCTCTAGCTATTTGCACTTTATTATTGTGTGTGTGTGTGTGTGTGTGTGTGTGTGTGTGTGTGTGTGTGTGAGTGTGTGTGTGTTACTCTTCATCATTTTTTACTAGTATCAATTTTCATATATATTATCTTATGTCCTTCGTAACTTGCAGCTTTTTGTATTTGTTTTTCTATATTTAAACATTTATTAATTGAGGACACGTATGGTTTAAAAGGTAGATAATTGTTAAGGCAGTAAATGTTTATATTGAGGGGAAGCAGGCGATGATATAAGACGTAATGATGAGATCTGGAGACACACAAATTAACATTGACAGGAAGCCTTCAGGGAACACATAGTTAGTATTGGAATGAAAGCGTCCCGATAGTAAAGTGTAGTGACGACATGAGAGGTGATAAGAAGTCTTGTTATCTATCATAGGAGGAGGAGGAGGAGGAGGGGGAGGAGGAGGGGGAGGAGGGGGAGGAGGAGGAGGAGGAAGAGGAGGAGGAGGAAGAGGAAGAGGAGGAGGAGGAGGAGGACGAGGACGAGGACGAGGAGTAGGACGACGAGAAGGAGGAGGAGGAGGAGGACGAGGAGGAGGAGGAGGAGGAGGAAGACGTATGCCTACTGTCTACCCTTTCTTTTCCAATAAAAACAAAATTCCTTATTAGGCTTCTTTATCAGTTCATTTAATACTTCTTCATAAATGTTTAAAAAATATGTTATATATAGACTGTCTAACCTTTTTTTTCTTATCTTTTTTCTTATATATTTTTTTCTTATCTTTCTAATTATTTTATTTCGTATATTTATCATTCAATTTTTATATTTTTATTCTAGAATGTCAAATTATGTTATATCCTTACTGTCTAACTTATCTATGAATATCTATGTAACTTATCTAACTTATCTATCTACCTTATTGTCTAACTTATCTATGAATATCTATGTACCTAATCTAACTTATCTATCTACCTTATTGTCTAACTTATCTATGAATATATATCTACCTAATCTAACTTATCTATCTATCTTATTGTCTAGCTTATCTATGAATATATATGTACCTAATCTAACTTATCTATCTACCTTATTGTCTAACTTATCTATGAATATCTATCTACCTAATCTAACTTATCTATCTAACTTATTGTCTAACTTATCTATGAATATATATCTAACTTATCTATCTATCTTATTGTCTAACTTGTAGTGTTTATCCTTATTGTCTATCATTACCTCTACCCTTTCTTTTCTAATCATTCTTTTTCTAATCTTTTCTTTTCTAATCATTCTTTTTCTAATCTTTTCTTTTCTAATCATTATTTTTCTAATCTTTTCTTTTCTAATCATTCTTTTTCTAATCTTTTCTTTTCTAATCATTCTTTTTCTAATCTTTTCTTTTCTAATCATTCTTTTGCGAATCTTTTCTTTTCTAATCATTCTTTTTCTAATCTTTTCTTTTCTAATCATTATTTTTCTAATCTTTTCTTTTCTAATCATTCTTTTTCTAATCTTTTCTTTTCTAATCATTCTTTTTCTAATCTTTTCTTTTCTAATCATTCTTTTGCGAATCTTTTCTTTTCTAATCATTCTTTTTCTAATCTTTTCTTTTCTTATCATTCTTTTGCGAATCTTTTCTTTTCTAATCATTCTTTTTCTAATCTTTTCTTTTCTAATCATTCTTTTGCGAATCTTTTCTTTTCTAATCATTCTTTTTCTAATCTTTTCTTTTCTAATCATTCTTTTTCTAATCTTTTCTTTTCTAATCATTCTTTTGCGAATCTTTTCTTTTCTAATCATTCTTTTTCTAATCTTTTCTTTTCTAATCATTCTTTTGCGAATCTTTTCTTTTCTAATCATTCTTTTTCTAATCTTTTCTTTTCTAATCATTCTTTTTCTAATCTTTTCTTTTCTAATCATTCTATTCCTAATCATTCTTTTTCTAATCTTTTCTTTTCTAATCATTCTTTTTCTAATCATTCTTTTTCTAATCTTTTCTTTTCTAATCAATCTTTTTCTAATCTTTTCTTTTCTAATCATTATTTTTCTAATCTTTTCTTTTCTAATCATTCTTTTTCTAATCTTTTCTTTTTCTAATCATTCTTTTTCTAATCTTTTCTTTTCTAATCATTCTTTTTCTAATCTTTTCTTTTCTAATCATTCTTTTTCTAATCTTTTCTTTTCTAATCATTCTTTTTCTAATCTTTTCTTTTCTAATCATTCATTTTCTAATCATTCTTTTTCTAATCATTCTTTTTCTAATCATTCTTTTTCTAATCTTTTCTTTTCTAATCTTTTATTTGGGTGTATTTTTCTTAGCCTCGATCACTTCCGTCTTTTCATTCCCACCATTTTCTTCAATAGCAAAAAATCATATATTTTTCTCAAAGCCTTCGCCAACTCGCTGAAGAGCCATTATCTGCTTCTCCCTTCTTTCTTTCCTCACCTTCCTCTTCTTTCTTCCTCTTTGAACCTTTTTTTTATGTTTATCTCTCTTCCAATGCAATATATTTTCCTTAACTCTTTTCCTCCAGTTTATTTTATCTAACTTTCCTTTTACGGGTCTGAGGGCCCATTATCGTCTCCCAGCTTTTCCTTTCCTCTTACTAGCATCTCTTCCTTATTTTCCTCTCTTATCTCTTCCTACTCCTTTATCTCTTCCTTATTTTCCTCTCTTATTTCTTCCTACTCCTTTATCTCCTCCTTATTTTCCTTTCTTATCTCTTCCTTATTTTCCTCTCTTATCTCTTCCTTATTTTCCTCTCTTATTTCTTCCTAGTCCTTTATCTCTTCCTTATTTTTCTCTCTTATTTCTTCCTACTCCTTTATCTCTTCCTTATTTTCCTCTCTTATTTCTTCCTACTCCTTTATCTCCTCCTTATTTTCCTTTCTTAACTCTTCCTTATTTTCCTCTCTTATCTCTTCCTTATTTTCCTCTCTTATTTCTTCCTAGTCCTTTATCTCTTCCTTATTTTCTTCCTTTCTTAGTTCCTAGTTTTTCCCTAGTTCCTTTCCTAGTTTCCTTTCCTAGTCTTTCTTACCTCTCCTATTCCTCTCTTCTCTCTCTCTCTTTCTCTCTCTCTCTGTCTGTCTCTCTGTCTCTCTGTCTATCTGTCTCTCTGTCTCTCTCTCTGTCTCTCTCTCTCTCTCTCTCCTCTCTCTCTTCTCTCTTCTCTCTCTCTCTATCTCCTCTCTCTCTCTCTCTCTCTCTCTCTCTCTCTCTCTCTCTCCTCTCTCTCTCTCTCTCTCTCTCTCTCTCTCTCTCTCTCTCTCTCTCTCTCTCTCTCTCTCTCTCTCTCTCTCGTTTGACTTCAGTGTATAATCGTCTACTTCATTATTAGTTTCTCTGTATTACGGTCTTTGTCTCACTCTTTTCCCTCTCATAACATTTATCGTTATTTTTATATGTTCTATTGTCTTTCTAATTCTCTCTTTATCTCTCTTTATCACAATGTTGATCTCTTTTTATCTCCTTCGTATGTTCCTGATCCTCTCTCTCTCTCTCTTTCTCTGTCTCTCTCTCTCTCACAACACACACACACACACACACACACACACACACACACACACACACACACACACACCACACACACACACACACACACACACACACACACACACACACACCACACACACACCACACACACACAGACACAACACACACACACACACACACACACACAGGCTAATATAAAGTGAAGTGAGCGTAACTACAACAGAGATAAAAAGTCCCCAAGAGTGTTTCTGCTCATCTCACTTTTGTTGAGGACGTAAAATGAAACTTGGCCAGCTAATTTTCTTGGCCATAAAGAGATTGTGTTCCGTAGAAGTACAAGAGTATGGCCGGAGGGTGCGTGTGTTGAATCTAAATTAAGCTCCAGATCCTTTTTTCTCCCCCCCCTACCCCCCTCCCCTCCCCCTAACCCCCCTTCACTCCCCTACCCCCACCCCAGAACACCCTTTTCCCTGGCTAAGCTTCTGTTACGAGTTTGATGAGGAGGAAAAGGAAAAGGCAAAGAGGAATGAGGTAGATTTTGGAGGTGTGGGTTGTTGAAAGAAGACTAGACTACAAATAAAGGGAGGTAGAAGAGGTAGTGTAGCGAATAAGAAAATAAAAGAGAAGAACATGATGTGGTTAATGAGAAACACAAGAGATAATTTAGCTTGAAGTAAATTTGGAGGTGTTGAAAGAGACTAGACTAGAAAGGTTAAAAGGAATAAAGGTAAAGTAGAGGAGATGGTGAAGAGAATAATGATATATACAGGAAAATGTAGGAGGAGAAAAAGCCTAAGGGAGGAAGAATGAGGTAAATTTGGAGGTGTAGAGTGCTGAAATAAGACTAGACTAGAAAGGTTAAAAGGAATAAAGGTAAAGTAGAGGAGATGGTGAAGAGAATAAGGAAAAAAAATATGAGGAAAAGCCAAAGGGAAGAAGAATGAGGTAAATTTGGAGATGTGGAATGCTATAAGAGACTAGACTAGAAAGGTTAAAAGGGAATAAAGGTTAAAGTAAATGGAAAAGTAATGGTAAACTATTGAAATGGTATCTTCCCAACACCCCCAAACCTTCCTAACTTCCCTATAACTACCCTCCTAACTTCCCTATAACTACGTCCCCAACACCCCCAAACCTTCCTAACTTCCCTATACCTACGTTCCCAACACCCCCAAACCTTCCTAACTTCCCTATAACTACGTCCCACAACACCCCCAAACCTCCCTAACTTCCCTATAACTACCCTCCTAACTTCCCTATAACTACGTCCCCAACACCCCCAAACCTTCCTAACTTCCCTATAACTACCTTCCCAACACCCCCAAACCGTCCTAACGTCTCTATAACTACCTTCCCAACACCTCCAAACCTTCCTAACTTCCCTATAACTACGTCCCCAACACCCCCAAACCTTCCTAACTTTCCTATAACTACCTTCCCAACACCCCAAACCTTCCTAACTTCCCTATAACTACTCCCCAACACCCCCAAACCTTCCTAACTTTCCTATAACTACCTTCCCAACACCCCCAAACCTCCTAACTTCCCTATAACTACCTTCCCAACACCCCCAAACCTTCCTAACTTCCTATAACTACCTTCCCAACACCCCCAAACCTTCCTAACTTCTCTATAACTACCTTCCCAACACCCCCAAACCTTCCTAACTTCCCTATAACTACCTTCCCAACCACCCCCAAACCTTCCTAACTTCCCTATAACTACCTTCCCAACACCCCAAACCTTCCTAACTTCTCTATAACTACCTTCCCAACACCCCAAACCTTCCTAACTTCCCTATAACTACCTTCCCAACACCCCCAAACCTTCCTAACTTCCCTATAACTACCTTCCCAACACCCCCAAACCTTCCTAACTTCCCTATAACTACCCTCCTAACTTCCCTATAACTACCTTCCTAACTTCCCTATAACTACATTCCCAACACCCCCCAAACCTTCCTAACTTCCCTATAACTACGTTCCCAACACCCCAAACCTTCCTAGCTCCCTATAACTACCTTCCCTAACTTCCCTATAACTACGTTCCCAACACCCCCAAACCTTCCTAACTTCCCTATAACTACGTCCCCAACACCCCCAAACCTTCCTAACTTCCCTATAACTACCTTCCCTAACTTCCCTATAACTACGTTCCCAACACCCCCAAACCTTCCTAACGTCCCTATAACTACCCTCCTAACTTCCCTATAACTACGTCCCCAACACCCCCAAACCTTCCTAACGTCCCTATAACTACCCTCCTAACTTCCCTATAACTACGTCACCAACACCCCCAAACCTTCCTAACTTCCCTATAACTACCCTCCTAACTTCCCTATAACTACCTTCCCAACACCCCCAAACCTTCCTAACGTCCCTATAACTACCCTCCTAACTTCCCTATAACTACGTCCCCAACACCCCCAAACCTTCCTAACTTCCCTATAACTACCCTCCTAACTTCCCTATAACTACGTCCCCAACACCCCCAAACCTTCCTAATTTCCCTATAACTACCCTCCTAACTTCCCTATAACTACGTTCCCAACACCCCCAAACCTTCCTAACTTCCCTATAACTACCCTCCTAACTTCCCTATAACT
>JACEEZ010019316.1:15000-18557 GCA_016584305.1 Chionoecetes opilio | reverse complement strand
AAGGGGAAAAGATCTTTTTTGATGAAAATTTGCAAATTGGTTATTTTGACAGTGGGAAGCTCTTTTCCAATTTGGGTCCCAAAAAATGATCTTGGCCCATGATTTACTCCTCTAGTTCTTGAAAGAATGTCTCAGTGGCAGTTCTTTCATTGAAAAGACACACAAACCAATGAATGCATGTCTACATGACCCCCAAAAATTTTAATTGTTCCTTCTCCACCGTGTTGACGTTTGTGCCATCACCCCCAACTAAAATTTTTCCCGGGGTCATTTGTATCACCAAAAACATTTAAATTGATGCGCTACTTTTTGGGCTTTTCCCATCTTTGGTCACTCCCCTAAAAATATTTGCCCGGGTTTCTGAAAGGATAACATATTTCCTCTGTAACGTCTTTTGTGATAAACACCATCCTTCAATTATCTTGCGTAATCGTCAAATCTTTTCTACCATCAAAATATGAGATGTAACCCTCTTTTTCCCCACTTCAGCCTTTGCTTCGACGACTTTTGGGACTAGCTCTCTCAGTTTGTTCCTGTCGTAACTTTGGGGTCTGTCAGTGCGCTTTGAGGCCCATATTTTGTGGGGTACATTGCTATGCTGCACTCCCTATAAAAAACTGTATCTGTCCCCTCTCTGCACAGTTCTAAAAGGGAGTTCGCATTGTGTTGACTTTGTTGGGTTGGTTTAATCCGGGGTTTCTAATCCAGTCCACTGATTTTCACTCCCAGAGTCGCATTCTTCTATTTCAGTTGATTGAACTTCCTTTTCTGGAGTTTTCATACCCTCTACTTTGTCTTAAAAAGCTACTGCTCTCTTTTTTCCTTCCCTGAATTTGGGGCTGTCTTCCTTATTCAGTGTAATATATCATTTTCCGTTTTTTTCCGCGGTTTTTTCAAAAACTCACGTTCGTTTGGGGAATTCAAATTTTATTGGGGAAAAAGGCAATGTTTACATCTAACACTGGCAACTTGCTTTTTCAAAAATTTAAGACTTGAATCAAAAATCTCTGTCCCTTTTTGCTTTTTTTTGTTTTTACCTTCGATTCTTTGGAAATTTTTAAGATTTTTTTTCTATTTTTGCACTATGGTATCGGGAGATTCTTTGTTTACGACTTCAGTTATATTTGGGATGATCTAAATTTCAATACTAATCACCACCTGAGCTACTCTTCCTGAAAAAATCTGCACTCTGGTTTTTTTTCACTTTCTTTCCTCTTGATTTTCTTTGCTTCAAAAAAGAAATGTCTCAAAATTTCCTTATAATGGGGTAAACAGTTATTTTTTGATCTTTCGGGTTTGTCCAAATACAATATTTCACTGTCATTTCTATAACTGCTTCATTTTCAGTTCTTCGCCATCATTTGCTAATTTTCGTGCTTTGGTCTGTAAGAGAATAGATATTATTTTTATGTATATTCTAAAATGTAATTGTGAAATTTTAAAAGTATTAAAAAACAATTAACGAAAACTCAATTAAAAAATGTAAAAAACATAGCCTCTCAGAATATGTCCTAACGTAAAAAAGCGTACGCACAAACATTGCTAAACTTTGATGGCTTGGTGACCGTCTTTACATTCATATAAAATTTTAAAAATTTGCAGTGAAGTTTGTAAACAAAAGAAAAAAACCTATTCCGCCTTTAAAAAAAATTTAAAAAGTAAAAATTTGGTCCACCCTATGTACACGGATGAATCATGCCAACCTTGTGATACGGTTCGTTTCCACATACTGATGATGCGCAACTCACTGACTATGTTGATGATATGTACTGTTTGCACCCACTGCGATGCGGTGCAGACATTACAAATTGTTAAATGTAGTGCATGACATTGTCTACACCCCACTAAGACAAGGGGCATGGGATTTTTCAGCGGGAACGCACTCGGTGAATTCCTCAAAAAAAGTATGGCTCAGTGGGTCTGCCCTCACATTGGGGGGTAGATTTGCATACTTAGCAAAGTTATTCCCCGCTATGATGATATGATTCTCAAGCAACACCAGCTTCTTTCGGGGGAAAAACTCTACAAAAATTTCCTACTGTAACAGAGAGGTGAAGATGGGTTATTCAGGAGTCCTACTACTCTATATATCAAATCGCTGTGGTCCCCGTTTTAAGGGACCACTCGGAAAACCCCTTAAGGGCTATCCCAAAGACATCCTTGGGGTGACCAGGGGGGTGCGCTTCCCTGGCTTTCGCTAGGAAAGGGTGAAAAATCTGGATTTTATCCGTCGCACTCCGTGTTCGCTTAGAATAGGGTGGGGGTCCTTGCGAAAACCCCTCTCCCTCCTCAACAGAGCTCGGCAATGTATGGGGGGTAACAACAGCGGTGGCTGGGCTACTATTTGTGCAGATGTGGGGGAGCACAGGGTTTCCTGTATGTATAACCCCCTGTCTATATGCCTTTGATACTATTCCCCTAATGTCCTTTTTTATTTTTTTTGTTTTGCTCTAGTTCTTAAGTTAACTCCTTGTCTTGTTGTTTTTGTTTTTTTTGTCTTTGCCTCCGACGATAAAACTGACTCAAAGACGTGCTAACCGCATCGCAGCCTGGGGACATGTGCAATGAATTTCCTCTCACAAAAAGCGCTTCTCACTCTGCAGTCGGGGGCAGATTTGCGCCCTAAATTTAACGGAGACCAATGGCACCGGGACAGTGGAAATACTGGGGTTCACCTATGACCGTGTTTGACCTTCAGAAACCCCCAAACGGCGGCTCGCTAAGTGGCCCCCAGGAAGCTGGCATCTCGAGGGGAGTCGTGGCTTCTCATGGTAGGGGCAAATCCTCTACAAGCGCAGGTTCGCCCTCCCTGGATACGCGTCTCGCTGGGCAGCGTGGGCCTAAAAACCTCGCCCTCCTGAACAAGGGGACAGGCCGAGCGGTGAGGTCCGAAGACAAAAAGCCGGACAAGGCCCATTTTACCACCCTCCAACACCCAAAAGTGACGTGCGGGCTCACCGTGTGTTCAAGGTGCAGGGGAAGGGGTGTGAGTACCTTCAGGGGGTTTTGGGGCCATACCCCCTTCCGGTCCCCCTCCGTGTGTCGCTCTGGCACCTGGTGACTATTCGCCCCCCCTGCCGTACTTGGCACCCCCAACGCCAGTTCACAAGCACATACATCAGTTGGTGGAACACGCTGTTATCACAAACATAATTTAACAGAGTGAGTGTCCAGGAGTTCAAAGTGATGGTGAACAACTGGTTGCTGGGCAGAGCTGAGTGGTGATAGTGATAAAGCGACTATTATAAGACAAGAGTAAGACTTTAAGATAGGGAGCATGAAGAATGTAGCCTTTAGTCTGTAAGTTACTATGCTACAATGTAATGTTGAATGTAACTTCTCTGTAAACTGTTAATTTGTATAAATAAAAAAATAAGAGAGAGAGAGAGAGAGAGAGAGAGAGAGAGAGAGAGAGAGAGAGAAGGGAGAGGGAGAGGGAGAGCGAGAGCGAGAGCGAGAGCGAGAGCGAGAGCGAGAGAGAGCGAGAGAGAGAGAGAGAGAGAGAGAGTGAGAAGGAAAAAAAATGTAAAATAAAAGAGAATTAAGGATGAAAGACT
>JACEEZ010019316.1:0-10000 GCA_016584305.1 Chionoecetes opilio | reverse complement strand
CTTGAGGGTGAATGGATATTTTGGTGGCGAGGCAAACATTTGTCACGATTTTTCAAACTCCCTTCTCCACACTTTCCCTTTTGGGTTTGAGGGGGTTCAACCCACTTTCCAATCAATCATTAAAATTAGTTTCTTCCCTAAAAAATTTATTTTGGGGGGGGTATTTGGGGGGGGTGCTTTTTCTTTGGGGGTTTTCTTCCTTCCTGCTCTCATGACCCCCCCTACTCCAGTTCTCGAATATGGGGGCCCTTTGTCAAAAACTTCCTGCTCAAATTCTCAGTGTGTGCAAAATGGCATTTCTCTGAATTACTGCTGTATCTTCTCCGCTCTTGTTTTGCGTTCTTTAGTTAGTTAAATCACTTAAAAATGTGCTGGGGCCATGTAAAAAAATTTAGGATTTGACTTAATGGAACCACATTGTGCTATACTTAACAATAAACTCTGTTACCCTAGCAAGACTCTCTGAAGATGAGCTGTAAATATTATACCCTGCATACTCGATTTGCCATTGTTAGCCATCTAAATGGCAGAGTTTTCCTGGCTCCTAGTTTCCCCGACTAGTCTGCAATGACCATCTCTGATCGCCAACAAATCTCATACATGTTTCTGGTCATCACTGAGATCCTTAACATTCTGGTCCTTGTGGCATGCAGATCTTTTTGATAAAAATTTTTGCAATTGTTTTTTTTTGACATGGGGAAGCTCTTTCCAATTGGTCCCGTAAATGATTTTGGTCCATAGTTCTCCGTCTATTCTTGAAAGAAGTGCCCCTTGGCAGTTCTTGCAGTGCAAAAGCCCAAAAAACCAGAAATGCTGTCCTACATATCCTAAAAAATTTTAATTGTTCCTTTCTCCACCGGTGTTGACTTTTTGTCCCATCACTCCCACAGCTAAAGTTTCCCAGGGTCATATTGTATCACTCAAAACTTTTAAATTGATGCAGCACTGTTTGGCTGTTCCATTTTTGGGGGTGTCCTCCCCTAAAAATATTTGTCCTGGTTCTGAAAGGATAACAAATGTTCCTCTGTAACAGTTTTTTCGTGATAAACACCATCCTTAAATTTATCTTGCTAATCGCAAATCTTTTCTACCATCAAATATGAGATGTAACCTCGTCTTTTTTTCCACTTTCGCCATTGCTTCAAACACTTTGGGGATTAGCTCGTCTCATTTTTGTTCCTGTCGAAAACTTTTGAAACTTCAGTGCTGCTTTGAGCCCATTTTGTGGGGTAGCATTGCTACGCTGCACCCCCTATCAAAAACTGTATCTGTCCACTCTCTACAACAGTTCTCAAAGGGAAATTCGCATTTGTGTTGATTTTGTTGGGTTGGTTTCATCCTGGGTTATCATAATCCATGTCCCCTGATTTTTTCCTGCCGAGTCAGCATGTCTTCTATTTCATTGATTAAAACTTCCTTTTTTTGATTTTCATACACCTCTACTTTTGTCTTAAGCTACTGCTCTCTGCTTCCTTCCTCTGTAATTTGGCGTCTCTCCCTTTATTCATGTAGATATAACATTTTCCGTTGCTTCCGCTGGTCTTTCAAAAAACTCACGTTCTTCTTGGAATTCTATTTATTGTGGAAAAAGGCAATGTTCTACATTACCCTGGAAACTTGCATGAAAACATTTAAAGACTTGAATCAGCAAATCTCTTACCTTTTGCTTTTGTTGTTCTTTATCCATTCGTTTTCTTTGGAATCTTTAAGATTTGGGGTTTCTAAAATTATGCACTATGGTATCGGGAGATTCGTCTGTTACTGATTCAAGTTATATTTTTGGGATAGATGCTAAATTCCCAAAATACTAATCACCACCTGAGCTACTCTTCTGAAACAATCTGCACTGGGGGTTCTTTTTCACATTTCTTTTTCCCTCTTTATATTCTTTCTTCAAAAAAGTAATGTCTCTAATTTCCTTTAAGGGGTAACTTTATTTTGGTCTTTCGGTTTCCAAATAAAATATTTTATTCACTTCTAGAACCTGCTTCACTTTCAATTCTTCGCCATCATATTCAAATTTATCGTGCTTTGGTCTGTGAGAAGATGATATTAGTTTGTATATTCAAAAAAGTAATTGTGAAATATAGAAAGTATTCAAAACAATTAACGAAAAACTATTAAAAGATGTAAAAACTACCTGCTCAGAATATGCCCAAAACGTCAAAGCGTACTGCACAAACTTGCTAAACTTTGATGGCTTGGTGACACTCTTTACATTCAATATAAATTTTAAATTTTTGCATGTAAAGTGTGTGCAACAAAAGAAAAAAACCTATGTCTCGCCATTTAAAAATTCAAAGATAGAAATTTGGATCCACCCTTGTACCGGATGTATCAGTCCCCAACCTTCGTGTACGGTATGCCGCCACATACATGAGGGTGCGCAACTCACTGAGCTATGGATGATGGGGACGCTTGCCCCCACTGCGGATGCGGTGAAAGGACTTTATAAAATTTTGAAAATGTATCTGTCAGGCATGACATTGTCTAAAACCACTAAACAGAGTGCATGGAGTTTCAGGGGCCACGCACTCAGGTAAAATTACCTCAAACAGTATGGCTCGTGGGTCGCCCTCACTTTGTGGATGATTTGCATACTTAGGCAATGTTATATCCCACGACTGCGATAAATGATGATATCATCAACAGACTACCGGGCTTCTTGTCGTGGAATACTCTAAGGGGAAAATGTTCCTACGTAACAAAGGTAAAGATGGTTTATTCGGGAGTCCTACTACTCTATATACTGCAACTCGCTGTGGTCGCGGTTAAAGGCACCCACTCGAACCGCCTTAAGGTCTATCACAATGACTCCTTGGCTGCCGGGGTGGTGCAGCCGCCCCTGGCTTTCGCTGGACGGGGTGAACAATCTGTTTTGATCCGTCGACACTCCGTTTCAGCTTAAAAAGTGGGGGTGGAGCTCTGCAAACCCCTCATCCCCCTCCCAGGCAAGCTGGGCCCAAATGTATGTGGACCTATACAACAGCGGGGCGGGGACTACTATTTGTGCGAATGGGGGGTAGCACAGGTATCCATGTAGTATACCCATGTGCTATATCCTTTTGATACTATGCCCCCTAATGTGCCTATTTTATTATTTTTTTGTTTTGCTCTAGTTTTTAAAATTTAATTTCCTTGTCTTGTTGTTTTTTTTTTTTTTTGCTGTATCCCCCGACAAATCTGACTCAACGACTGCTAAGCCCATCCACCCGGGGGCAGCATGTGGCAAGTAAAAGTTTGCTCTCAAAAAACGCAGCTTCTCAACGTCTGCAGGTGGGGTCAGATTTGGCCCTAAATTAAACGGAAACAATGGCACCGCAGACGAGGGGGGAAGTACGGGGTTCCCTATCCGAGTTTGACCTTCAAAAACCCCATCGAGCGCTCGCAGATGGCCTCGGGGAAGGGCGGGATCTCTGAGGGGGAGTCGTGGCTTCTCGAGGGTAGGGTCTAAAAATCCCTAAAAGGCGCGGGTTCGCTCCCCCCTGGAGTACGCGTGCCTCGCGTGGGGCGCTGGCCATAAACACCTCGCCCTCCTAAACAAGGTACGGGCCCCGAGGGGTGAGGATCATCGAAGACAATAAGCGGACAAGAGCCACTTTTTCACCACCCTCCAACACCAACGGACGTAGCGGGATCCCGGGGTGTTAAAGGGTGCGGGTGAAGCGTGTGATCACCTTCGGGCGTTTTGGGGGCCATCCGCCGGGCCCCGGGTCACCTCCTGCTGTCGCTCTGGCCCCTGGTGACTATTACAGCCCCGCTGCCGTACTTGGCACCCCAAAAGCCGTTCCAACACATACATCAGTTGGTGGAAAACCCCTGTTATACAAAAATAATTTAACAGAGTGAGTGCCGGAGTTCAAGTGTGGTGAACAACTGGTTTCTGGGCAGAGCTGATGGTGATAGTGATAAGCGACTATTTTAAAGACAAGAGTAAAACTTTTAAAAAGGGACAGAAAATGTCCTTTAGTCTGTAAGTTCTATGCTACAAATTAAAGTTAATGTAACTTCTCTGTAAACTGTTTTAAATTTTTATAAAAAAAAAATAAAGAGAGAGAGAGAAGAGAGGGAAAAGAGGAGGAGGAGAGAGGGGGGGAGAGGGAGGGAAGCGAAGGGGGAGCGGGGGCGAGAGCGGGGGAGCGGGGGGGGAGAGAGGAGAGAGAGAGAGAGAGTGAGAAGGAAAAAAATGAAAATAAAAAAGAATTAGGAGAAAAACTGAAAAAAGGAAAATCAATTCCCATTATGTTCACCTTTATTCACTTCATATCTCTCCTCCCCCTCTGTCTCTGTCTTTGGTCTCTCTCTCTCTCTCTCCTCTCTCTCTCTTCCCTTTTTCTCCCCCCTCTGTCTCTTCCTTCCCCTCTCTCTCTCTCTTCTTCTTCCTTTTCTCTCTCTCTTTCTCTCTCTCCTCTTCCTCTCTTTTCTCTCTCCTCTCTCTCTCTCTCCTTTTTCTCTCTCTCTCATTTTCTTCCTCTCTCTCTCTCTCCTCTCCCTCTCTCTCCTCTCTCTCTTTCTCTCTCCCCTCTCTCTCTCTCTCTCTCTCTCTCTCTCTCTCTCTCTCTCTCCCCCTCTCTCTCTCTCCTCTCTCTCTCCCATCTTCTCTCTCTCTCCTTCCCTTTTCTTTCTCTCTCTCTCTTCTCTTTTCTTTTTCTTTCTTTTCTCAAAGGTTAAAAAATTCATCTTTATATTTTTTAATGTTTTTTATTTTCTCGAAATTTTTTTTTTCAGAATTACACTTTAGTCCAAAAATTTCCCTAAGGGAAGGAGAAAAAAGCATGAGGGTTTTTTTTTTTTTTTTTTTGTGTTTGATTCTTTTTTTAACTTTCCAATTTCTCTGGAATGCAAATGGACAGGGAGGGAAAACCCCAGAAAAGGGGCGGAAAAATCTTTTTTGGCTTTGAACTGTTTTTTAATCATAAGTTTTTTTTTTGTGGGTGGGATTGTGACGATATGGGGGGGTAAAATAGTGATAAGATAGATAAAAAATAGATTAGTAGAGAAGAAATGATTATAAAAAGTGGGGGTGCTGGTAGTGGGGGGTGGTGGTGTGGGGGTGGTGAAGGTCTCTCTCTCAATTTTGTTTTTTTCTCTCTATCTCTATCTCTCTCTCTCTTTTTCTCTGTCTCCAGTACTTCCTTACCTGTCCTACTTTTTTCCTCTGCCTCACGCACACCCCATTTCACCTCCCCCAAAACCCCTTTCCCCAACTTTTCCCCAAAAAACTTGCAACCTCCTTCCACAACACCCACACAACACCCAACACACACACACCACACCCCCCACACCCCACACACACACACACACACCAACCACACACACACACACACACACCACACACAACACACCACACCACCACACACACACACACACACAAAAAACCCACAACACACACACACACAACCCCACAACACACACACCACACACCACACCACACACACCCCAAAAAAAAAAAAAAAAACACACACCACCACACCACACACCCACACACACAAACCCACACACACACACCCACACCCACAAACACACACCAACACACCACACCAAAACCCCACCACACACCACACACCCACCAACACACCCACACACCCAAAAACACACCCCACCAACCACCAACACACACTTCCCCCCCCCTTCCCCCACCCATGCTCACCTCCCCACCTCCCCACCCCGCCCCACCTCCCTCAAATCCCCCACCCTTGCCCTTCCCTTTCCCCGCCTCCCCAAAACCCCTCCCCCACCTCCCCCAGCCCCCCATACCCCTGCCTGACCTTCCCACCTCTCACACCCCCCGCCTCACCTCCTCCGCCTCCCTCACTCCTGCTCACCTCCCCCAAAACCCCCACCCCCCTCCTCACCTTCCCCAGCCTCCCACACTCTTGTCCTCACCCCCCCCAGCCTCCCACACCCCCTGCCTCACCTCCTCCAGCCCCCCACACTCTTGCTCCCCTCCCCACCTCCCACACCCCTCCCACCTCCCCCAGCCTCTCACATCCCTGCCTTACCTCCCCCCCCCAACCCCTGCCTCACCTCCCCCCCTCCCCCCCCCTGCCCACCACCCCTCCCCCTCTCCCCCAACGCGCCACGGTGTCAACGTGAGCTCGCCCCCGGGGGTTGCGGGGGGCGCGTCGCTAAAAACGGACAGCGACTCTCCTGCACCCCTCAAACCCCCTCTTCCCCCACCACCCCCTCGCCGACTCCCCATCCTCAAATCACCCGTGATGTGTGAGTGTGTGTGTGGGTGGTGTGTGTGTGTGTTGTGTGTTGGGGTTGTGTGTGTGGGTGCGTTGTGTTGGGGTGTGTTTGTGTGTTTTGGGGTGTGGGTTTTTGTGGGGGGGGGGGTGTGTGTGTGTGTGTGTGTGTGGTGTGTTGTGGGGGGGGCCGATGGACCGCGTTTTCTCGAAAACCGACTCGTGACTTTTTTTTTTCATTTTTCGCCTCAGCGCCTGGGCAGTACCTCCATGCTGAGATGGTAGGCCCTGGTGTTCATTGAGGGCTTTTGGATGGCCCCCGTCTGTGGTGGCGCAGGGAGGGGTTTTTAGTAACGCCCGTGTTAGAGGGCAACTTTACACTGCAAGACACCTGGCAGAGGCAGGGGAACCCTAGGTATCGAATTTTGCACACCGAGGACACACTTTTAGGGGCTAACCACTCTGCCACCGCCTTCCCAAAAAGAGACTCTCTCTCCTCTCTCTCTCTCTCTCTCTCTCTCTCTCCTCTCCCTCTCTTCCCTCTCTCTCTCTCCTCTCTCTTCTCTCTCTCCTCCCCTCTCTCTCCCCTCTCTCCCTCTCCCTCTCTCTCTCTCCTCTCTCTCTCTCTCTCTCTCTCTCTCTCCTCTCTCTCTCCCCTCTCTCTCTCTCTCTCTCTTCTCTCTCTCTCTCTCTCTTTCCCCTCTCTCCTCTTCCCTCTCCCCCTCTCTCTCCTCTCCTCTCCTTCTCTCTTTTTCTCTCTCTCCTCTCTCTCTCTCTCTCCTCTCTCTCTCTCTCCTGCAAAAATTTTGGGTGTGTGAACTCATGGAGTATCGAAAAGGTGCCATCCTTTATTCCTTTCCTGTAAAATCTTTATATCACTTGCCGTTTTCACAAGTTGTTATGTAGGGTTTAATTATGTTGCCAACACTTAGAATGATTGCAAGTGCCTAGCGCCTTAGGGCCCCCATCCCGGGGGCGATTGGCCGTCGACCCGATCCCCAGACCGATCCGTTTATTTCCTAACCCACTAAAGATCCGACCGCCCCCCAGAAACCGTTTCAGCGTTGGTATAGAAACGTTTGGGGACGGTTCCATGATGGGTCTATGCAACGAGGGTCGAAATTACTTTTTATGGAATCTGATAACCCCCCAGTTAACGAGGGGCGTAAACATCATCCGCGTTCACACCAAATTTCAAGAGGCAAATTTTTTTCTTAATATATTTTCCCGGGACACCTTCTTTAAAAGTTTTTTTTTTTTTATTTTTCTTTTTCAACATTTCCTCCTGTCGCTCCTCGAGTTTTTTCTACCAATCTTTAAATGCTTTTTTTAAATTTATCCATTTACTCTGCTTTTTTTTCCCACAAACATTTAAATTTCTATATAAAGGTGACTTCTGTCCAAAAATGCTTCTATTAAAAACAATTCACTTTTATCCCCTCGCGAGCTGTCATGGGGAAAATGCCCGGGTGGCCTCACGATCAGCACACTCACGTGGGATCCGGGCTGAACCGGGTGATCTTCGGATCTAAAAACCAAAAAACTGCTTGGTCGCCCCCTCCGACCGCTGTCAGTCGGGCGGGCGACCAAAAACACCCCCCCTCACGATCCAAACTGGGTTTTCAAACCCAAACTGTCCCATGGTCGTACGACCAATCGACCGTGGTGGGGCCTTTATAGAGCTAGAAAAGGAGGGAGATGGAGGGAACGGTGGAGGGAAGGTAGAAGAAAGGGAGGGAACGGTGAAGGGAGGAAAGAGAGAGGGAAGGTAGAAAAAGGAGGGAAAGTGGGGGAGGAAAGAGAGGGAAGGTGAAAGAAGGAGGGGAACGGTGGAGGGAGGAAAGAGAGAGGGAGGGAACGGGGGAGGGTGAGAAAATAGACGTGTGGTAAATAAACTAAGATATTAGAGAGAGAGTGAGAGATTGTTGTTGCGATGTAAACAAAGGAAAATTTCTCTTTTATACTAAATAAATAAAATGACCTGACGAGTACACATTTTTGTATCTTGTTTTGGTTTCTATCTTTAAAAAACTTTTAAAAAAAAAAATTGGTGTATAAAAAAATGAGTGGGCGAATGTAATATCTCTCTCTCTCTGTCTCTCTCTCTCTCTTTTTTTTTTCTTTTCTCTTTCTCTCATACTCTCTCTCATACTCTCTCTCTCTCTCTCTCTCTCTCTCACTCTCTCTCTCTCTCTCTCTCTCTCTCTCTCTCCTCTCTCTCCTCTCTCTCTCTCTCTCTCTCTCTCTCTCTCTCTCTCTCCTCTCTCTCTCTCTTCTCTCTCTCTCTCCTCTCTTCTCTCTCTCTCTCTCTCTCTCTCTCTCTATCTCTCTCTTCTCTCTCCTCTCTCTCTCTCTCTCTCTCTCTCTCTCTCTCTCTCTCCTCTCCTCCCTCTCTCTCTCCTCTCTCTCTCTCTCTCTGTCTCTACTTATCTTTCTGACCTGACCCCATTCCCCTGACCCAGCCATCCGTCAGACAGCGGCGCCAGGTCGTGTCGTCATGCAGTATGGACGTGTAGGTCAGGCCGTACACGACCCCCAATGTGTGCGTGTGAAGGATGGAGGGGCATGCATACAAACATACATAAAGAGGGTTTCAATATGCACACATTATACACGTACATTACATATATACATACATATTTTCACACACACACACACACACACACACACACACACACACACACACACACACACACACACACACACACACACACACACACACACACACACACACACACATACATACACACAGAGAGAGAGAGAGAGAGAGAGAGAGAGAGAGAGAGAGAGAGAGAGAGAGAGAGAGAGAGAGAGAGAGAGAGAGAGAGAGAGAGAGAGAGAGAGAGAGAGAGAGAACAAAAAGAGAGACTGACCGAGAAAGAAAAAGAGAGAGAGAGATAAATAATCACAAGTCCCTTACCATCTACTCAGAGCCAAAATAAAAAGAACATGTGAAAGATTCCATAAGCTCTGCTAAAAATAAGACGATTTTTTTGTAGAATAAATTACCTGATAGTCCATTTGTAAACTGTGAAATTTCTGAATAAATAATTATATTTCTCATTTTAGTCATCGTGCTTCTTAAGGGAGGTTAAGGGGGAGAGTACGGATATGAGTAATCTTAATGGGCAAAACAATGGTATGTGTATGTGTGTGTGTGTGTGTGTGTGTGTGTGTGTGTGTGTGTGTGTGTGTGCCCGTGCATGTGCGTGCGTGTGTGTTTTGAAGAGAAAAAAACATGAAGTGAAAACATATGCAAAAATACACGTTTATTTTGTAATGCTATAATGTTTGGAGACATTGAATGAACAATTATGTATTTGATTTTTTATTCATAATTGATGCTTTAGAGTTTGTTTTATTAATATTATATTGTATTATAGAGTTCCTAAAAGAAGTGTTAGGTTAAAGAAAATGAGGTCGAAAAAGAAGAGAAAGAGGAGGAAAAGACAGGACAATTGAGAAGAAAAGTTAGGATGTAGAAAAATTATATGTACAAAAGAAGAGGATTCCATAGGATTACATAGGAATAACAGACACCAGGAGACCTATTGGTCCATGACGAGGGTATCTGCTGAACTACATACTACTAACTATCAACTACTTGTAAGAAAACAGTTGGAAAATGATACCATGTCCTTAAAAGAAGATAGGAAGACGGAAGTTTCGTAGTGCAGAAAAATAGGGTATGAAATATACTAACTACAACTACCACTACCACTACAACTAATCGATCCTGGGGACTAAATATGAATTTGCAGGGCACTATCAATACCCATTTACTTTACAGTGCGCGTCAAGCCTGTTTTTTT